>CAKMXT010000022.1:0-479325 GCA_928856705.1 Ustilago xerochloae
CGTTCAGTTACGTATTGCTAAGGTTAATCCGATTCTGCTTCTTTCTACCTGCAGCTTGTCTGTAGAGGTGGGAGAGATCCCCTGAAAAATTGGCTGCAGGGTTATGGGTCTAAAAGAGTGCGATGATTTTTGAGATCCTTAAATCCAGCTACATCTCAAGGCTTGCCTACTGTAATGAAGCTTGTCCTATTGCTTTTGCAGATCTTCATGACTTCAGGATGTTCCTTTCTAGCAGCAAACTTATTCCCCCTGGTTTTTTCCCAACAAGCACCTTTGCTACATCAAGATAAGACCATGTGCACTGTTTGACACCTGCCAAAAATAAATCTCAAAAAATGTAAAACTGCAAAATTTAAGATGCAAAGATGCTAAACTTCCAAAATGCTACAATAATTAGAGAGCACCAAGTGTGCAGGCAAAAAAATGCAAAATTTTCAAGAGAGAAAGCACCAAGTGTGCAGGCCAAAAAATGAAAATTTGTGGCTTGCTTGATGTTAAGGCACTTGTGTGCAGACAGGTGAAAATGCAAAAATTAGAATTTGAACTCCTAGACTGGACAGTGGTGGTCATGAAGGAAGAAGGGTACTCTGTGAAATCAAGAATTAAGAGGCATTCTGTGAATTTCAAGTGGCGCAAGGGTCACTGATTGAAATTGCTCAAAATTTGGAGCAGTTTCACCAGCTAGAGCTAGAATTGCAATGTTGTTGTCATTCAAATTTGACAGGTATCTATGCAAGGTTGTACTTTTTGACTATAGGTCTGCTCAATGCCATTACAACAACCCAGTTCTTCCTGCCCTTGGCATTGGAAGAGTAGTCTGAGGTGTGGGCAGTCCTAGAGGATCCAGGCAAATCCTCAATCTTTGTCTAGACTCGCTTGGTTGGTACCTGCTTCCTCCGAGATGGTAGCCACTGCCTATTCCTACCTGTGGTTGCTTAGATTGCAGCTCAACAAGCTCAACATTGGCTCGGATTGGTTGTGCAGACACCACAAGCCTCCAACAGGCTTCGGCAGACAGCAAGAAGACCATACTGTTGCATGCTGCCAACAACACTGAACGCAGATGGGAAAAGACCGCAAGATACGGGTCGAGAGAGCTCCACTATGGCAAAGCCAAGGCTTCGGTAGTGGCTGAGACTTGGCACCAGAGCTTCCAGTCGCAATCTCGTTCTTACTCCGGCAAAGTAAGACTCTCTGTCAGAGTGTGCCGGCAGTGCAGATTTCAGGGACCGCCAGAAAATCTTGGTTCTTGGCTCTCTCGGCTGGTACCGTCTCCACATCATGACTGCTTTCGTGCTCTTTGCCGATCTTTCCTTCGCCGTCATGCAGGGCCTTACCTTGCAGATGCTTCTTTGCGATCTTCGCTGAGACATGAATGCAATACTGTTCTCATCCACCATCATAGCATCCTTTCCAACGGCTTGGAGCCTTCTCGTGCTCGTCCAAAGGCCAGTGCCTGCATCGGAAGGTGTCTCAAAAGCTTGCCTCACCGATGCACTAACCAAGCTGTCTCTCGTTAGCGGTAGGAGAAGCTCGAGTGCAACAGCAGCATGTCAAAATGGCTCGTAGTATCAGGCCGCCCGTGCTTGTTCAGCCAGCGCCGTTGAAGACCATCCACACATATCCAAGCAAGACTGGCAATGCTACTCTCAAGTAAGTCGACCGATAAGCCTCGGCAATGCAGATGTCTAAGTCCCATCGCGAGATTCGTTCAGGCTGACTCTGATACCTCGACTCTTTTGTGCTCGCAGCATCTACTCGTATCCTCAGCGTGTGCCAACCTTCATGGGTGGTAGCTACGAGCGAGGATGGGGTGCTCTATCAGGGAGCGTTGACGTGCAAGTGACCGACCCATCCGGGGAGCGAATCTCAGCCATCAAGCTCACTCTCACTGCCACGCAGATCCTCACCATTCCCAAGACGGCTTCGACGGACGCACCTTCGGCGCTACATCGCATGGCAATCGACCCTGAAGAAACCAAGACGAAGGAAGTGACACTTTTGCACATGGAACGAATCCTTTTCGAACCTCTCAAGACGGAAGCGGATCGTGATGCCAATCTTTTGTTCCCAGGCACTCACGTCTATCCTTTCACCATCGAACTGCCTCTCGCCGGAAACAAAGACAAGAAGAATCCGCCATTACTCCCACCCTCTTGTGTCATCGAGCCATTGCTGGCCGGTCCCGCTGATGCCAAACTTCGTCAGAACTCCTCCTCAAGTCTATTTGGTCGGAACAAGGCGAACGGCGGCAAGGACAAAGGCAAGCCTACCTGGGCCACCGTCAAATATCAGCTGAAACTTACTGTGCACAGACCTGGCATCCTCAAACGAAATCTTCGCAGCTATGCCCCTTTTGTCTACTTGCCTTCACCTCCGCCATCCGCCACAGTGCTTCTATTGCAGAGAAGAGCTCTAGGAGCACAGATGGCAGCCATTGTCTTGCAGCGTCAAGGAGACGGATGTCAGCCCATCGAGACACCAGACGATTGGCGACAACGTCCTCTTTCCTTCCTCATGTCACCGAACGGAACTCAAAAACTCGAGCCTGAGAAGAAGTCTGGGTTTCTGTCTTCACTGTTCAGTGGTCCAAAGAAGCAGCAATCGGTGCAATGGCACGAGGCATGGACTCTCTCGATGCCGATGACTGGGCGCTCGTCCTTCCCTCTGCGTTCTGCCATTCCATTTATTGTACGGTGCACCACCAACAAGCCGATCGACCTCAGTGTGGCATCTCCACTCGCGTTCAGGCTATACCGCAGAACCCGTCTGCTAACTGGCAAGAAGCAGAAACCCATAGCGATGCAGCAAGAGCCAGTGGCAGAAGCAGCGCTGCGCTTCGCCGTTGAATCTCGTGGCGTCTTCAGACTGAACGGCATCATCTCTTTGCCACCCAACTGTGTACCTAATTTTGACTTGAACAATCTCTCGCTCGACTATTATGTAGCCGTCGTGCGATTGCGGGACGGAGCCGTGCTGCACAAAGAAGCTGTCAGCCTCGCCTGTCCGCCTCCGGTCGAGCCAAAGACGCCTTATGGACCATATCCTTCCGGTCTTGCTTGGCGAAGTGCGCAAGCAGCAGCTCTGCAGCAGCATCCGGATTCTCCGCTATCGTTCGACGAATCACCGCCACTTGCGCCACGATCAGGAGCCTCCTCGGCTGCTCTATCGCCCGCTGCTTCCACGCGGCAAAGACCAAGCTTCAGCAGTATGACAAGCTCCAATTCGTCCCACCCTCCAGCGAGCAGCAGAAGACCCTCCGAAGCGTACTCTGTCCGATCCTATCGCAGCGCCTCGACCGATTCCGCGCACTACGCCAGTGCAGCAAGCTCGCTCAGTCACGGCAACGCAGGTTCGGCAGTCGCCGCGCCGATGGGCCTTGCTGGTATGGCCAATCCACCACCCGCTTCATCGGCAGGTGCTCATGCTCTAGGCTACACCCCGTCAGCAGGGATTTTAGACCCAGTCAGGGAGCAGAGCAGCTTGTCTGCAGCTGCCAGAACAAGGCCTACAGCGTCGGTCAAGGAGCCGTCTTCACGTCGACCTTCGCAGACCGACAGCAGGATCGCGACGAAAGACACAAGCGACACAGCATCCGTTGCTAGCAGCCGCAGACGAGATCGATATTCTTCGCGAGGCGCAGCACCCAGTGCTGCCGAAGCATCCTCAGCGCGGTCGTCGGCGGATCTGGCTCTGGCAACTCCATATGCTCACACACATGAGAAGGCACCATTGGCGCCCATGATGTCTCGACAAGACACGTCCCAATCAACAGCACGAGCAGGAAGCACGTCAGATCTTGGCCATGGTCGACGCGGTTTGTTCGTCGCCAATGCGGATGACCTTCCTGGCATCCCAACCAAAGCTGCAGCTTCGACTCGAAAGGATGCCGATGCACTTGTAGGAGCGTCTTCTTCGAAACCTGGAAAGTCTCGTCAAAAACGTATAGAAAGCGAGCGGAGAGGTAGTAGAGGCGAGAGCTCTGGTGCAGCTGTATCCGCAAGTAGCGGTAACAGGAGCAGACGTGGCTCTGCAACGGCGGTTACACCTTCTGTTCAGCACAATCGACGAGCAGACCGCCCTCTGCCGACGACGCCAGCGGTGCCGGCACCGGTGCAAGAGCCCGCTTACGTAGCACCGCCAAGCGTCGAGCCTCCTCCAATCCAGCCTTCGACTGCTATTGACCCAGCTCTGCTGCTCACAAACGACGATCTTATGTACGGCGAAGACATGGAGCTAGACCTTCCACCGAGCTACTTCGAAGCCGTCCACGGAGCCGAGGAAGACGAAGAGGACGCCTGAGCAACGCAGACCGAGTCGCAAAAGGCAAGCTTACCGCTGGACGAGGAGACGAGATCCTCTCGCAACGGGACACATCGACATCTCAAGACAGCATTTCAAACAATAGACAAACAAGTAGAAAAGAGAACGGAAACTGTATTTTACACATCTCAAAGCTGCGCATAGCGACAGCTTGTACCAATTATAATGAGAAGAAGAGAAAGTCCATACAACCCTATGACGAGAGAACCAAGAATGAAGCATCGTGCTTACTGCTGCGCTGCTGGTGTGGGCTGCGACAAGAGCGTGGAGATGTGCTTGTAGAAGTCGACGTGGCTGGCGTTGGGTCCGTTTGCGTAGACGAAGCTGGCAGCGACCTTGGCGGCGAAAGCGGAACGAGCGTAAGCCTCGGGGATGCGCTCGATCAACTTGGCGAGACCGACTTTCTTGACCAAAGTGGGAGGGAAGACCTGGCCAAGTACGGCGGAGCGGAGCTGCTCATTAGAGAACAAGTCCGTAGCCTCGAGCTCCTCGGAGAGCTTGTTGAGGGTGGTGCTGAGCTCGGTTGAGATGGTGGATCGCGGCTTGCCAGTCTCGATATTCTCGCGCCAGATGGCGTCGAATTCGGCGCGTGCATTGCGGCCAATGATGGTCTGGATGTCACGAACGTACGAAAGGTAGAAGTTGGTGGGTTTGCCGTCCTTGAAGAGCATCGACTCGACGTACTCGGCATCTTCGAGCGAGAGACCGCAAAGAACCTCGAGCGAAGAAGAGGTGACACCACCCTTGTTGGCCGAAGCGTCGGGGTAGAGGATAACGCCACGCTTCTCGAGCTCGAGACGAGCCTGGCGAGTGATGAACAAGTTGGCACCCTCGACGATGTACTTGAAGTGAGGCTTGCCATCCTGGTCAAAGAGCTGGTTGACGTTCGAGATGTTGATGGCCTCGGGACGACCACCGCAAGGCACAAAGAGATCGGCCTTGAATCGGAGGTGAGCTGTGTTGCGGAATGCAACACCGTCGGGAATGACCTCACCGGTAGGAAGCTTGACATCGTTCTGCTCGACGAGAACACGGTATCCGTTGGCGCTAAGTTTGGAGACGTCAAACTCGGAGATCATCTTTCGTGCCTTAGCAAGGCGGACGAGCTCCTGTCTGTTGAGACCAACAGGGTCGTAGATGACACCACTGCCGTCGATGATGGCGACGGTCTTGTCGACACTGAGCAAAATCTCGTTGGAGCCGAGATCTCCGTCGGGTCCACCAGTCTGGACCTTGGTGACCTCCTGCTCCTTGAGGCCAAGCATCCTGTAGATGCCGATGATGTATTGACGAACCGAGAGAGAGGTCATACCCCAGACATCGTGAGGAACACCACCAAGAGTGGCGGCAGTCTTACCGGTGGTGAACGACTTCCACCAAGGAGCGCCACGAGCGCGGGCGTGCTCGGCAGCAAAGTCCATGAGGTCGGCGGTACCCTCGTCGGGGCCAAGGAAGAGGATCTCCTCCTTACCGAGAAGGTCGACAATCTCCTCCTTGACACCAGGTGTTTGACCCTTGATGAGCAAGTCGAGGATGGCATCGACGTACTTCTCGAAGGCAAGCTTGGGGTTGGCGTCGAGAGTGGGCAGGATGGTACCCTTGGCACCACCTTCTGGAATCTCCTTGTTCTTGAGGTGCTGTGTCGAGGCGAGAGCATAGTTCTCGTCGAACAAAGTTCGCTGGTTGATCGAGTAGTTCTCGCGGTTCCTGGAACGAACGATACGGATACCACCACGAGCGACATCGCGGAATCGGACGTGGAAACCACGGAACTCGGCACCGACAACAAAGATGATACCGTAAGGCTTGACGGGGTATTCGACCTCGGGAAGGAAGCCAGGGTCAAGGCGGAAGGAGAGAGCGACCTTGGTAGGGGTATAGAAGTTGGTCTTGAGGACGGCCTTGTTGAAGAAGAGGAAAGCCTCGAGAACCTGACGCTCGTGCGAGTTGTTGGCAGCCTTGCGAATGCGGTCGTACATCTGGTTGTCGTCGAGAACCTCCTCCTTGACGAGCCTCTGGTAGGAGAGAGTGGGGACGAGCTCCTGGTCGTCAGCACCGCCAGGGTAGTGGATGTTGGCGAAGTGGACGTAGAGGAGACGGATGAGGGTGGGGTGGTTCTCGATGACCTCCTGGATCGACTGACGGGTGAAAGTCTCTTCACGGAAACGGAGCTTGATCTCGTTGAGGATGGCAGCCTGCTGCGAGTCATTCTCGTTGAGGACGTTGCGGAGCGCCTGGTAGGCCTGACCGAGACGGTTACAGAAGTGCTGGGCAAAGAGCCAGCCGACGTAAGCGTAGGTGGCTTCTTGAACAGCATGTGTGTTCTCTGCGAGAGCAGGCTGGAAGAAGGGGTTGTCGGGAAGGACGTAGATGAGGGAAGCCTCCTTCATGACCTGGTGAATCGAGTGCTCGATGGGAGGGCTGGTGGAGTTGGGGAGAGGATTGAGGTAGATGGAGATGATGGTGACGTTGTTGGAGAACTGCTCGACGTACTTGCGAGACGAGAAGAGACCGTAGAAGTGGTAGAGATCGGAGAGAGCGCTGAAGAAGCTGTTTGTGGTGCCCATGCGGTAACCAATGACGATTCTGCGCTCTCGGCTGCCCTCGACCTCGAACATCTCGATAACAGGGCCCTGTCGGCGAAGAGCCTCGTCCATGACGCTCTGGTAGATGTCGAGGGTGTTGTCACTGGCCTTTGTGAGGAAAGTCTTGTCCGAGACGGCACGGATGTCGCCGTAGCTGGGCGAGTCCGGAGCGGGACGGGGCTCGACAAAGTTGCACTTGGCCAAGAAGTAGCAACGAAGCTGCTGCTGGGACTGAGCAGAGACGGAACCGGCAGAACGGTAGGTCTCGAGACGGTAAGCTTTGTCGACGGAGGACTTGTCGAGGTAGTTTGCGTCGATGCGACGCTCCCACTGAGGACCCTGAGCTTGCGACTTGCCGGCCTGCGAGGAGTGAATGAAGACAGCGCCGTTCTCTGACTCCTTTTCGAGGTCAATGTCGAGGCTGTTGGAGTGCTTGGTGTAGGCCATGATCTTGGCACCGAAAAGGGCAAGAATATGGTCTGCAACGGTCTCTACGCTCTCAAGAGCAAAGTAGGTGTCATCGATTCCGAGGTTTCTGTAGGGGGAGGGAAGAAGATGCAAGCGTCAGCAACAATCCTTCAGCAGATCGAAAGACGCTAAGTTGGCGAAGAGAGACTTACCCGTAGAACCAGTCGACCTCGGCGTTGACGAGATCAGGAGGCATGAAGCCTTTACTGGAGAGGAGCTGCTTGACCTGAGCAGCCTGGTCGGCTTTGCCTTCAAAGACGGTATCTGTGTAACCGGCATTGTTGGCGATAATATGGTCGATAGGAGTGTGAGATCCGCTACGAGGAGCCGAGTTGTTGGCCGAGAGGAGGGCGGACTTGACTTTGGAGACATCGTCCAAGGCCGAAGCCTGTGTATTTGAGGATTGGTCTACGGAGGGAGCCATTGTGAAGGAATATGAAGTAAGTTTCAAGGATACCTCGCGACGAGGTGAACTTGGGAAGCAACGGTCAAAACGAGCAGAAGCAACAAGGTTGAGCTGTGTTCAGCTTTCAACCAGGAGACAAAGAGTCGTGAGACAGAGAGGAGAAGAGACGAAGCTCTAAAGCGATGAGAGAGGATGGGGGGTTGTGCGAATAGTTTGAGGAGCAGAAGAAAGTCAGCTTTCGGATGAGCCGAAGTTATATATGTGCTTTCTCAAAGAAGAGAGAGAGGAGGAGAGGAGAAGCCGTGGTCACGAACTTTCTTTGCTTGTGTGTGTGGGGAAAGTGGCCGAACGATGATGACTTTTGTGTGAGCTGTGTGGAGCGGTGACACAAGCTGCAGAGGTTCAAGGGGCTCGACCGCTTCTAGCGCTCGTTCAACACAACAGCAACACAGCAAGCAAGCAACGGATGTGCCGGTCAAGCTTCGGCCAATGCTTTTCTCTTTTCTCGCTCTAGAAGAAGGATGAGGCTACGTGTCTGTCAAGCATAGCATGCTTCTTGTCGCCATTCAAGCAACAGCCAGAAGCAGCATCATCTGACACTCTTTGTTTCGCGCGCCGCCATTCCGAATGAAGAGGACGCAAAGAGAGTCAAGTTCAACACTTTTTGACTCTGTGCCCTCCACCCACACTTTTTTTTGTGGTGTGTTGTTTCGCTCTGTTCGGCGTGGCCCCTGCCCCCTTTGCCCTTGCCGTGTTGTTCATTTATTTTTTTATATTTATAAAATTGTTTCGGTCACGAGCTGTTTGCAGATGTACGCAATGCTCGACTTGTCATTCCCGGCCAGCTTTCCGGACTTGGCTTGTTACGGATGTCAGCTGTCCGTGTCTTGGTGTCGCACCTATCGCTCAAGATTCAAACATCTCAAGCAATCCTGATGAGAGGTCCCAGCTCCTCTTTTGCTCAAGACTCTATCTCGAACAACTAGCCGGATAGATAAGAACAAGGTTGGGATGCTGGAGGAACGAATGGCAAGGCTATCACTCCCATGAACAATGAAACTTGCGTCAAAGTCAAAAAGAGTTGAAGGGGCTTTCTCTGTATTTGCGTCGCGTCAGGGGCGGGCTGTGTTGCTGCCGGCAGCTAAGGGCGAGAATGTCAGCGCAAGTGCGACGCAGCTCGACCCTCTCTCTTGAAATGGACACGAGACCCCACAGTCAGACTCGAATTCCGCCCTGAACTTTTCCGTATCTTTCGACAGCCTCGCCCTTGGAAGCTGTGACCCCCGATGGTGCAGTTCGCCTTTCGCTGCCCTTTCCCGCTCGCGTGTGTGCTGTAGCGTCTAACAGCTGGCCTGGACCCTTGTTCCCTGTTCACCCGTTAAACGCGAAAAGCAACACGGCCACATGGAAAGAGGACAAGTATTGCCGATCCAGTACAGCGACTGACCCGATCCAAGGATTGAGGGGAACGGGCTCGGCGGCATCCTCGGTCAGTTCAGGGAGAGGACGTTGAACGGCGATAGCGCCAACAGCGTCAACAGCGTCGATATGTCACGCCATCCTTACCAGTGCTGAAGGTTTGCTCACCCTCGACCCAGCAATGCCACACATGTAGGCTCCCGATCTGCGACCTTCATCATTTGCAGGATACGTTAGGCTGAGAAGACAATGCAATCCTATCACAGCGTAGTCGCGAGAGGGAGAGTGAATTCGCCAAGTGCTCAAGTGGTGTCATGTGTCCAAAGCCACGGCTCAATTCGGTATCTTATCTTCTCATTGGCCAGCGTCAAGATTGCAAAAGTGACAAATGACTCCAAAAGACGTAAGCGGACAGCGCGAACTTGTCGCCATCGCTCTTGATTGGTCGACTTCCTCACCATTGCACCCGACGACGTACAAAGATCATTCACCATGTCATTTGAGAAGAAACGCTCGTCAAGCCATCGCCGAGATGATGACTGCGTTGACAAAAGCGGGGTCTTGTGACGATGAAATTGTTGGACAGCGTCAAAAGACTGCTCTGGAGCTGTAATTGACGTTCAGGCACGCCAAAGTGTTAAAAATTCGAATTGATCGACGAATCACATCCCGAACTCGCACGTCACTTTCCGAAATTGACTCTCTCCTCAGACAGCGACATGGGCTGCAGAGGTCCTCGACCCCCAATCTAGAGCATTCTAGCACGATGGCTTCCCCGTGTACAGTATGATGTTGACCTTTGTCCTCTTGCGCCAAGCCCCACAAGTCGTACAAGCATTGACTGCATCGAGTATGTCCGCATACAAGGGACGCCCATCGGAGAATTTTTGTGGATCGCACATGCTTCACCATGCTACATCGTGCAGAGCTCAGTGGTTGTTCGTCATTGTCTGAACCCTTTGCCCATTGCGCAGCATCCTTTACTGCTCGAGGTCATCAGACCAGGCTCGTTGACACGCTGCGCCTCTCAAAAAGACTTTTTGTACGGTTCTGTCTCTCAGATGAAAGAGAAAGCACAGCGTCAAGATTGAGGTCCAGCACCTTTCAGCGGGGATCAAGGGGACACTTGCATGAACAACACACATTTCTTCTCGCTCAAGAAGAACTTGGACCAAGGCGTGCGTCGGAGTGTTTTCAACGAGCCGAGAAGAAAGCCTAGATGCAGAATGCCCATTTTTCCGCCCGTCCGGGGTACTCCACGCTCTGTTTCTCCCCCACACCCTCGCAGGGGAGCCATGGCTAACAGAAGTTTCAAGATCATCTGACCTCCTGCGGACGCTTTACACTGACAGTTCTTCGAGGTGAGCGCTTAGAGAAACACTTTAGAAACGCCTTTGCGCGACACCCCTCGTTTGTCCTGCTCTCTTCGTTTGGGAACTCCGCTCAGGAAGCTGTCGAGCATCTATCCCTATCAATGGGTCTGTTGGCAGGGCTGCTCAAGTCACTCTCTCCCTGTTGCACGGGAGAGTATCGTCTGAAAACGACACGTGACGAGGTCAACATATAACACTCCAGATCACGAGGAGACTTGTGCGTCGCCAACCAGCCCTTTATTCGATGCTGGATGACATTGACAACGAGACGAATCGTCGACGCAGGTCGATCGGGAACTGTTGACTTGTACAACGATGCTGTTCCCATAGCATTCATTGCAATGTTGTGTCTCATGGCAAGGTTAGGCTGGTGCATTTTTGACGCCAGATTTTTTCGCATCATTTTGGAGCGCAGCGCAGCTTAGATTTCTTCTTCTTCTCCAGGCCACTCTGTGTATCCGATCTGGCGACAGGACAAAGATATCTTAAAGGCCACACGACCCTGCAGGTGCAATATCTGAAGTTTCAAGCTAGCTTCGCCCAGCACACCTGGTCGGCAGCGTGCATAACAAAGGACAGTCGGAGACGACGGCAGGAGTTCTCGTACTCGGGCATCTCGATTCTCATTCCTCCCGATGGACCCGATACAAACATAACCCGGCGACTAAAATGTCGGAACGCGACTTTGACAGGCACTTTCACAGTGAAAAGCTCAAAATTCTCTAGCAGATCATCACTGTGCAGCGGCATTGCTGTTTGTGCTGCACCTTAGATGCACAAGTCGCCGCACAATGCCTTCCATTGCTCGCTTGCACTTCTCGCGCTGCTAAATAAAGACTGCTACGTTGGAGAACGACGTTCGTGGTTGGTGCTGGCATTCAATGGTCTTTGACATCGTAATGTCAGTAAGAGTAGCGAGTCAGATGTGGGCGATACTCGAAGGGTGCGACAGGCATGTGTCACAAGGGTCTCGTCGTCATGGCAGGGCGATGTTGGAGGAGGCAAGGCTTGCAAGGTTGAGACTATGTGGGACAGTAGGCGCAAAAGAGCAGCTGCTGGAGGATGCAGCGCCACAACGACCACCTTGACTCTCGATACTGTAGCTCTCTTGTAAGGATATGCACAGACATTCTATGCACCGCTGATCCACAAACCCATGCGAACGTCCCTTCTGGATTGTCGGGGTGACTGCCGGATGAATGAACAAGATCACCCAGAGTCAGAACGAGCGATCCTGCTCGTGAGATGAGCGGACGGTGATCAAACCTCGTCCAAAGCCAAACCATCCTCTTAAGCGAGGCCGCGACTACAGTATGGGAGTTTCGCAAATTGATACTGCCACACTGTGCCGTGTTTGACAGGCGAGCACCACGCTCTGTAATTTACGCCGAAAACCCAAATCCTCTTTCTCTGCACGTCGCCATTCTCCAGAGCCTTTTCGAGCTGTTCATCGCTTTGCCGAACCAGTAGCGCCGCTTTCATTCATTTGCCCCGTCATCATCGCTTCTGGAGTCAACATGCCTTGATTCTCCTTTCCTCTCGCTTCTTACTTTCATACCAGACTCTGGCCGGTCCAGCTATCATCCTGTACACCATCATCAATCTACAATCTTTCTATCTCGACCACACCGCCTCATATCGCCGCTCATTACCTTACCAACTTGACTGTAGCATATAGCCAATTATCAACTAGTCACTGATTGCCGGTCAATCAAATCCGACACTACCTCACCTTACTACCGCCTATCTCTTCATCATGCAATCGCTTAAAATGATTCAAGTCCGCCGACAGGTCAATCCAGCCGCGTTCTCAGGTGTAACAGACCAAATTTCTGGTGCAGGTGAAGCCGCCGGAAACAAAGTCAAAGACGCAACTTCTGGTCTCACTACAACTCAGAAGTCAGTCGTTGTTGTCGTCTGCATCGTCGGCTTCGTGCTGGCTGTAGCCGCTACGTTTTGGCTCTGCTCTTGCTCACGACGACGAAAGAGGGCCAAGGAGATGAGGGAAAAGTCAGAGCAATTGCAGTCTCTACCTTCGTCCAACAGCGTTCCCACGATCAAGACTGAGCGCTCGTCGAGGCAGATAGGGGCATACAACAACGGATGGGGAGAAAGCAGGGTTGCCCTCAACTCGAGCTTCGTTGCATCGACGAATGAGAGGTATGGTTGGAACCAGAGTCAAGCTCAATTAGGGAGGAACGAGATGCCCAGGACTCCACAGCAATCCCATCGCTACTAAGTGAAAGGATAGAAAATATCACAACATCCCCCAACACACGTTGCACGTTCATGCGCATCTCATCGTGTCCATCGAGCGAACTTTTGCAACGGAGCGACCTTCGCAAATCCTCGGTCAGCATCACCGCCCTAGGGTCTGCATGCCAGCCTATGCACGATAGCGAATACGTCGCGTAAAGGCCCCCTCGCGCCAGTCATGTCCCACGACGTTTTGCGTCCACCAAGCTTCAAGACCATCAGCGACGCCGCTCGTTGATGCCGCAATTGATTGGTTATATGGCCGGCTCATTGCTGACAGCATTGACACACGCGCAGGAGAGCACGATCGCGCTAAGCTCGTGTGCGGCATCAAGCCTCACTCCTCTGTTCTACACGTTCGTTAGTCAACGCAGATTGTCCTCGCATCAGGTCTGCAACTTTTCCTCAATCTGTCAGTCGAGGCTTTCTCATGCCGTCAGAGGCAGATCAGTCCCACGGACTCTCTCGAACAATGACATTGTCTCGTCCCTCTTTTCACATTCTCATTCAGCCGTAGGTTGCCCCCAACGAGTGGCTGCCAATCCTTGTATCCTTAGTCTTGTCTGTATCTTAGCTCCCGGTGTCTTGCTGCTCATTTGTAAACTCATAATGTTCTTCTATTTGACCTCCTTTCGTGTGCAAACACTGAACATGATGGGAGAGCATTCCGTGGTCGTGCTAGTGTGTGCAAGCACGTGCGGTGCTGGAAGATGATACGCCGATATATACGCAAGTGCTTCCCTCAAGATGTATTCGAATGGTGCAATAATCTACACCATAATTCCATCGTGTTGAGTTTGCCCTTCCACCGCCTCAGAATGAACAACACTTGAAGACTGATATCGCTTCAAGGACTACAGGAATTGCATTACAAATAGATCGAACAGGAACATTACATTCCGAGCAGATCAAAGACAAGTCGACCCGATGCTCAGCCCATGACAATTTGCGGATAATTGGCCCTATCGAGTCCAGCAATGCTCGCTAAAGTTGATTTCCCTAATGTCCTTGCGGATCAAAGTGCGTAAGAGCAGGTCGTCCTCTGCCTTTCTCGCCTTTTCGGTGCGCAGATCGTAGTTAGTGACCAACGTCGGCAGCACTGCGCACAGCTTTTCTACCTTGAGGCCGTGGATGAGCGAGAAATGGCCCGAATAAGCAGACGTGGACGCAGCAAGTGCAGCCTCGGAGGCCAAGCTTTTCTTGTCTTCTTGAGTCATCTTGCGCTCAATTCTATTACGGGCGGCGAGAGCGGCCTCGGTCCTGATTCTGGCTTCGCCACGTCGACAACCTTGTTGCAGAAAGAAACGCATCACCAACAATTCGTCGAGCTCTCGCTGCAAGTCCTTGTCCAACCACAGTGAGGATGATCCAGTCAAGATTCCGAGGGTGTGCAACGATGGCCACATGACGTGGGAAGGAGCCGTGGTCTGATTGCCAGCTTGCTGATATTGAATGAGCGACTCAAGGCTGAAAGCAGTGGTTGCGCTCCACACATACAGCTCTTCCAGATGCTCGAGCCGCGCTACCGCAGCCAGCACGTCGTTTTGCTCTCTTTGCTGGGTAGGAAGCATGATGTGGAGCTTCTTCAGCATTGGGGCTCGATTAATGACCCTTACAGCCTGTTCAGCATGTTGCGAACCCGTTCGATTGCCCAAAATGGCCGTTTCAGCATTCAAGCTGAGCTCTTCGAGTACCGGAAAAGAATACTCAACGGGAAGTTGGCTCCACAGCGCATTGAGCTTGCGCAGTCGTTCAAAGATGATTGGCTTGCTGGGCGGCAGGTCCTGTTCAAAGTTGATCCTCACTGGAGCTTTGTTCCAGCGACCGTCGAGGCAATCGGTCCATTCGCAGAGTGTCTTTGCTGCGGATGCAAGACCCTTAATGAAGCTTTCCTGCTTCTGCCTTTGGTGACAAACCCCTTGAACAACCTCGAGGTGCTGCATGTGCTTGCTAATATCGCCGCAATCCTTCAAAGGATCTGCAACAAACGTTCTGAGCGTGAATGGCATGGCGCCAGAAGAGAAGATGGTCTTCTGCTTTCTTGTGTTCTGTATGGTCTCGTCCAGGATGTAGGCATAGCCTATCCTCAAGTCGATGCTTGCAAGATTAGGACAATGCTGATACAATTCGCGGTAGCAACGATTTTGATCCAGCGTGGGAATGGCTAGATGAGTGAGTGTTTGCGCGCTGAGACGCAACGCTTTCAGCACTGGTCCCAATCTGTTGGAATGGATAAAACCCTCAAACGTTACGCTCGACAGTGTGCCATGGGATCGTCGCTGACACGTCTCGATAGCGTTCAGACACAGCTCGATGGTATCTTGATGCCATCCTGACGGCAGTTTCTGCTTAGTACGGCGGAACACAAGACTCTGCCAGAGCTGTGGGTTCTTCCTGAATTCGCGGCAAGTATTTGCCAAACGTATGCGGTCCGCTGGGTGTGCGACGTTCGCAATCGCCACGACAACCTCGATGGGAAGCCGAAAAAATCCTGACGGTTTCGAGCGACCTCTTTTCCGCTTGCCGTCGCCTGTGCTGTTCCCACTACTGTTCAAGTGCTTAGAGATGTCTCTTCCCCGATGAGATGCAGGCACACTCGGAAAGCTGCTCGTCAAAAGCAAGTTGACATCAGCTTTCCAGTCAACGCCAAATTGAGTGAGGAGCTTGAAAGCGCGATCAGCATCAGCCACTGCCAGCGAGAATTGCGCCTGGGCTTGATAGGCTTTGAAGCGGCACCATAGATTGGCGCATAGTTGCTTGACCCCTTCACGGTCACTTCTTGCGGTTGCGATGACAGACTCCTCGATGTTCCTTGAAGTGAGATTGATGACCTCTTCTAAATCATTCTTCCCCCATGCCTCCTTGATGGCGGCTGCCTCGTTGATCGTCATAGGAATCGCAGTCTGAATGTCTTCTGTCACCACCTTATCTGCTCTTTTACGCTTCGTCATGTTCTGGGTACTAGCAGCACTCCTGCTGAAAGTGTTGCGAGCTTTTGAAGCGCCCTTGCTGTAGGTACGCCGAGATTTACGGTGTTGTACGTTATTTTTCGACGTTTTCCTGCTTCCAGAAGGGCCGGCCGATGTCAAAACCGCATACAGCGTCTCGCGGTCCCCGTGTGAACCGATGCGGTGTTGATTTCCGCTGAAGAGGAGTAAATGCAAGTCAGACGATGCAGCGTCGCCAAAGGTCGCTTAAGAGATGGGCAGCATCGACGTCAGGTAGCCCTAAGCACTTGCCCGTCCGCAATTGGCAGATGGAGTCAACCAGTCCAGGAGGGGTTTGCGATCCGAAACAGTAGTAAGAATTGGAGGCAAGAGTGGAAGTTGGACTTTGAGAGGCAAAAAGAGCCAGTTAGCAGAGTCTTCACGATCCAATCTCAAATCCGAGCCGTGGAAGCATGCGCTTGCGCACGCTCTCCGATGAGTGAGAAAAGGCTGAGTCGTCAGCACGGACCCACCACATTGAATGCGCATTGTTCTGAATGCATGGGCCCCCTTGTTCGGCTTATTCGAAGAGATCACACACCGTACAGTCACATCGCGTGGTAGAGTCAGCTTGGTGTGAACTTGTTCAAGCACAGACGAAATATTCTTTTGTCGCGTCGAAGGAGTGAATGTATGCGTCGAAGTTGCTAAATCATCGGGATGAATTCGGGATCTACATCTCGGCAATCAACGCTTGAAGCTGATCCTCCTTCATGATGGCGAATTGACCAGATTGACGACCATCCTTTGCAGTTCTTGGGGTGACGGTGGCGAGTTGTACGTTATTCTGATCCAACTTCTCCTCCATGACTTGCTTTAATACGCGCAGACAGAGGATCTCGGCTTCCTTCAATGTCATGTCCTGTGGCAGCAAATTGCAAGAAGCGGGGGAAACAAAGTCACGCACGAGGCAACGGGTCAGCTATCTGTCTGAGATTCAAGCAAGGATTGCACACGTATAGTGCTCGTCGAGTGACTTACCTTCTTGTACTTGTCTTGCAGTTCTGACTGCGCACCTTCGGAACCGCTTCCGATCGCCTTGGCATCATACCTCACAAAGGTTCCTGATGGATCCGCATGGAAGCTGTATATCGTTACAGAGAGTGAATGAGGAGTGAGTGTCAGTATCTTTGGTCTATGACACTGATGACGCCTATTCTGCATGTGGGCGGCTAGAACTTACAGTTGTGGTCCCTTCTCGTCGATGCCGGCAATGAGAAGCGCAACACCGAAAGGTCTTGACATCATGGCTTCGTCGCCTGCTGTCGACTCTCCAAAGCGAAGTGCAAGATCGCAAACAGCCTGTGTAACCGACTCCACCTTGATCTCCTCATCGTATGTGAATGCATGATTTTGCGAAGTAACACGAGCGTGCTCGATCATGGTCCTTGCGTCGGCGGTGAGACCGCTCATGGCTGCACCAAGGTGCTGATCCACCTCCATGATCTTTTCAATAGATGATGACTCGAGCAACTTGGACTGCACACGTTTCTCGACTCCCAGTACAACACCCTCCTTTGTTGCAATGCCGACGGTTGCTGAGCCGAGCTTGATGGCTTCCAATGCATATTCGACCTGGAATAGTCGACCCTCGGGAGAGAAGGTGTTGACACCGCGATCTACAAGTGAAGGACGAGAAGAATCGTCGTAGCTGTCAGTAGATGTCACATGAGCCGGGTAGGATGCGCGCTGACGGCTTATCTCAGGCCAGTCTGCGCTGACGACTTACCATACTCGGACCTTGTCAAGAACATTGTGGGCTATTTTGCTATTGTGGTCGCTACGGGAGAGGTGCGGCTGTACGTCTTGCTAGAAGCTCTATGTGCGGATACTCGTGAGCTCGCTGTAGCGTTGCACTCTTGTGCAGAGGATGTTCTGATATCACTGGACAACGATGTGCTGATGGAAGCGGTGTGAGCAAATGGTGGTGATGATAGTCAGTTGAAGGATGGTGCTTCGGAAGGGAATGCGAATATGGAAGATGCAAGTACAAAACTGTCGAGCTGAGCTTTGTGGAGTTGGTCCGAGTGTTGTATGGCCCCGACACGCGTTGCTAACATGCGCAATTTCGAAAAATAATCAAGACTGCGTCCACGAGGCCCACACAAATTCGATCACTTTACACAGCATTCTCCTACTGTGACACGCATGATGCTCACGACTCATTCGCCTCTTGAACATCACAATCGGACACCGTCAGACAGAAAAGAAGATGCGTTGAATCTAATACTTTGAGAGATTGTCCGAGAGATGCGGTAAGAACAAGAATAGGACAGCAATTGAAAAGTGATGCAAAAAGAGATTCCAAATAGACAGCGAACAATACGTTAACAGATCCAAGAATGAAACATGTCTACCACTTTCGGTCTACAAGCATTCGTCGCGACTCTGAACACAAGTAGCTCTGCGCATCCCACGATGTGTCAACATCCTTGACGTTGTCTGCGGTAAAGATAATGGGAAGCGCAGTGAAGATGATGAAAAGCAGACCAAGCGAACCTGCCAGCAGGCCGATGGCCACTTTCTCGTGCGCTGGTGTAGCGAAAGCCTTGGTACCCTTGGGACGGGTCTTGTTCTTCCTGTCACCAGGGTTGGTAGTGTTAGTGAGATCAGGGTAGCGCATCATCAGATCATCGTAGAAGAGACGCTGGATCGACATGTTTGTCGAGTACATGGCGTAGTCCTGATGCGAGACATTGGCAATGTAATCGAGCGTGTGCTTTGGTGGGAACTTGCCCTGGAGATAGAAGGCACTTGCATTGCCGTACGTCATGACGAACTGTGAGCCTCGGTCCAAGTGGTTACCTCCCTGCCAACGTGCCGGACAGTGGGTGTCACCAGCGCCGATATCCAGCAAGGCCAAGGCATAAGAGACGTGACGGTTGAGGAAGCGGTCGACAACGTATGTCTTATTGGCAATGACGTCGCGTTTGGCGTATGGAGTGAGCTTGGTTCGGTTGCCGTCAAGACCGTATGGCCAGGTGTCCCAAGCATCGTCGGCCTGACACGAGTTGTTCACATTCATGTAAGGACGCGAGTCAGTAAGCCAGACCCACGAACCAGGGTTGCCGATCCAAAAGCGCATGTTGTCGTCGTAAGCCTTTGTCTTCTTCATGACCGAGTATCGTTGAGCAGCTTGTCCGCCCATCGAATGACCAGCAATGACAACCTGATTGAGGTTGGGATAGGTCTGTTTGTCAAAGAGAAGCTCGACGATCTGGTCATAAGCAGCATAACTCGTGATGGCATGCTTCATGGTTGGCGTTCTGCTTGGAGCACCACGTTGCCAGCCCGAACCCCAATAGGAGATTTCCCCAGGATGAACAGCTCCACCGGCGACGTCATATTGATTCATCATGGCAGGAGCAACGATAAGGAAAGAATCGTTTGTGACGCCTTGCTGGTTGAAGTTTTCGACAGCGACGCTTCTGGCATTGAACATGAGGTTGGCGTACTTCCAGATATCACGCGGTTTGCCTGGCCAGACGACAATGGCACGAAGCACTTTGCTCGGGTCGTTTTGAGAAATGTAGAATGGCAAAATGCCGGACTCGTTCTTGAAGACGTTGTAGACCGGGAAGGTGCGGTTCAGAGTGAAGCCGGTAATGTCGGGAAGCACGTTCCAGCCGCCTTCAGCGGTTGGCTGAGGTACAGTTGAACTTGGGTTGAACCAGACGTTCTGGTTCCAGGGGAAGTTGAGGTAGCCATCACCTTGTAAGATGTTGCCGGCTACATCAGTATTGCCATCCGCGTTACCAGCGACGCCTGGAAGTGCATCGGCTTGTTGTGCTGCAGAGATCGGATCTGTCTCTGAGAGGTTGGCGATGGTATCTTGAGTCAAAGTGGACTGCCTCTTGGAGAGAAAGTGGCTGGAAGCATCAAACAAGTTGTCGCCAAATAACGGCAAAGCATCTTGGACGGAAGGGTTGGTGCTGTCGAGCTCGAAATTGATTCGGTTCAGACGATGATTTGACGCCCATGCCTGTGGTGCGAGTGCTGCCAAACCCAGTAGTGCAAGCGAGGCGACTTTCGCCTTTATTGTGAGTGAGCGAGGCATCGTTTATTAAAGGGGTCGTCAAGCGATGGTGTGCCTTTCGAACGGGGCGAGTCGAGATGAGCCCTTGCGATTTCGAGCTGCAGCTGGCGAAGAAGTCTAAGTGCGCTTCAGTCGAGGTTGACAGCTATGGCTATGTGATTTAGTATGCGTTCCAACGCACCAGGCGCTCGTGAGTCAAGAAAGGGTGTTGCAGTTCGAAGGATTTGCTCGTTCAAGGAGAGCAGATGGTGCAAGACCTCGTGCGTGCTATGACCCTGCTGATGGGTCGAGAGCGGGTCGCAAGTCAATGATCCGGATGAAGGTGACGGTGTGAGAGGTCGAGAGAGAATAGGAGGTGTAGGATGCGAGAGAGAGAAGCAGAAAGAGAAGATGGCAGTAACTTAGCATGAACTTTTTGCTGTAAATTGGCTCCGTGTGAACTTGTGAGACAAAGCTACACAGAGACAGGGGAAACGTGCTGCTCTTCTGTCGATCCCGCCTGAGAGCGGCACAAAGGAACAGAATCAAATTCAAGGCGCGTTCTCGGCACAGTCACCACGCTGTGTGAGATGCATCGCAGCAACATCAGCAGCACATCTGTGTCAACTAGGTGTGAGCTGTCGGATCGGAGCTCTGTTCGCGTGCATAAAATCGGCGCGTGATTTTGTGGAATTTGGCTGTCAAGTCCGAGGCGAGTTCTCTCTGGCACGCTGCCATGTGCTGCAAAAGCTGCAACGGTGCAACGCTGCGAAGCTGCTTTCTCAGGATTGAACTTTTCTTGAGAACACGCGAGCAAGACGTTGCTGTGACCATGCTATGATGTGACCAAGGGACATCTCAAGCAGGAAAGGAAGCCCCCACCCGGTCGACTCGAACAATGACGAGCACCAGAAGCCGTTAATACTTCTGATCCAATTGCAGCAACATTGCATGCTGCATGAGGTTCAATCGAAAGCTTGGTCTAATCTGATCCCACCATAACATTTCACAGTCAGGAACCGGCATCGGCGCATTTGGTACAGTCGATAACTCTGATCGGGCTTATCGCAATCATGAAAGCATAAATATGGTATTGTCATTCGTACATCGGCAGCTTCTTAGAGCTCTTCGTGGACAGGTGCAGCAGCATCGGTTGGAACCCAAGGCTTGGTCTTGCCTCCACCAGTAGTAGGCACCCAGGTTTCGTCGACAACTACAGAGCGGTTGACGCCGACGGTGATGTAACCGATCAAACCATCAGTCATGACACCGCCCAGCTTCTCAACATCAAAGGTGGGGAAGTAGCCGCCATCGTGCGAGATCTGGTAAATCTGCAGTGAGTCCTCCCAGTTGCGAGTGCGTCCACGTCCTGGAAGGTCAGCGATAGGGTTGGTGTTGTAAGGCCAGACCTTGTCCATCATCATGTTGAGCTCATCGTCAAAGAAGAACTGTCCGGTGTGGATCAGTCTGCTCGATCGGAAGGTACCGTTGGGCAGTGCTTCCCAGTCGTGGTGAATCTTGACGTGCACGTGGGTGGCTCGTCCAGTGTAGTAACCGGGGAACACACTGGTGAACTGAGCAACACCATTCTTGTCAGTGGGGTAAGCGCCTCGGAGCCACCTTTCGTGGGTGTTGGTACGGGGGAAGGCCGAAAGCAGACCTTTTCGGACACCAGTAGAGGCTGGCTGCTCATCTACGAGGTGCGGTGCTGGGTCTGGGTGACCCGAGTAGTGTCCTGTGGCGTTGGCCTGCCACAAGTCGACAAGAATGTTGGGAATAGGCTCGCAAGTGTCGACGTCGATGACGCCGACGTCCATCTGGAAGTGGACGCCGAGCTGCCATTCGGCCATGTTCTGGCGGATAGGGTGGTCTTCGGTGTGGTAGTAAGGTCCTTGGGTGGTCTCAGGAGAGAGAACGCAGGTCGAGTTGCGAATCTTGGTCTCGACAACAGGGTCACAAGCCATGATGCGCTTGCCCTTCTCCTCGAGTGCCTTGATACCTTTGGCAGCGGCTGCAGCGTCGATGCCGTTCTCCTCAAAGTAGCCATCGATGAAGAGGTTCTTGTTGGCGTCCGAATCGCCTCCAAGCACCTTTTGCGCCCACGACTTCTTCCTTGCTGCGGTCATAGCAGCGATGGCAGGCGCACAGTGGTATGCTTGATGCTGCTGGTCGAGGAACTTGACCACTTCGTCCTTGGTCTCGGGACCGTGTGCGGACACGGATGGGAGGAAAGCGAGCGAGGCCGCCGCGGCCATGGCAGTGAGGGGAGTGCTGAACTTCATGTTGCGTCGTCGTTGATGCTAGCGTGTGTTTGAAGTCCGGACAGGGCACGTTGAACGTGGGATGAACGATGTTGAGGGGCAGATTCGCTTGTGCTGGTCGATGGAAGAGGAGGATATATAGTAAACGACTCGAAGCAGATGCAACAACGCAGCTGGCCAATCGAAAGCGACGCCGTTGTCAGACGAGGGCGGAAGAGAGTGTAGTGTCAGGGTTCAGTTCGGTTCAACTCTCTACCAAAGCAGGCCAAAGGCGAGCAAAGGGAGAAGATTTCTTCCGGCTATTTGCAGAGAGCGCCCCTGCTGTGTGCCTGAAGAGTGCCGCGCTCTGGCGTTTCCCCCGCGTCGTCTCAGCGAACAAAAAGTCTCGGAATTGACCTTTGACAAGGATATCACGGCTTCTTTGACCACGCCTCCGCAGTGCACACTTTGGAAATTCTTCCACTTCGACTTCGAGGCGGCAGAAAGTTCACTCAAGTTCACCAAGGCCAGCCAAAGCAGAGAAATGGCATTTCATAGCAAACCTTGGTGATTAAAGGTCGGCTGCCGGTTACTTGCCATTCCCAAGTGCTCTGACGTCTGAACCATAATACTATCTTCACACTTTCGTGACATTCCGCGGCTCCTGCTTCGATGATCGGCACGGAAGTCGAGATGACGAAGAGTGTAAGGCACTGCCATGATATTGAGCCGAACAGCCGTGAGCTGAAAGCTTGAGGATACTGTACGAAGGCCAATTCAGTTATGTTGCCCGGCGGTCGGTTACTTAGTGGTTGAATTGCAGCGGAACAAAATTCTTCCCTTTTTTGGATACTGCAGCAACGCAGCGATATTTCCGGTCCGTGCCCGTTTGTTCCTCCACTTCGGCCAGCTCCGTCTTGGAAGAAACACTGAAAGTGTGGGGTCGGCCTCGATTTGGTCCGAGATGTATGATTGCACTTCTCGTTGTTGTCACAATCTAGCATCCTCCCACCACCACCACTGACATACCGAACAAGAATGCCACGAATTCCATACAGATACCCTGCTGCAGGTGCAGACCCTATTGCCGACGCTATCCGAGAACGACGCGGTGCTCGAGGATTGACACCACTCGATGGATCCTTGCTCAACGCACCCGCCATCGCCAATGGCTGGAACACACTCCTTGGTGCCACCAGGACCAAGAACTCAATTCCCGATGACGTACGAGAGATGATGATCTTGCGTGTCGCAGCACACAACTCGGCCAACTTTGAGTGGATTCAGCATGCTCCCGTCGCCGAGCAGGCCGGTTGCACAACCGCCCAGCTCGCTGCAGTTCGAGATGTGCGAGCTCCTTTGTCGGCGTCGTCGGTGCTCAGTCCACTTGCCAAGGCTGCTCTTGCGCTTGCCGATGACATGACCACCAAAGTCCGCGTTCAAGACTCGACCTTCTCGTCACTCAAGTCTGCTTTCACAGAGAATGTCAAGGAGCTCGGTGACAAGGGCAAAGAGGATGGCTTCGAGGGTGAAGAGCTAGTCAATCGCAAGGTCGCAGAGGCTACTCTCACTGTCGCCGTGTACAACATGGTCTCTCGCTTCCTTGTTGCTGTCGATGTCGACGATCGTGCCAACGTACCCGTGCCCAAGCCTGAAGGCAGCGAACATGTCCAAGATCCGGCAGAGCTCCAGCTACCCGTCACAGGTCCCAGCTCTTCTGCGGGCAGAGGTCTGGTGCAACTACCCGATGGACAACTTCTCAGCACTCGTGTTCACTTCCACAGCATGACCGCGCCTTGGATTGTGCTGATCAACTCGCTCATGACCAACTTGTCCATGTGGGATGCGGTCATTCCTGCGCTCTCAGCTCGCTTCAACATTCTCACATATGATCAGCGAGGACACGGCAGTTCAGCTGTCCCAGCCGAGCCTTGCACAATCGCACAGCTTTCGGATGACGTTGCCTTCTTGCTCGACAGCTTGGCGGTCAAGAAAGCCTATGCGGTCATTGGTGTTTCGCAGGGAGGCGCCACCGCTCTGTCATTTGCGCTTCGTCATCCGGACAGGTACGAGAGGCTGGTGGCTTGCGACACGCAGCCCAGCACACCAGCCGCCAATGTTGGCGCATGGGACGAGCGCATTGCACTAGCCAGAAGCAAAGGTATGGGGGAGCTGGCTGCTGCCACTGTACCAAGATGGTACGGACCTGGCTCACAAGCAAGCACAGACTGCAGAGCCAGGACGGAAGACATGGTCAGGAACACACAGGTGGAAGGCTTTGTTGCTGGCGCTCGAGCGTTGCAGAGCTACGACCTGATCAAGGATGGCATTGTGCATGCGTTTAGCAAGGCTTCATCGAATCGACATCTGCTTTTGGCGGGAGAGGCAGACGGCAAGTTGCCCGAAACGCTCGAAGCCTTTACCACAAAGCTGAAAGAAGCTGGAGCTGCAGCTGAGTTCGTCAGCATTCCCAACGCTGGTCACTTGCCTATGTGCGACAACCCAGATGCCTGGTTGCAGCCGGTTCTCAAGTTCCTCGCATGAGTCCAGCCGGCAATAATCACCTGTACCCTTGGGTCGAGCAACTGCAATCTAATCTCTCCTTTGGACCCTTGAAAGGCTCTCGCGGTCACTGCAGGATGTGTGTTGCGATTGTGCGTTGGCTGACTTGCCCGAGATCCGTTTCCGCATATTTCGAGACGAATGTCAGAGCGTTATTTTCTACAGAGCTGAAAAAGCCGCATTTGCAGTTCTTGAGTCTCGACACGTGACAAAATGCAGTTCTCCATTCGTAGATGGACCCAAAAACGGGCTTGCAGACCCTGAGAAACGCGTTGGGATTCAACAATTTTGTAGTGAGGACTTAATTTCGAATACAATTGACTACAATTCCTGAAGCAAACGCTGCGAAGCGCCTCGAGGTGGCCTGTTGGGAAGACTGCGAATGGCAAACCAGAAGACTTGGCTGCTGCTATGACAGAGACACTAGAGAGAGACACACAAAGAGGTTGCGAGGAGTTTGAGGGTGTGCCAGAAACTGTGTGTAGACTCAGAGAAGACGGACGAGTGAAGGTTTGGCAGTTCGAACTGGCAATCCCAACAACGAGCGCCCGGCACCACCGCCATCGAGATTCACTTGCTTTCTTGCTTCGCCATCCTTCCATCATCCTCAAGGCTCACCCCCCATACACTATTCAAGATGGTACGTATATCGCCAAAATGCATCAACGACGACCAGCCACAGCATGTACGATCGACATCTCAGCATTCGAAGCAGCATTCGCACCAGCATCAGCCGTCAAACAGAGACCAGTCACGTAGCAGCAGCATGTCAGCAAGGAACAGTACGACAAATCATACAACACAATCATCACAGTCTTCGTTGCAAAGCACCGCATCCTTGTTATGATCAGTTCACATGTCCCGAGAGCCACAACAGACTACGTCTATCAGCAGCAAAGACATGACAAACAGTTTCTTGAATGGAAAGCAGGAAGATTCGAATGGTCATGGCGATATTGCTCAGCGTCGTAGCGCAGCTTACGTCTCCTATGCATACGTGAAGGATCTTCCCGTTTAAGTGATCTTCCAATCAGTCATAGACGCATCGTAGAAGTCGAAACAAGCTACTGGCACTTGTGAAGCAGGAATACCATCTGACCCACAGGAACAGGTCTCGCACAAGCAGCTTTCAGTTCAGTGTCGTTAGCGCTATACGGTTGCACATCGCTCTCGCTCGATTGATGCAACATCAGAACACTTCGTCTCGACTTGCATCGAAACTTGCACAGCACAAAGCGTCTGCACCGACCAACCAGCACCTATCGACAAATATGTTCTCGTCTACTTGCAAGCTGGTCGTCGTGTATCTCGTCACTCTCGCCAAACCGTTCCATATTCTTACAAATCCGTCCACCACCACTCTGCAATATCCGACTCGCTTATTCACTCTTACAGGTCCGATACGCTTTCGATGACTCCAAGCTCGTGGAGAAGACCGCCAAGTCGCGCGGCCAGTACCTCCGTGTTCACTTCAAGAACACCCGCGAGACCGCTGCCGCCGTCAACGGCATGAAGCTCCAGAAGGCTTACGCTTACCTTGGCAACGTTGTTGACAAGAAGCAGTGCATTCCCTTCCGTCGCTTCAACGGCGGTGTTGGCCGCACCCAGCAGGCTAAGGAGTTCAAGACCACTCAGGGTAAGTTCTTAGTCCACATTAAGCAGCGACGCGGGACATGTATCGCGTACAGAGAAACAGATCAGCAGGGTCAGGAAAGTACGGATGGACACGCGTAGCACATTCAGAACACGGCAAGATCCAGCTCGCACCGCCCGTATCGCATTGCAACACAGAACAACGAAGGAACGGGATCTAGATTATCAAGGTAGAACAAGAGACTCACGGAAGCAGCAGATAGCGTGATTGAAGTCATGCGCAAACTGCATCATGTGGCAGTGAAAGCACAGCCAAAGGCAAACGGGCAAACAAGATATTCGCAGGATCGGACACGCGAACTTGGACCGCAAAGCTAGCTTTTCTTTCTTGTTTACATCGAATCGTTGCTGACCTTTCGTTTCTATTATTACTTCACCTTTACCAGGTCGATGGCCCGTCAAGTCGGTCAAGTTCCTCCTTGCCCTCCTTAAGAACGCTGAGGCCAACGCTGAGGCCAAGGGTCTCGAGACTGAGGAGCTCGTCATCCGCAACATTGTCATCCAGCAGGCACCCAAGACCCGTCGCCGCACGTACCGTGCTCACGGTCGTATCAACCCTTACGAGGGTCACCCCATCCACGCCGAGATCCTCCTCAGCGAGCCCGCTGCTCAGGTCCCCAAGGCTGCCTCCACCGATGTCGTCCGTCTCAACAAGCGTCAGCTCGCTGCTCAGCGTGTTGCTGCTGCCCGTGCCGGTGCCACCAAGGCCTAAATGTCTCCCTTTTCGTCACCATCTTTGATCTCTCACCCCATACATACACCATATTCGCATCTCTGAGGGAGAGTGCTTCTTGAAAGTGCACCGTTTCTCTTTGCATTTCTTGACGCTTTCAAGAGGGCCCTTCCCTTGCATCATCACCCACGGATCTTGATGAAAGATTCGCAAAATCACATCTTTCTCTGACAGTTTCCACATTCGCTTGTCAGATGTAGCTAGTAGTACCACTTGTCTCGTTCAAAGACGACAGTTCTTCGACAGGCAATCACAAAAACAAACCTTTCGCTCCAAAACACCGCCCGATGGTTGTGCTCATGCCTCTGACTTCTGAAACCGAACACCTCGCCCATGCACACGTTCAGAACGAACACGCCAAACAGAGTGACTTTTGGAATAATTTATATTTCGAGTCAAACGGAGGAACGGAAAGAGATTGTGTTTGAGATCTTTATAAAGTACAGAAAATGAGAAGAGATGCTAGCGGTCAAAGAAACGGAACGAGTGCCACGATCATTAATATAAGTGAGTGTGATCATCAGATTTTGTTGCAAGCGCTTTAGAGCGCGTCGAATGGTTTGTGTGCGGAGTGAGAAACAGTGTTGATAGCTGCGAATCCTTCATTGATTTGCGGCAGTGTTCGTAGAAGCTGCGATGGGTTGATTCCCGGTAGCGAGCTGGAAGTTCTCGAGCTCCTTGGACGCCGTCGCAGCTTGTAGCGGCAGCGTCGGTGTCGAGGTCGCATTGGCTAGCGTACCTTCCAAACCCTGCACAACAGTACGCTGCTTTTTGGTCGGCGAAGCCATCTCAGCGTCACCATTGTCCACTGCCGTGACGGTGTCTCCCACAGTGCCTTGCGCTGCGCCATTGACACTAGCTGCAGCCTCACCGTTGGTGCCATTTGCAACGGCAGCGTCGCCATTCCTCTTCTTGCCCTTCGTCCGCTTGCCGTTAGTCTTGCCATTAGCCGCAGCCGTAACTCTGTTCTCGCCACCCTCGAACACGTAGCCAGGCAACTGAGTCCACTTGATATGTCGGACCACAATGCCCATCGACGCCTCATCGTACTGCTCCCACTGCTTGACTTTGCCGGTAAACTCGGCAGTGGGATAGCTGATGTCCAACTTCCTGTGCCCTTCACCTGCCAACTTGGGCTCGATGCTGAGTCCGATGTAGAACGTGGTGGTGTAGATCATACGGTGCCCTTCCTTGCCTTCGGTGATCTTTGCGGCTTCTTGCTCAGCAGCTTGCTTGGCTTCTTCCGTCTCCGGCAAAGCGGCGACTTTCTGCGTACGCTGCGCCACTTCCTCGGGAATGTCTCCTGTCGCTACCAGACGGACCTCGTGATCGTTATGACATTCCGACACTTGATCGAACCCCTTGATGAAAGGGTGAGCACATGTGATCGTTGGTACCAACTCAAGCTTCATGACCAACTGACGGATCTTGGACTCGACCGTGCCATGCCACTTGAGCTGCAAATCCGCCGATCCTGAGGAAGCAATCACTTGAAGATAGTACTTGTATTTGAAGAAGAAGTCATGCTTGGCAAAGAGCTCGCTCCAGTCGGTTTTGCCGATGATGACGCGATCAACTACCTCGGCAGCGCGCTTGAACTCGGAGGTCATGACCATCTGTGTCGATTGCGAGACGTTGTGCGTAGCACACATGCCCGGATAAGCTGGTGTGATGATGGGCATGCGATGCAGTCGATCCGAAGGATAGAGCTTGGGATTCCACACACGAACCGAGAGTGGGCCGTCCTCGATCTGGGTTAGCAGCACTGGCTGTGGCCATTTCCACTGGTAGAGGATGATAAAGAATCGGGATACGATTGCTCCCGCGGCTTCGTTCGGATAAAGCTGGCAGATTCGAGCAGTCAACATAGCCCATGCGACACCACCAAGGAAACCCATCACGTTCGAGTAGATCGCTCTCCTCTGCGCCCAAAGCTTGATACAGCGCAGCGCCATTCTGAAGACATGGATGTTGGGCACCAGCCTCAAGATACCATCCGTCACTCGTGAACCACCCAGACTTCGAACATCGCGTTCGTCGAGGTTGCGCAACAGATTGTCGTCCTCCAGACTGAGACTGTCTTCGACCCTCGGTAACGCGAGTCTTGCGAATGTGAAGTCGATGTCGACACCCATGAATTTTGCTGCGATCAGTGGTACGTGTGCAGTCGGAACACCTGCGACCTCCGTGACTTCCTCGCGCTCCTTGAGCATGCTTTCAAAGACGGAGAAGAAGTCTTCTCGTTGGACATGCTTTGGGACAACGCAGAGGGTATCGATATCGGATCCTGGTCCGTGCACTCCGAGACGGTAGGAACCGAAGGTGAAGATCTTGCCGCCTGCCGCGCGAGCGAGTGATTCGGACATGCCGTTGGCTATTGAAACGCGGTAGACAAAGTCTTTGACCATGGCATCGAGCTTGCCCAGGATGACCTCGCTGAGAGCCGAGAGATAACAAAACGGAATCAGTTCAGTTCAGCGTTCGAAACAATGGTGTATGCGTCAGCGGTGGAACTTCGTGCCAGGAAGAAGTCGTGGAGGAATGGTACTTACCGGACTTTGCTCTCCTCATCGCTCTCGAAGACGCCTTGCTTCTCGAGCTCGGCTACTAGTGTTTTGGTCACTTCAATTTCACGAGGCGTGGGTCCGTTCGTAGCAATGGGTGGTGTGACGCCGAGATTTCTAGTTGGACCACCACCAAGCGCTGGCTCTACTGCAGAAGCTGATGTCGGCATGTTGTTTGAGTGCTAACTAATACCTAACGCTATGCACGCCCCGGGAGGTGAGAGTCTGTCGACTGACCGGAGTCGATGTAAAGGGGGTGAGGCCGTGGTTGCTAGAGATACTTCGGGATCTGAAGGTCTCAGCGTGTCCCATATGCACGCGGCAGTCGCTGGAGCTTTGCGCAGATAAGCTGAATGCGATGATGTCGTTGTCGGATGCTGGAAGATTGGACCGGAGACAGCGGAAGGAGGGAGGAAGGCAGTGCGAGGAAGACAGTGTTCAGTCGAGTTGAGCCGTGTGTGTTGTCAGAGGAGTCTCGTTCGCTAGCGCATACAGCCGAATCGTTGACTGGTGATGGTGAATGAGAGACAGGATGATGAGGTGAAGAAGAAGGATCGGAAGCAACCTCAGACGCTCACGAAGTCAAAGGCGGCTCAACCGAAAAGTGGAGTAAAAAGCGCCCGCGTGTGTGACTTCGCGGCTCAATATATAATTTCGTAGGGGCCCACACTTGAAAAATCACTGACACCAAACAGTACAGCACAGCGCGGTACGGAGTTGCATTCAATTCTTGACATTCTTCGTGAGACAAACACAATCAGTTTGACTGCTGCCTTACTGGCGGTTACTAGCATCCTCATGCTCTACAATGCAATGAACCTCAACATCTTTCATCCTCGCAGCGATCAGAGATTTACCGATGGCCTGAGATAGAGGGACTGGTACGGCGTTTCCGATCTGCCTGTATGCCGAGCGTAGGTTTTCGTCTGTAGAGAAATACACCCAGTCTGGAAAGCCCTGGGCTCGCGCACACTCGCGCACTGTCAACAAACGTCGTTGCATAGGATGCAGCATACTTCCGTTCGCAGTGATAGTGGTCATGAGGACTTTAAAGAAGCCCTGATTGTCGACACGCTCGTATCGAAAGTCTTCGTTCCTGTGGTATCCCGACTGTGTTAACACCAACGAAAAAGTTGGACAGAGATCAGCAGTGAAGTCAACGAGTCTTGAGAGCGAGATGCACTGTACATACCGCAATGGAGCGAAGGAGGTTGGGCTTGTTGACGTCCCTTTGACTCCATGATTCGTAGTTAGCGCCAGGATAGAGCGCCACGTTGACAAGACGCTCAACCAAAAGCGAATGGTAGCCCGACGTTTGGTGTTGAGTGACTCGCCTGTTCGTCTGACCAGCAAAGACACGCATCCTCTCCTGATACGAGTTCTGAGGTGCAGCGGCATATTCTGCCTTCTTGAACCCAGTCGGACATCCTTGAGTCACTTTGAGCTGTGATATACCCTGCTGTGCTCGCTGATGCTCGATACGATCCGGCCCCGCGTAAACCTGATGCGGATCTTTCCAGTCAAACATTGGCAGGTCTCCGATCGCATCTGCCACCGTTATAGTCGGCAACGTCGGGCCTGTAACCGGGCTGTCCGCAATGTGAATCAAGCTGTTGCCATCCTTCCAGGCAAGACCTCTCGCTGGTCGACCGAGGAACTCGTGCGTCGCTTTTGGCAACCTCGGTAGCGTTAATCCTTCAACACTCGCCATCATCAAGAATCGTCCGCGCGATTGGGCACATCCAAAAGCGCCTGACTGTACATAGCCACATGTCACAGCGTAACCCAACAACATTAGACATTTCATAACTAGCTTCACCATTCCTAGTTCGCGGCCACCTAACTGAGCCATAGTGAAGCCAGCGACGTTCTCCAAAACGACATACTTTGGCTTGAGGTATTCAACCCAGCCAAGGACCGTACAAACGAGAAGATTGCGAGGGTCTTCCTCTGCTGCCTCTCGTGGTGCTTCTCGATTCTTTTGACTGAACCCTTGGCAGGGCGGACCGGCGGAGATTATGTCAACATCGCCCTGTTGTGGATAGCGAACTCCACTTGCTGAGCTGCGCCGTGAAACAGCACGTTGAAGCGCCTGACCCGCATCGCCGCAGTATGTCTTGGCCGAGGGATGGTGAGATGCAAATGTATCGATGGAGTCAGCGTCAGCGTCGATGGCGAACTGTGTCTCGCAAGCGCCGGAGAGATCGAGTCCAAGGCTCAGGCCGCCAGCTCCGCACATGATCTCAAACGCCTTGAGCGGGGCCAAGGTTTGCTGCTCCTGTCTCTTCTGCCGCTCAGTGAGAGTACAACACGAGCATTCTGATCGAAGATACCGGGCATCGTCAGCAGTGACGAAAAAATCCGTTGCTTCCGACCCGAACGAGGATGTATTGTTTGCGAAGAGCGAGACGCGACATTTACCGATGGGCTTGAATATGCCTGATTCGATCCTTTCCAGCTCTGGATTTGGTGTCAGAAGACGATCGTTCTTGAAGGTGTCGCCATCGGTCTTTGGTCGTTCGAGCCGTCGCACCAGAACGTAGGTCTTATGCAGACGGTGCAATTGTATAACTTCGAGCAAAGAGCCATTCTCACGAGGCGGAAGGAGCAGGAAGTCGCCCTCGTGAAACGCAAGATCGCATGCGGGGGTTCTGTCGAACAAGTGAGCCCATTCATTTAGGCATAGGAAGGCAGCACCTTGTTGATCCCAGGCATATTGAAGCACGATGCTGCCTGGATCGATGGTGGATGAGATTGCATTGACGAAGAACGTCTTCTTCTCAGTCGTCAAATAGTGTTCATTGCCCAGCACGACATCATGCAAGATAGTCTTTTTTCCGGGCACAATAGCTGCACCCTTGATCAGGCTAGCATTGCGGGAGATGACGAGCAGCATATCTTTAGTAGTTGGCGTCGAAACTTCAACAAGATCTCCCTTTGAAACACTGGCATGGTTCAACTCTGAAACTGCAATCCTTCTAACTTGTTGTCCGTGGTCGCCACGGCTCTGCTTCTCAAGGAAAATTTGCAAAGCCTGCGCTGCCTCGTTGTTCTTGATCAGTCTGGGCTTAGCGTCTCGTACACGTGTATGAAGGTCGACCACCTCGTATCCGCTGCGAATGCCGAAGTCTTTGGACAGAACGGTGGCGATGGTGCGAGTCGTTTTGATTAGGGATCGTGGACAGCTCTTTGATCGCCCCATGATGTGAGCAGTGAGGAAATCGTCAGAAGGGAATGTAGGAGATCACCAATCTATGTGAGAAAGAAGACAAGGATGAGATTAATGTATTAGTAGCGACGATCGCTCGAAGCAGATCAGTCCGCACATTGTCTATGGATTCACGCTTGGCGCTGACCTTCTGCACAGACCAGACGGAGTAGCAGGCCACAATGCTATTCAAGTGCGGAACTATCTACATATCGTAAAGCGTTGTAATTGATTCACAATAGGTCGAAGATGTCCTTCTTCTGCTGCTGTTGGGCGGCGGGCTGAGCACTCGAGGATCCGAACAGAGCGCTCGAGCTCTGGTTTTTGGCCATCTCGGCCATCGACATCTTTTGCTTCCCCGCATTCCCGGACTTGCCAGATGAAGCCGCCCAGAGGTCATCGAAATTGAAGGAGGTGTTGGTCGAAGCTGCCGGTCGTGACGTACTAGTGGCAGCAGGCGTCGGAGGTTTCGATGCTGAAGAAGGAGACAACACGCCACTGGAGGCGGGTTTGGAAACTGAAGCCGACGGTGCGCTTTCGAAGAAGTCGAACGAAGCGGCCTGGGGCTGTGATTGCGCAGGAGCGGCAGGCTTCGCAGGGGCGGTAGCGCTAGGTGCAGGTGCGGCTTGGAAGTCGTCGAAGTCGTCACCAAAGGCATCGTTGTTATTGGTGGGAGTGGATGCTGGGCCGGTCGCCGTGGCGGGTGCAGCTGCCGGAGCAGCAGGCTCGTCGTCGTCATCGAAGCTGAACAGATCAGCAACCTTGGGCGCTTCCTTCTTGGGCGGAGCAGACTGCGAGCTGCGAGAGGCGCCAGCACGAGTGGTGCTCGAGCTTGGCCTGGGAGCGGATGTCTCCTCATAGTCGCCAGCGTCATATTCCTCGAAACTTTCTCTGGCGGCGGCACCTCCACCACTCGAGCTTCCTGCACCAGGAACTCCACCACCAGCATAATAGCTATCGCTACCGAAACCTCCATATCGAGTGCCACTGCCCGGCACGAACTCTCCATTTCCTCCTCCGGTATACTTGGTCTTGTTGGCGCGCGCTTTCCTCCTCTCCTGACGAATTCGATCGACATCACTGAGTAGATCCGCCAGTTCCTTGGCTCTGTTCCTGACGTTGATACCCTGGTCTTTGCCCTTCTCGTCGATGTAATGGAAGTTTCGTAAGATCTTGATGGTGGCAAGGTGCGAACGTGCATCGTCGACGACACGTTCCGATCCGTGCTTGACTAAGTACTCAAGAAGCTGAAGTGCTTTATAGATCTGGCGCCATTCACGAGCCTCCTTCTCCATGAAGCGGCGATAAATGGTAGGCATAATCTCGTTAAAGTCCTGGAAGTTGTTGGTGGCCGCCGCAATCTCTTGCATGAGAGTGGAGCTAGCGCCCCAGGGATCGTCATTGGTGGCTTCGTCAACCTTGGCCTCAATCTCGCTGACATTGAGTGCATAGTTGCGGGCCTGGCGGTATAACGACTTGACGTCGTACATGGTCAAGTTGGCCAGCTTGCTCCCGATGTCGTCGAAGTCCATTTTGGCAGTAGGTAAGGCGAAGGAGCGAGGTCAGAAGCAGAGCAGATCAGGACTGAGAGGCGAGGTATTGAGAAGGTCGACGACGATGTTTATAGAAGATGAAGATGGGAGCGGGGTTTCGATGACGGATGCGATACAGTATGTCGACGAGAAGAAGTGTTGGTTGAACGTAGTGTATGCTGCTGTGGGCGTGTTACTTTGGAGATGCGGGATTCGACAGTCGGCACTTGCGTGTGGCTCGTTCACGGCTTTGCAGCTGAGATTTGTACGTGGCATTGGAGCAGTTTGACGGCACAGCGCGTGTGTGTTTGGAAGATTTCAAGCTGTGCGACTCGACTCGCACTGGCCCGTCCTCGGTCATTTATGCATTTGCTTCTACGCTTCAAGATTTCAGCTTCTCTTTCGGTTTCCAACTCAATTCTCTTCTTCTGCTCATTCGCCTGTCCCCAACCATCCTGGCCGACTCATCACCATCGAGAGACAATTCTGGCTTCGAGCTGAGAAAGGTTGAGATTCAAGAAGAGAGCGGTTATGGCCGCACAGACAAGCAACGACGTCTAGTGTCAAAATAGTATACGAGGCCATTGGCCAACAGATGCGAGTGGATACGAGAGGTAATAATTGGATGTATTTACGGTAGCTGACCTACAAAGGACCAAGATCAGTGTTCCTTTCCGAAAAAGACGCATTTACCAGATCATGCTGCTAAGGTCGGCTCGGATACGGCTGTAGTCGAGGATACCCTCAACCTGACCGTGTGCGGCAAGGGCGAAGTCGGCATCCCACAAGTAGGTTCGGGCAACACGTTGGATGTCCTGAACGCCGATCGAGTCAATGGCAGCCTGGATCTCCTGTGGGGTGTATCGCTTGCCGGCGGTAACGAGCTGTCGTCCAATGTCCTCGGCAATGGCGGTGGTGCCGTCGAGACCGAGCAACAAGCTGGCCTTGAGCTGAGCCTTGGCACGCTCCACCTCACCCTCGGTGGGAGCAGTGCTCATTCGCTGCCACTCACGAAGAGTGAAGTGGATCAAGTCATCGAGCTGGAGGAAGTTCTCGGAAACCATGTAGACACCCCAGAGACCAGTGTCCGAGTATGAAGTGGAGAAGTGCATGAACGAGTTGGCGAGGTTGTTGGAAGAGACGATGTGCGAAAGACGCGACGAGAGCAAGGGGCTCGAGCCGAGCGATCGGTCCCAGTTACCCATGATGGACTGGAGGACGAGCATGGGGAAGTAGTCGGGCGACTTCCACGAAACACCCTCAACGGCGAGAGCAAAGTTGCAGGTGGGCGAGGTGTCGTCACGGATACGGACTTCGGAACCGACAAAGTTGGTCTTGGGCGAAGAGGACTGGCCGAGCTTGATAGGGCTCTGGGAAACGGGAAGGCTGCCGAAGTGCTGCTCGGCGAGCTTGACGAGCGACTCGTGCTCGATGCCACCGGCACCAACAAGGACCATGCGGTCAGCGGTGTAGTTGGTCTTGATGTACTCGGCAAGGTCCTCGCGCTTGATGGAGAGGATGTTCTTCTTGGGGCCGAGGATGGTGCGGCCAAGAGGCTGACCCTGGAAGGCAACCGAGTGAAGGTGGTCGAACACAACCTCCTCCTTGAGCTTGTCAACCTCCTCCTGCTCGCGAAGGATCACATCACGCTCGCGCTCGATGGCTGAGTTCTCGAGCTTGGAGTTTTGAAGGATATCAGAGATAATGTCAACGGCCTTGTCGACGTCCTTGCGGAAGGCCTTGGCGTAGTAAACGGTCTGCTCTCGCGAGGTGTAGGCGTTGAGGTGGGCACCGAGGTTCTCGACCTCAAGTTCAAGAGCGTGCTGGGATCGCTTGCCGGTTCCTAATGGTCACAAGGAAGTCAATGCCGATGCAACAGGCAGGGTGTAGATGACGATCGTGAGGTAATTGTGTCGATGAAGGAGGGGCAAGGAGTGTCAGTCAATCGATTAGTCATTCATGAATTCGTGTTCTATCTGCATCTCTCGCAAAGGCTCCCTCCGTGACAACAAGTTTGCAAACGGCGAGGCTCCTTCTTTGACGGGGCCTACAGTGGGTTTTGCAATTTGCGCAGACGAGCAACTGCAACCCTCTCTGCAGATCACCTCTACACAATGCGGCCTGCCCTTTCTGACATTGAAGGGTCCTTGGACATATAACAAAGCATCATTTCAAGCGCACGTGCATCGCTGTATGGTGGTTTGAACGGCTGACAATATGGCTTTCCTGGCGGTCTGATGTCCTTGCGAAGAGATCGTGCTGATGCCGTGGTCACGGAAAGGCTGATGCGAGATGCTGATGCGGAGATACGTACCCTTGAAAGCCATGTGTTCGAGGAAGTGGGCGGTACCGTTGGTGCGATCTGTCTCGGCGCGCGAACCGGCATCGATCCAAACACCGACAGTGGCAGTCTGAGCAGAGGGGTTGGACTCGGTAGCGACGGTAAGACCATTGGAGAGGGTGGTGGTCTGGGTGATGGGCTGGCGAGAGACGGCGGTGGCCAAGTTGCGAAGGTTGAAGGTGGCAGTGGTGGCGGGAACCTTCTGGGCTCGTGCGAGCCTCAAAGAGGTCTGTGCGAAGAGACGAGCAGCCATGATGACCTGGAAGGCTGTGCGACGAAAAGGGTGTGACGAGATGATGAGTGATAGGGTGGTGAAGAAGAAGATTGAGATGATGGATCAACCAATCTCGAATTGAGAAGCTTCGCACTCGCGAACAACGAGCACAGCAGCAAACAGCAGAGTGTGTCTAAAGCGTTGAATTGGCGACGGCTCACTGACCGACTCAACTCGACTTTGGATTTCAAAGATTCCTTCCGTTCCTTCTCAAAGTCACTCTGTCGGCCGTTCAGCGAAAGCCTTCTCTGAGCTTTGGACCGACTCTGACCATTTTCCACGACTTGATTGGTGTCCAGCCTAAGCAATTCAACAAACGAGCTGCCCAAGCTGCTTTGTATTCCGAATGGTGAGAGCTTTGAAGTCGTGAAGCGGAAATTGTAATCCTCTTTGCTGCAGTATTTACAAATTCTCAAAAGCTGATTTGGAAATTGGGTCAGGGTTGAATTCGCCCTGAACAATGAATTACTTGTTCCGGCGAGCCCCGTTGACAGTCTTTGCAGAGAGAAATTCCAAGCATTCTCGCGGCGCTGTGTTGAACGTGATCGATTTGACCCGACATCATTTCAAAACTTTCGGGTATTCGTGCGAGTTTGTGTAGTGTTAACATCCAAGATTTTCTTTTTTGAGAGGTGGAGGTTTGGAAGAAAAAGTTGAGAAGAAACATGCTTCTCAACATAGGACGTCCTATCTTCGCATTCCCCCATCTATACACCATCCTGCAAGCTACTCGCGGAGAAAGACGATCATGGCTGAGGCAGGCCCTTCCACCACCACAATGGCCAGCGCGCCATTCCACCATGTAGCTTCGGCTCACAACTCCGATCTCACCGTCTTCCTTTCAGCTAACTCGGTACAGCTCGTCGACGGACAAGCAGACGGCAGCTATAAAACCTATGCTATACCCACTACCGTCTTTGTTCCGCAGCCCACCCTCCCAGACCAATCCGACGCTGCACGATACGCCGATCAACCGCACATCAGCTTTGCCCGTCTCGCCGGCTTCTCGCATTCGGATCGTTTCCTCGCCCTCACTGGCGACGACAAGGTGCTTCGCATATGGAAGCTCGAGCGCTCCGCAGACAACAGCATCACCGGCTTTGAGTTTGGCAAGGAGATCGTCATCAAGCTCTTGCCCAAGAGAGCTGCCATCCTTCACTGGTTGCCACGCAGTGATGCTACTCCAGCAGGATCTGAAGAGCTCATCATGATCGACCGATTCGGCGATGTCCGCAGCTTCATGGTCAACGAGAACGATGTCAGGACGCTTCCCTCTGCCACCAAGAGCGAGGCTCAAGTCGATGAGCAAGATCAGATCGACTCGCCCGACGACCCCTCCATGCAGATCCTCCTGGGTCACGTCAGCATGATCACCAGCCTCGCCTTCATTCCGGCAGCCAAGGCCAACGCCCCGCCAAGGTACATTATTACAGGCGACCGTGACGAGCATATCCGTGTCTCCAGATGGGGTTCCAAGCGACTGGCCTACGTCATTGATCGGTACCTCCAAGGTTCTCAATCCTTTGTTGGAGCCCTCGCCGTCCTCCCCGACGCTGACGGTTCTTTGCGTCTCGTCAGCTCTGAAGGCGGTCGCTCATTGAGAGTGTGGAAGCTGCCGCAGCCATCTTCGCCAAGCAGCAGCTCTTCCTCCGACACCTCGTCCGAAAACGCATGCCTCTCGATCAACGACCTCGAGTCAGCTTTGGCACCCTACGTCTTGGCACGCGACCGAGAGGAGAGAAGGCGAGAGTCCAGAGCATTGCAAGCAACCAGCAAACGTAACAAGGCCGCCAAACGCAAGCAAGGTCAACAAGGTGGAGAGACCAACGAGACAGAGCAGGCTGAGGTCAAGCCGCTTGCTGCGCAGTATAGCAAGGATAGCAAGCCCACAGTCGTTATCAGCGGTTTGATTCCATTTAACGACACAGAGGGCAAGCCATGGCTTTTGATGGTCGTGGAAGGTGCCACTGCTTTCTTCCACGTTCCTGTTAGCGCGTTGCTGGATCCTCCGACGTCAGAAGACAAAGTGCGAGACATTTCGGATCAGATCTGTGTCACTCGTGCTCCCACCCCGATCCTGCATCTCAGCCTCACCCAGCGTGCCAATGGCACTTCTGTCATCGCCACTTTCGACACACGCTCAGAGTTCCGTTCAGAAGAGCCAACAGACAACGCAGATGCTGAAGTGGCCGTCTTCGCTCTCAACGCAAGTGGCGAGTTCGAGCGACAAGCGACCTCGCCTCTCGTTCAAGCTCTTCTCCCTGCGACCCAGCCTAGATCCGAGTCATACGAAGACACCTCACGAGCGCTCCTCGATCCTTCCATTGTCGAGCACCTCAGTCTCTACCCTGCTCTTACCACTTGGCCTAAGATTGAAACCCCATCATCAGCCGAGATCATTGCAACAAGATCATCTCGCAAGGGCCGATTCAACCATCCTCTCGACACTTCCCTCATCGGTGTTGCTGAAGTCAATGAGACCAAAACCTCCAACGCATCTTCAGATCCGGCCGGTGACGATGAACAACGTCGTAAGCTCGTCAAGACCATGCAGGGTGGTAAGCGCGAACGCGGTCGCGAGCGAAACAGGGAGGCTATTCGTCTTGCACAGGAACAAGCCTCAGCTCAGGAACAGTAGTAGATTCACGCAGACATCAACACATATCTATCACCAGTATCAAAGGGTTGCAATTCCACTATCTATAAATTACAACACCAGATCTTTTGTATCCATCTAAGCGATCTAGTTGGAACTAGACGAGTTAGTCGAAGAAGTCGAGTTGCCACCGTTGAGCGAAGAGATGCCCGAAGTAAGTGCAGCAATCACGTCAGTTGTAGCATTGACCGGAGCATCGTAGTCGACCGAATAGATCGAAGCTGAAGCCTGACAGTTTCCGTTCTCAACGATGTCCGTCTCTCCGGGCAGGGAGCAATCACCAGAGTTGCAAGCGTTGACACCTTCGCTTACATAGTTTGCATACGTTGGAAGACCACTGGTACCATTGATCACGAATCGATCAATGACAGCCTTTCCGGTGAGACGAGTGTGGACGAAAGTGAGCTTGGTGCAATTTCCCGTCGGAGCAATCTCTGGATAGTTGACGGAGAGGCCAATTCCGAGAGGCAAGATACGTGCGCTCGAATTTGAGCTTTTAGCTTCGTCAGCGACGGTGGTGACAAAGTTGGAAGAGTAGGTTGCGATCTTGATCGACTCGTCGTCAGGGTCGGAGAAGTTGAGGCTGGTGTACTGACGAACGTCAGTACTGGCGCTGAACGCGATAGAAGGCACATTTCGCTCGACAGAGAAGTAAGACGCGCCGATGGTGCCACTGAGAGTGTACAGGAAAGGTCCGAGGTTGGTGCCTTCGTTGGGACCACTGACGACAAGATCGACTCCGCCAGTGGTGTCGTTGCGACTGGCGTTGAAGAAGTTGGGAGCATCGTGGTCCAACGCCCAACCAGCACAGGCTGCAGGAGTGCCGTTGAAGTATCGCAGACCGGGATCACTGACATTGAGACCAGCGTATGGCGCACCAACAGGGGCAAATCCACCACGACCAGCAGAAGTGAGGTTGCGCGAGTTGGGGAGAACAACCGTACCACCCTTACCGGACTGGTTGTGCGAAGGCGAGACCATCAACACACGGTGACCGGCACGACGGAGAGCATAGTAGAGTGCACGGACGTTGGCAGAACCCCAACTGTCATCGTTGGTGAGAACAATGTTGAGTGGGTTCTTGGACTTGAGAACGTCGGCAAAACCGGCGGCGCCGACGCCGTAGACAGAGCTGTCATTGGCAGTGGCGGTGCTGTTATACGAGAGTGTGGAGTTGTTGCTGTCGATGATGGTGGAGCTGTTGCTGCTAGAGGAAGAGCTTGACTGAGTGGCGGAAGCTGCCGCGGATGACGAGGCGCTGGTAGCAGAGCCTGAAGCAGAGCTGGAAGGAACAGTGCTGCTGGTTGCGTTAGCCTGTCTGGCCTCCAGTGGCGAAGCTGATACGGCCACAGAGGAGAGGAAAGCGGCGCTGAGAAGGGTGAGGAACTTCATCTTTAGTGCTCTAGAGGGGAATGGTTATTTGATGTTCTCATGAGAGCAGCCGTATCCTGTGAAGCAGCCCGTTTAAATACATCTCGTAGCGAACGCAGCTGTTTCGTCTTCGGAGACTGTTCGCTGTGGCCCATTGTATTGCTCGCCGTGAGGTGTAGCCTTGTTAGGTGATGATGTCGCAAGAAAAGAGGCCGAGCTTTGCTGGTCGCCGCCGATTGCAATTGAACCGCATAGGAACACAAGTTTCAAACAACGTTGAGCACGTTCTCGAACTCGCTTAAAGGGTCCGCGTGGAAGATGGTGCCAAGGTGTTCACTTCCGCGAATGGATCTCGAGGGCTGGTTCTGATCCTGTAACTTACTCAAGCCTGAAGCGAGGAGGAAGAGAGGGAAAGAGCGTAATTTGTGAGAGTCCGCAGTGTAGGACAAGTAGTTCTTACACTGCTACAGTGCCTCAACGTTGTCGGCGACTTAAAATCACGCACTCTTGAACATCAGGCGAAATGACGTTGAGACACAGAGCCGCCATCTTCTCCTGCGGTCTACAAACCCGCGGACTGTTGGGTTGCTTTTCGCAAGCGAGAGCAGGCCACGTTCCGACGCTCCCGTCATGTAGGCATTAATATGGCTCCGCTTCCTGACATCCAAGGTGGGCTGTGTAACGACTAGCGGTCATGGTAGAGGAGACCACGTGTGCAGCCATTACGACGATATGCAGCGCTTGGTCTGTGTGACGTTCCTGACTTTGTGAAGTAGCTTCTGATCCGGTTGGATCTGACATCGTGCTTGCGAATCTCATTTGGCAGATAGCTGGCGTCTCCTCCCTGTGGCAGATTCATCGGCCATGCGGACCCTAATGTGGAACGACTCAAGTCATCGGAGCAGCCGACACGATGCTCAGGCGGGTGTGCTTCTAGTTGGAAGCATTCGAATCGGTCCGCCGTGAGCGAGCTCCAACTCGCTGATCCTCTCAAATTATGGCTACAGGGGCCATCTCTGACACTGTTCAGCTCGTCCGGTCAAAGTTGGACTGTGATATCGCCTGCGCTAATCATGATCGGAATGCTATCCGACTGCAGCTGGCCCCTCTGCCAACTTCGGCTTAAAGGAGAGCCTTGCCGATGATGCACTTCCTGACAGCAGTCGCGGTTCGGTTCACTTCAGACTCGAGCTCGGAGCCATTTATAGCCACTGCAGTGATTGACTCGACGCCAAGCTAGTCAGAGTTACGCGGGCTCTGGGACAAATGACTGACTAATGACTACTCATCTCGTGTGACAGAAACCTCATCACTCGGAACTGCACAGGAATGCTGGTCAGTCCCATGCCCATCAATACCACAGGAGCTTGTTGATCTTGCTACAGCGATCACACTCCGTGATTTGAAGGAGTTTTGCTTGGTGATGTTCGGTGCGGCGCAGATCACTCTGGAAGCAGTGTGGCCATGATTAGAGCAATGGGATGAAAGACAGAGTTCGGCTTCGCCAAACCTGACCTGCTGCTCTTCTCTGAAAGCGCCTTCTTGTGATCATCCAGAGGTAGAGGGTAAGGGGTCACGAGACGTCCGCCATCTAGCCAACGACATGTGACCCTGGACTCAGCAGTTGAGCCATTCATTCTCGAAGGTATCCTCTTCAGTAATCTGACTTGCCATAGCCAGGATGGCTAGTCAGTTTGAGAGCCAGCTGGTGCGCTGATTCAATGAAGCCACGTAGCGGCAGCATTGATTAAATAGAGGATCAAGGAAGGGAAAGAGTCCTGACCTGCTTGACGGAAAGCGACACTTGTCGAAAGACATATATACCAACAGCTTTCACTGCCTCGATCCGCCGCTCCGCACCCGCTCATCGCAGCATCTCCAGCTCAACTCGACCAACTCTCCTCACTATTTACCTACAGCTACACCGCATCAACGACTCGACATCATGTCTGCTGCTTCCAACATCCAGGAGGGTACTTACATGATCATGTTCGATCAGGGCTGCCTTACTGCCATGCACAAAGACGAGGCTCTGGTAGTCATGTCGCCTGGCCAGAACCAGCATCAGACGTGGGAAGTCAAGAAACACGGCGCCGACAACTTTCAGATGATTTGCAAGAAGGATCCTTCCATGGGCGTCGCTTATCCCAAAAATATTTACGCTGGCGCTATCGTCACAGCTGCCGAGCCTTGCCCTTTCAAGATCCTTTCGACGGACAAAAGCGACCACTATCTGTAAGTCATCTTCGTCCAACAGACATTTCTGAACAGGTCACTGAATGTACTCATATCGTTGTCTTGTCTGCTCTATACGCCTTACTCCATTGCATTCGCCATTTGCATTGTTCCTCGGCATCTTTTAGTGTCATGCCTGCCGGTATGGGATCCGACTACGTGATGGCCATGAGTCCATCTTTCATCTATCCTCCTCCGGTATGTAGTGACCCTACCTTGCAAGTACACACAGGTTACGACGAAAGAGCCTGGAGCGGATCTTGACTCAATCGCCACTTGCTTTACCAATTCATGCTCCCCGCAGGTGGCTATGCTCCCCCGTTCCGTGCCGTTCACTTGGTGCTTCAAGAAAGCTTAGGCTCTCTCGCTTGATGTGCCCGCCGAGCTCGCTTGCAATCTCCAATGTGCCATCGCGCGCCTTGATTGCGATCATGTTCTATTCGGCCCTCCAGGAGCATGTGCTCCAAGCTTTGAAAGTCTTGTTTCCGTCAGTCTACTCCCCTTGTCTCGCTGCCGGCAGTCCTTCGATGTTCGTCGTCTATGTTTCTATTCACATCTCGTCGCTCATCGCTTTGATATGCCTTGAATTCAGTTCTTCATCCAACATCAACCAGCAAGCTCTCAGAGTGCTCAAAATTCGATGAAGCATCCGAGCCATCGACACGCATCGACACATTCTTTAGCGATGTAAGAAACGACTGTGATTGATCGATTTATGAACACTAAGCGATCAGCGTTGTGGCAATGCGACCGCACTGGTAAGGCCAGCAGGATTAGAACTCGCCCTGTTGGTGAGCAAAAAGGTGGAAGTCGCTCAGCAAGTGAACATCGTGACAAGATGGTGGTGATTGACTCAGGTTGTTGAGCACTTACAAAGTAGGACTGCTTCTTGACACGGTACTGTTTTTGCAAAGGAGGATACTGTTCGTTGGTTAGAACAGATTTGATCGTCATTGGGATGGCCGGTCACGGGGATATTTGAGAGCTTAAAGTTACTCACCTTGTAGGGCGCACCCTTTCGCATTCGGTCACTGTCGTCCTTGGGGTATGCAAAGCCCTTCTCGCCTTGACCATAAGAGGGTCTTCGAGAAGCTTCAAGCTTGGCGGCAGCAAGACGTTGTTTGCGACCCTCCTCGGTCTCTCCTGGCACACGATCAGCGACTCCGTGAGGCAAACGCTCATCCTTCTGCTGAGCAGCAGCTTGTTGGGATGCCTTGCTGCCAGAGTTGGCTGCATCTGCAGGTGGGTGTGCGACACGACCCTGGTTGTCAGTCTCTACATCCTGGAAAACCATCTGCTCCTCCTTGACAACGTGGGTTCCTGATGGCGTTCGGAAGACGTGCTGCGATGCCTCAGCTTCATGAACGGCATTGCCGAGTTCTGCCTGTTCATGCTCCTTCTGTGCCTTTTTCTGCTCCTCGGGTGTGAGCTGCTGGTCGTAGGGCGAAACGTACTTCTCACCACGGGCAGCAGCTTCCTTCTTGAGCTTTTGGTCCTCTTCGATGGTGGGGAGACCCTCTGCCTTGCGCTCACGTCGCTCCTCCTCCTGCTCGATCTTTTCGTGCTTGGCAAAGTGTTCGAGATCCTCCTTGTGATTGTACGCCTCATCGGTCTGGGTCTCGGGCGTGTTGTGGTAAAGCTCCTCGTGGTGAACGAAGAACTCGGACTCCTCATCGTAGTGGTGTCCGAGACTGCCGATGTTGTACTCTGGGAAGATGGGAAGTCCATTGGGTCCGGCATCGATGAACTCTTTCTTAGTAATGAGATCGTCTCCGTTCTTGTCCATGGCACGAAGCACAGCACCGACGATCTTATCAGCTTTCTCGTCGTGCACCTCGTGGGTAGCCGAGTGCTTCTTGGACTCGGAATGGTGGACACCGTAGATGGCCTCAATCTCGGATCGGTCGAGCACACCGTTGCGGTCAAGATCGTGAAGAGCAAAGGCGCTTCCAAGGTTGAACGCGTTGATGTGATGCTCGGTGCGCATATGCCTCTGAATGTAGCTTTCGTGATCGATGTCGGTGGCCTGGAAGCCAGCAACCTCAGCAGGCTCGTTGGAGATAGCATCGTGGTCGTGAGCAGCAACACCGCCGATTGAGAGAGTGGAGAAGAGCATAAGACCGAGCAGAAGCCACGAGACACTCATCTGCTTTGCACCGGAAGTGGGAGCCGAAGTGCCAGCTGCACCGGTAGGACCGCCTTGCTTCTTCTTTTCTGCGATGCGCTTGGCTTCCTCGTGAACATCAGTGACGGTCTTGGAGGTCTTTGAGTAAAAGTCGTGGATCTTGGGGTGGTTGGCAAAGGCGTTGTAATAATCGCTGAGCTTGGTCCAGACAAAGTCAGTCTTGGATTTGACTTCGGGCTTGTCAAGTACTGCCTGGGCACGCTGCTGAATGTTACGAGCGAAAGAAGGGTCTTGCTTCTCAGCAGCAGCGGACGCAGCGGGCTCAGGGACAGTAGTGGTAGTCTTGGGACCTTCGACGGAAGCATCCTCGCCAGGTACAGGCATAGCAGAAGCCTCCTTCTCGGTAGCCGATGAGAGAGCAGCGGGTCCACTGGGTGTGTGCTCGGTTCTAGTGGTGGTAGCTGCAGACGAGGAAGGAGAAGCCTTCTCGAGCCTTTCGCCTAGAGTGCGGTCGAGTTGGGAAAGGTAGCCCTTGAACTTGGTGGAAAGGCCGTGCTTGTTGTCGAGCTCGATAGCACGTTTAGTGATCTCGTCCGAGATGTGGTAGCCATGAGCAAGGTATTCGGCGACGATGGCGGTCTTTGGCTTGTCCTCCTGACCGACAGGCGCTGTGTCATCGTGGGCGGTAGCAGTGGCGCTGGCAGCAGCAGAAGCATCACCGACGAGCGAAACGGAAAGGTTTGCGCCGTCGAGAGAGCTACCGTGGAGCATGACTGCAGTGCTCGCAGCACTGGGCTTTGCGAATTCGATGACAGCCCTCTGATGGGCTGCGCCATCGTCAGTAAGGTCGAGCTTTGTGATGGAACCGCAGAAGCTAAAAAAGTCGTCAATCTGCTTTTTGGCGGTCGACTTGTTGATGCCGGTGACAACGACCACCGAGGCGGGGGCTTGCGAGGCCATTGTGGATGCGATGCGCTAAGGAGACGACTGGTGCGTGATGCGAAGAAGATGATGTTGAGTAGCGCAGGGGCTGTTGAAAGGAAGCAAGGCCAGCTTGCACCGCTCGATTCAGTCTGCTATTGTTCGGTTGGGTCGTTGAGTACGGTTGGTCGAGCCTGTCAACCTGTTGCGAATAGGAGTGTGCGAGTGACGAATTGTGTGGGTGGAAGAGTCAACCTCGTGTGGGATGTTGCACGAATGACGACAAATAGAAGTGATGGTGGGGAAGATGATCAAGGCGGTGTAGAGTTGCAAATGTGTGTGCTTTAGACGGTGTGTGCTTTAGAGCCACTTTACAGATGCACAGTGCGCGTGCGTGTAAGTTACTGTAATTCCAAAAAGCTGTCAACGTCGACGCGCGAAATGTCTGAGCGTCAGTTTGCTGTCACTTTTGAAAACTTCTAAGATGTCGCTGCTTTTGCTACAGGGCAGCTACCAGGCACACTTGACATCATCCTCTTCCTGCATTCTTTTCTGAAAGAGCCGCCGTATCAGTCCTTAGCTGAGCATCAGGAAATGACTGTGACGGCTGCAAGCAGCGATGCGGAAGTGGTCTAGCTCGTGTTCGGCGAGTAGAGCCATATCAAAAGTCGCTTCTGTCGCTCGGCGCGTGTGCCGTGCGAGATTTTAACAATATTTTTATGTGACATATGACGGTCTCACATGATAGAAAAACAGAGCGGGAATGTGCACCTTAAAGCGATTCGACATTGTTCATCGCGAGCAAGAATTGACGGAAAAAAGTGTCTCTTCGCGGATAATTTGCATGCCTGTCACGTCTGTGCTTGATCGCGTTGAGACGTCCGATGACACTTTTCACTGGGCGTCAGTATATCCGTGGCGATCTGTAACGGCGGAGTGACATGTGCTTTGATCAGGTGTCATCTGCCGAATGCAGTCACCTGTATCTGCATCCAATTCTGCAATCGAGCTTCTACCGTATGTCATCTTTGTTTCGACGATCATGTTTTTCTGGCTTCGCCTTTGCCTCGTTGTCGAGCGATGGGAGCATCGTCATTCTGTCATCATCACCTTCGCCATAAGCAATTCTTGACGACGGTAACCCGCGCAAATGTTCGCGATACATGCTACAGAAGGAGGGCTGCTGTACGTGCGTCATTGATCCGGAGGTGAGTTGATGTTCGATTTCGGCTCGAGTGGATGGAATGAAGAACCACTGGCTCATCCGAACGCAAGTGGCTAATGACAAGAAGCGACGCCTGTTCCTGAGCGGTGTATGCAATCTGTCTGCATGAACAGCTGAGTCGTAAGCCCTGACTTGCTGCGTGCAATTTGCAGACTCAGCGCAGCTTTCTCGTCTGCCGTCAATTTGCACGATCAGCGGATCCAGCTCCGCCAAATAGACATTCCACCTCCTCTCGGTCGGAGTTTGCTTATTAGGATAAACTCGAGGCACAATATTTCGCAGCGCCGTTTTCGCCGAAGACAGAAGGAGCAAGGCGCTCGTCATCATCATCATCAATAGTGACCGAGATGGAAAATACTGTACGCTTTGCACATATTGGTGGTGACGGTCAATTGGATCCCGACGCGATCGATACAGTGAATCGCGATGGGGAACAACTTGGCAGCCTTGTTTGGGTTGGGATGGTGAGCGAACTTGGCGTGGTGGCTGCGCGTGGCTTGCACCAGTGCAGTGTGGCGTCGGATTGGTAGAACAGCGTGCTTCGATCGGGTCCAAATTGGTTCTTCAAGCCATTCCTTGATAGCCAGCAAATGCTTCCGAATTGGCGGCTTCAAGATGCGAACGCATGCGAGCGTCCCGTCTCCAGTAGACGTCTCAAAGCCACGCGAACAAGCCGAAGACAGGTGTCAAAAAATGAGTTCCAAAAACAAAAATCCCAGGAATTCGGTCACAAAAATCACTCCTAAATACGAGGCGTTATCCTAAGATCAGACCATCTCGACGACGTTTCAGGTCTGACGACGTTGTTTCTCTCCCAACGTACTGAGCCGACGTAATCTGCCGATGACTACTGTCGATAGCGTCGAAACACAGGACGAAAGCATGACAGGGATCGATTCCCAGTGAGTGCGAGAGCGCGTTCAGCTCACGAATGTGCGCGTCGCGCACTGTAAGCAGAGGATTTCTTTGCCTAACTGTATTTCAAATTGGCAGGCGAGGCAACATCTTTCCATGCGGTTGCCGGCCGATCTCCCATGTGTCTAAGCGAACGAGATCCCTGAGGTTAGGCGAGATCTCAACTTCATGTTTGACCCGCGTGCTGTTGTACTGACTTTGAGTCAAGGGTGGCTGTCCTAACTATCGACTTCTTGCCCTCGCGAGGACAGCTACGGACCATTTCGAGTGCTGCCACAATAAACGTCTCTCTTCGGGACTGCGATAAAGATGCAGTCTGGATTCCTCACAGTGTATCACTTGATCCGCATCATTCGTCACATGGAGCTCTTGTCGACCAAATACACTTCATGAGCAAGGGTCTGCGGACGTCATTCTCTACATGCTTGCTTACTGGCTCGCGAGCTTGCCACGGATGTCTTGCGGCTGCCAGCAGCCGCACCGCGGAGCTATGATGGCTAATCGGATGTCTCAGCACCTTCCGCCTCTTGATCGCCTCGCTCTCTCGCGCCAGCGTCTTCTGTTCCGAATTTTCGGCCAGCGTAAGCGCATGATTGCGTCTTCCAAAACACACATTTGTCTGAGTCCAGCACAACCCACAGCTTCTTGGTGAAGGCGGATCCTTCCGCAAGCTGTATCGAGTTCGCAGGGTTTGGCTTCCGCAGAAAATTCGAGTCTTTCAACGTCCGCACAGGATGGCCGGGTTGACCGTTGCTTGTCAGGATAACAGTGCTCCGTATCGGGCTCCAAGCTCGCTTATTGTGTTCAGGAGATGCATCTGTTATGACTGTTCGGACACGCTTCACTAGCGTGACGAAACACGAGGGTTCATGAGACGATGGTTGACCGGAGCCTCAGGACACTCCGCCGTGCCAAGCATTGGCGCCTTGGGCCAAAGTGTTCTTAATATTGGACATCATTGAGGAGGATTATTGCTCGGATCCGGATCCAAGCTGAGACTGAATCACAATGTCCATGCCATGCGAGGCAGGTATGCACCCTCTCTAGGCCACGATGAGCTGGAGCCCGCCTCATCGCTTCGGCGTCATTGATTCATGCTCGTATTAAGGAAGCTTTTTGATTTTGCGGAGGGGTACCGAAGCCGTCCCACCTTGCTTGAGAAGACGTTCACAGGGCATCTCTCACAGCGTTCAGTTGAGGGGATGTGAATTCATGCGCCCGATATCGCTCAGCAGATCTCTCGGATAAAGGCTCTGCTCACGTCGAGGGTATTTTTAGTTGATGGAGAGGCTGCAGGGTCGCAAGTCTCATTCTACACACGGAGACTCTCTTTTGTTTGCTCTTCTTTGTCATCCTCGCTTAAACATGGTAGTCCGCACTCGCAGCAAATTCCTTTGGATCTGTCGGAGTACGAAAAACTCGCACCTCGCCAGAGCGGAGCTACGATTCAAACGGAACTGTGTCAAGGTGAACGGTCAGTCAGAAGCCATTCAAGACAGTTGTGACGATGGTCACGCCCACGATTGATTGGTACAAGATCAGTCATGACATCTTAATTTGTTGTGATTGAGAACCAAGCCACCACTTTGCAACACTTTAGACCCTTCTAAATCCTCTGTGGTCATTGTAACATAGTTAATGAGTGCGGGTCTATTCCTGCAATTTTCGGTTCTTGGTATCAATCTGTTTCTTGCATTTTCTACTTCCGCTTGTCCGTTCCTGATCGGAAGTACTTTAATGTGCTCCAATGATGGCGAGGGTTCGTCAAGGTGGATACGAGGTTCGAAAGCCGGCTCTGAGTGCTGCTGATCTCTGCAAGCTGGGCTAAGTGAGGTAGAAAACTTATCCAGATGGGACAAATGAGCGAGGGCTCACCAGGGTTTTGCCAGGTCACAGTAGTGAGTGTACAACTCTCTGTCCCCGAAGACTGGTCGCGACGTCAAGGTGAATCTGCGCTACATCGCGTTCATTCTTGCACGAAGCGAGTTCATAGTACTGCTTTGTATGTCTGCCTTCAACCTGATGGCGAGAGTGATCATTCCGTACAGGTCTACAATCAAGGCCTCAGACAATTGACCATGAGAAGAGCTTGAGAGGACATCGTGGTGTCTCTCTAGCCGATGATTGCGGAACAAGGAAAATAGGGCCAATATTAATATAATAAAAAATAAATCGAATTAAAATACAGCATTGAGAGGAGCCTTTATCCGAAGCCTCTCATGCGGCGCGCTGCTATAGTCCAAGATCGTGTCTCGCAATCAGCGTAGCTTCATGCGATCCGAATCCTCTTCCTCAGTGCCCATCGCATGATGAGCTTGATCATTCGCATCCACGCTCGTTGCCTCTTAGACTGACTTTTCAGAATCGGCACTAGTGTTACCATGACAGTGTGGAACTTCTTACCTGATCACAGCCAAAAGGCATTGCAGAGAACACAGTAATCTAGCAGACTCTTTGTGTTCTCAATGAGGTGCTTCAAGCGATGCTCATAGCATTCGATATGCCGAAAAGCTACAAGAGTCGATGTACATATGCATGGCTAAGGTAGATCCGCCTTTGCGCTTGTTTTTCCGGGGGACGAGGACGGAGTCAGGAAACATCAGAAGAGTCACGACAAGGAGACGGACCAGCTTGCTGGTTTCACGATCAAAAGCCAGAACTGCTGAAGTACAGTAGGCATTCTTGACGAGTCACTCGGCCATTTAGGGCAAGAGACGATGGGGTTTAGAAGCTGCAATCCGGGATAAGGAATCTTTTTCCTCTGTTGCACAAGATTCGAGGTCCGACCATGCAGCTTGACTGCGCTTCTGCACGCGGCAGCCAGATGGCAATCAGAGCAGCTGACACGCGAAGCTACTGGACACTGATACCGCCAATGAGCTGCCCCTACTAGTGTATCCACAGTCACCACACTGGGCACCAGCTGGTGCCCTGAGCAGCCGTCCATTTTGGTGCGCCGCTACATCAACAAGCCATTTGGGACGACGGATACAAATCCCGCTGCCTTCAACGTGCCGACTTTCGCACCCTTTCTATCCTATTGTCCTCTCCCGCCTGTCACTGACTTTCTTAGGACTGCGCCCTTCCTGAATCAAGCTATCTCCCCTGGAAGGGCCGTTTGACCTCTGGATCCAGATCCGATCCGAATCAGCATCAATTCTGCGCTTTCCCTTTCTTGATACCTTCTACTGTACCCAAGTCCCAAAGTGCCTCGGTCGCTCGTCCGCTGCGTGATTGCGTCTGTGTCAAGTGACAAGCAACCTGCTTGCTTTCCGCCATTTCCAGTCCCAGCCGCCCTCCTGTCTTGCACCCGTCATCGACGAGGCCTCGCATAAACAGATGTGTATCTCCTTCTGCCCACTTCCGGCTGTCAGTTCCGTGAGCTTCTGCTCGGCTGCTGTGCACATCCTGCCACCAGCCCTCCTCCTCGCTACAAGCAACGTTCGGAAAATATCCAAAGAGGCGCATCCGACCCTTGAACAACTTTATCCTGACTGACCGACGCTGTCTTTCGCTCTCCGACGTCGCACTCTTGTGTTTGTCTGGCGCTGATCTTCCTCTGTGCTCGCTACAGTCTACCTCGTTAGCTGCCTAGCCTCCATTGTCACGCCACATCATCACTTGCCCTGACGCTACTCTGTGTTGTACAACTTGAGGTTGAATCTGCCGCTGACCGGATTTGTCATGTTGAGAGCAACAACCCTATTCGAGTTCCGACCATGCATGCAGAGGGCATTTACATGTGAGTGTACCTTCACCTGTCACATAGCGACGGATGAAGGATTGGAGCGAAGCTATCTGACGGGTTCTGTTACAGCTTGTGACTGGACCACTTCATCGTCGTCTCTTCGTTGTGTGGCGCCGCTCCGGCTCTTAGTCTCAGCTGATAGGTATGATGTCTTCCATCCTTTCGACCACCGCTCCTGTCAAAGCTTCCTCTACACTTTTATCCTAGACCCACATCTCCTCTTCCATCTACCTCGGTGATCTTGACATTGCCACAAAGCCTTCAGGATCATTCTCCTTCTTTCTACTCCTCTCCTCCCATTCCTTCCCTCGTCCCCTCTTCTCTTGGCACTTTCATTGTTGTTCCAAGTTGCCGTCGTGCAGCTTCTTAGATCGCTGTCATCGCTGTCCCCGCTTCTTCACGACCTCGCCCCAATTGTGGTGAACGACGATCCGATTCGCTTTTTTCCGCTGCTGTTTGTATTCATTATTTGTCCAGGTGGCCGTAATCGTCACGCAGATGCAGTCCTGCTCTCGCATGTAAAAAGCATGCATATGATTCTCCTTACCATAGAACACCCTCATCCCCAAGCCTCTTCCGTCGCACACTTTACCAAGGGCCTTTCGCCTTTCACCTTGTTTCTCCGTCTCAGCCGCACCTGGTTCGGTGTGTTCTACACGGTCCGCACAGCCCCGACCTCTGGCATTTGCAAGCCTTGTTTTGGCATTCGTCGTGTTCCTGGTACCACTTTCAAGCTGGTAGCCTCGCTCTGCTCGTCTGCCGGCGTTTGTTTGCGTTCCTGCACCCGCATTAGTCCGCTTCAGTACGAGACCTCCTACTACTACATCATTAGCTTCTTCTTCCTCTTCTCTCCCAACCATCATCTCTTCACCACTCTAGCCATTCCTACCTCTCCTGCTCGCTGTCAAATTTAACCAGGGCTTGCTAGCCATCTTTTGTCTTAAGTCGAATCCCACATTCAAAGGTAACAGCTGTGGTCTATACCGGCCTCCCATCGAACCAACACTTTCATCGCGACGCTTGCCTACACGCGCTGACGCCGGATTTGCCAACCAAGCTCGACTCGACAACTTCCGGGTAGCATCGCCATTTGCGCTACGTTGAAAGCTTGACGATAAAAACCAGGTTCGTGCCGACAGGGCTTGGGCTTGTCATTCTCGACCACACTTAAAGCGTTGCCTGAAGCTGCTGCGAGGCTGTCGCTGAGTTTTCACACCGATAGACTCAGCAGCAACAGCTCCCATCGAATGCCAGCGATCACTGAGGAGCCATCGCCAAACAGTTGCAGCACAAGCACAAGCACCTGCACCAGTCCAGCGGCCCTATTTATGACTGCGACCTTCCCTCGTAGTTTTGTTGTATGCTCTACCAATAAACCAAGCGACAATTAGCAGATAGACAGCATTTTCCAGCAATCGTGCTTGCCCTGAACACTAATTCAGAATCACGCCTTCACAGTCACAACCTCTGGTTTCTCGGAAGGGAGTAGCTGAACACTGCTTCCTTCCCGGGCAGCATTGCCCTACCAACATCAATTGACCACTTTACCTGAGCAGCATCATGTGCGAGGATGGGAGCAATGCTTTCCGGACTTCATCGAGCAGCTCGCAGCAGGCTAGCGCGAATCAGGGCCGGACAACCTCTGGCACGTCCAAATCCTATTCAGATCCTCCTGAGGATACTGCGGCTGTCCACAAGATCTACTATCCTTGCTTCGGACATGTAGATGTCAAGTCATACTGCGAGGCTCGCATGTACGGACTCAGTTTCCGTCGCTTGCACGACGAGTGGACCGTACTGGGCCGACCTGCCATCGACACGACCCACTGGCCACGTATGGTCGGGCATCAGGGTCTACCGACGTCTATGGAAGATCTGATCAACGTCTCTGACTACTATGACCGAAAGTTGTATGGCCAGGTACTGCTCGACGTACAGGGTAAGCCTGCTAACCGTGACCGGACTTTGGATGATTTCATCATCTCTATGGTAACCTCAGCAGCTATTATCAACGCTGATCTCAGCCTCCATCGTCTGAGTCGAGACGATCCACATCTAGAAGGAGTCGTCTCTGACTCGACATGGCACCAACACTTCTCGACCTTCATGCAAGATTCAATCGGCCACTTTTGCAACGAGAGGAAGGTTTGCGATCGTCTCGGCACGCATCGATGTGTCCTTCCCCTGCTGTTCGGTCAATCTGTCACAATGTCACTACCCACGCTGTTGGAAACATTCGAGTACCAAGTCCAGGTCTTCCAGAACCTCTTTCCCAACTTTGGCGAGCACATCAATCGTTGTGCCGCAGCATCCGCGACACAAGACTGGAAATCATCGTCAGGCGTTGCGAGCGCTCAATCTTCTGTGACGTACAACAGCTCTCAACGCAGCTCCGGCCAAGAACACACTTTTTCGATGTCCGGGTCACAAAATGCATCTGCACAAGCTGCACGAGATCACACCCTGTTGACGAGTCGCGATTCTCAGCCGTCAATATCCGATAGCAATCAGAGGCTTACAGTAGCGAGTGTGCCAAAGGAGGTCAAGGAACGCGACGACCTCTTTGGTTCGCAGATTGACAAAGGCATCCGCTGCGATGTTCCCCTGGAAAAGGTGGTAAGCTTGCTAGATGCTAGATTATCGATTTCTACATCAAGCTCTGTCTCAACTGCTTCGACTCCAATCTCGGCCGCAGCCACCACGCCAGCTCCCGGCACTCATCAGAGCAGTCTCGGGTCATCAAGGACCGCGGCATCTTCGACGGACGCAGAATGGCCCACACGCAGACGAGGTGATGCCAGCGATCTATCGACAGACGACGGTGGCGCCGACATCGACTCGACCAACCTTTCGCTACGTCCACCGCTGCACTCCCATGCGTCGTGGTCAGGCGGTATCTCAGGACGATCGACTTCAGAGGACCAAAGCATGATTACGCCGGAAGAAGGGATGCTCGCACCGCAAGGGCGCGCGCATAGCAACTCGGCATATTCCTACTTCAGCTCGCTTCCATCGACACCAACAGAGCTGCTATCTCCCAATCCTTTATTTCCGGGGCAAGAAGGATCACAGGCTTTGACTGACCGAAGACCGTTGCGCTCGAGCACTGGGGTGCTTCCGATGACTTCCTCGTCATCGGATCCCGACTCACGGAAGCGGACACGTGCTGAGCAGAATCGTGAAAAGATGAAGGCCTACCACCGAAGGGTAATGCAGCAGAGAGAAGCACTTTCGAGTGTTCTTAATGACATGTCGGCACACGTCGGCGCCATCCCTACTTCATCAATGAGGTCTAGAGCTTCGAGCCTATTGGGAGCAGGAGTAGGAGAAGGGGGTACATTGAGCAGCCTGGGAGAGGGAAGCTCTGGTGGCGGAGCAGTAAGCTCGATAGGACGTAGCGCTCCAGAGGCAAGCTGGTCGGTCTCGTTGCGGAACAAGCAGAAGCAGGAGTCGAAAGCGAGGCTACGAAAGCGAGAGATCGAGCAGGTTCACGAGCTAGGACTTTACGCTGACTATGCCACGGCTACCCTGTCACAGACCTCAGCTGGGACGGGCTCATCGCGAGGTAGTGCAGGCATGGACGACAACCGAAGCGACCCAAATAGCTCAGCAACACCATGGCGACAGCTTCAGGCGCATCAAGTATCAGAGGCGGATGTTCACATGTCTCGTGCTATCGCTCGAGTTTTTCAGCGACATCGTCCAAGCTGGATTGCCCTGATCTCTGCGGAGCAGAGGCTGGCAAGCGAGGTAGCGAAATTGTCACCTAGGACAGAAGAAGTGCCAACAGCGCACGAAGGACAGGCCAACGCTGGTTCTCTGACTGGCAAGGGAATTAAGGCGCTCATCGACAGGATTCAGATGGAAGAGAGAGCGGGGGTCTTTTCGATGCCAGGAGGAGAGCCGATACCAGTGCTCCCAAGACCGTCTATGTATGACGAACAGAGTCAGTACGCTCGAGGCAATGCAAGCATGGACATGGTCGCAGATGCATCACGGATGGAGGCTGCAACGACGTTTGCAGCTCCAAGTGGATACAGCCAGTCAGGATACGTCGGAGTGGGGTCCACGGTGCTGTCGCCAGGTGCGACAGAATACGGAGGAGCGATGGCGTCTCCTTCTGGTGTAACGCGGCCCATGAGCGGAGAAGAAGGGTTGGATTACTTTTCACAAGATAGGAGGCGAGGAGGATATTCTGGAAGCGGCGGTATGGAAGACTCTTTGCAGCCGATGGCGACGCCAACGGGCTACACGACAGAGCAAGGAAGTATGCAGATAGCGCGTGGGATGCCGCAGTCTGGAGGATATCGGAGCGGAGCCGCTGCGCCAGGCATGTCACCGAGCGTGCTTTCGCCAGGCATCAGCTACGATTACAACGCGTATCATGATGTTGCGTCCCGACCACACCAACAGTATCAGCAACGCGACATGCAGAGGCAAGCACAAGCGTCTATGGGAGGAATGCAGATGGGAGTGCTGGGGACGTCAGCGCAAGGGATGCAGCTACGCGTGTCGACACCCTACGAGAGCCGTTCGTACGGTCAGCCAGTGTCGCCAGGGTCACACGGATCGCGAATCGAGCAGCAAATGCCCTCGATGTACAGCCCGCAGACTATGCAGCAAGGGGGACCGTATGCGTATGCACAGAGTTCTCCTCAGCAGTTCTCCCAAGCCCAAGCCCAAGCCCAAGCGCAGCAAGGCTCGACCTCGATGCAACAGTATCGCCTACCGCCTTCGTCGCAATATCCACCGCAACAGCAACATCAACAGGATCCTTATAGTCAACAGGGACAATACGGGGGTCAGCAGTGAAGATGCCATACATGTGTCACTACAATTTTCGTGACCGGCATCAACCTCGCTGGTCGATACCGCAGGACTGAAAGCGAGAGTCTAGAGTAGGTGAGACTCGCGAACTTCACTAAAAAAGGGAGGCCATTGCGGCCTCCCACTCACGAATTGTACACACACTCTTTCAAAGTATACCTTGTAATGGATGCGATGACTTCCTGAATCAGTGTGACGATGTTGAGATTGCGTTTGTGAGAGTGCGACGAACAGTGATTGATGTCCAGTCGAGAGACAGGGATCAATTCGTCCGAAGAGATCCGAGATGGCGAGCAAGCGAGATTACTGATTTGATTTGGGCCTTTGACATTTGCGTCGCATCTGATTGGTTCGACGTTTGCTTTTTGGAAGAAGAGTGGGGAGACAGAGCGAAGCGCGTCATTCTGCTTGCGCCCACTTCTACAGTACTTGTGTGGTGGTGACTCGATGCAGCACCCACATTTGCATTGTTAGATTTGGACCTTCTGTGAGCTCAGCCCCTTAATCCCCACAATGGCTGTGCAGCGGTTGGTGGCTGTCGGTGGGATACTGTAGCAGCAACTTCAGCATGGCGACTTTCCACATTCACACACACGAGTCCAACGAATCAAAGATGATGGTGGCTGTTCGAGTGGGCTTTGCGTAGAAGACAGATGAAGGAGCGGTGAGTTGCTGCGTGCGTATTTTCGTGGTTTGTGGAATTCACGCATTTCCGCTTGAGTCCTAATTCCACACTTCCAGAAGAAACGCGCAGTGCCACCGGCAGCAGAAAGAAGCAGCAACGCAGCAGCCTGAGAGCGGCTCCAGTCACATTTCACCAAAGTGACTCTGCGACATTTCTAATCCGACGCACTCCGCCCGTGTGACTGAGAGTGACTGACAGCCTGCTTGTGCGTCAAAGCGTGCAACGGATTCAAAAGCATTTCTGTTCGCTTGCGAGCCACCACGCACATCTTCCTTCTCACCATCATCTTTCCCTCCTTGCTCTCTTTTCACTCAGCAAAGATGGCACCCAAAACACTCTACGAGAAGATCTTCGACTCACACCTCGTTCATGAGGAGGCTGATGGCACCTGCCTCATCTACATTGACCGTCACTTAGTCCACGAGGTCACATCGCCACAGGCTTTCGAAGGTCTCCGCAACGCCAACCGAAAAGTGCGCCGAACCGACTGCACTCTCGCTACCGTAGACCACAACATTCCCACCGCTTCCCGTAAGGCATACAAAGACACCAAGTCGTTCGTCGAACAGGCCGACTCAAGAACTCAGTGTCTCACCCTCGAGGAGAATGTCAAGGCTTTCGGTCTCACATTCTTTGGTCTCTCGGACAACCGTCAAGGTATCGTCCACATTATCGGACCTGAGCAGGGCTTCACCCTTCCCGGTGCCACCATCGTCTGCGGTGACTCTCACACTTCCACACACGGTGCCTTTGGTGCCCTCGCCTTCGGTATCGGCACTTCCGAGGTAGAGCACGTTCTCGCTACCCAGACCATTCTTCAAAAGCGCGCAAAGAACATGCTCATTCAGGTTGACGGCGAGCTTTCCGAGGGCGTCACCTCTAAAGACATTATTCTCCACATCATCGGCATCATCGGCACTGCGGGTGGTACCGGCCACGTCATTGAGTACGCTGGTTCCACCATCCGCTCCCTCTCCATGGAGGCTCGTATGTCCATTTGCAACATGTCCATTGAGGCCGGTGCTCGTGCCGGTCTCATCGCTCCCGATGAGATCACCTACGAGTACATCAAGGGTCGTCCTCTTGCTCCCAAGCAGGGCAAGGCTTGGGACGAGGCCGTTGCCTACTGGAAGTCGCTCCCCAGTGACGAGGGTGCTCAGTACGACACTGTCATCAAGATTGACGCCAAGGACATTCCCCCCACCGTCACATGGGGTACCTCGCCTCAAGATGTCGTTGCCATCACCGGCACCGTCCCCGACCCTAAGAATGCTAAGAACGATGCCGAGGCCAAAGCATGGACTCGTGCCCTCGAATACATGGGTCTCGAAGCAGGCACTCCCATGGAGAAGATCAAGATCGACAAGGTCTTCATCGGTTCATGCACCAACGCTCGTATCGAGGATCTTCGCGCCGCTGCCCGTGTTCTTCACGGTCGCAAGGTCGCCGACGGCCTCTACTGCATGCTCGTCCCTGGCTCCGGTCTCGTCAAGAAGCAAGCTGAAGCTGAAGGTCTCGACAAGATTTTCCAAGCCGCTGGTTTCGACTGGCGTGAGGCTGGTTGCTCCATGTGTCTCGGTATGAACCCTGACCAGCTCGCTCCGGGTGAGCGTTGCGCTTCCACCTCCAACCGAAACTTCGAGGGCCGACAGGGTGCTGGTGGTCGAACCCATCTCATGTCCCCTGCTATGGCCGCTGCATGTGCCGTTACAGGATACCTCACAGACGTCAGGAAGGTTGTTGGTGATTCGGCGGCCAAGGTTGGCAGCGAAGCAGGCAAGCCTGAGTTCGAGATCCAGGTTTCGGATCCCAAGTCATACCTAGTTGACGCCACCCCTGCACCCGCTCCCACCGCACCCATCCCAGCCGCAGAGACCGACGAAGACAAGATCCGTGATGTTCCCGCTTCTCAGATCTCGACTGCCGGAGCAGGAATGGAGAAGTTCACAAAGCTCACCGGCATTGCCGCCCCTCTCGAACGCTCCAACGTCGATACCGATCTTATTATTCCCAAGCAATTCCTCAAGACCATCAAGCGTACTGGTCTTGGCTCGGCACTCTTCTGGCCAATCCGATACGATCCCAAGACCGGAGAGCCCGATCCCGAGTTCGTCCTCAACAAAGCCCCTTACGACCAGTCTAAGATCCTTGTTGTCACCGGTCCCAACTTCGGTTGTGGTTCTTCTCGTGAGCACGCAGCATGGTCTCTGCTTGACTTCGGTATCCGTGCCGTCATCGCCGAGTCTTTCGGTGACATCTTCCGCAACAACCTCACCAAGAACGGTCAGCTTCCCGTTCTCCTCACCAAGCCTCAGATCGAGCGTCTCACCGTCGACGCCAAGGCAGGTAAGGAGATCACTGTCGACCTCGAGAACCAAGTCGTCATCACAGCTGATGGCAGCGAGAAGTTCCCCTTCGAGACTCCAGAATTCACAAGACACTGTCTCATCAATGGTCTCGACGATATCGCCCTCACTCTCCAGAAGGATGACAAGATCGCGCAATTCGAGAAGAAGAGGAGTGTCGACACACCTTGGCTCGATGGTTTCGGTTACCAGGCTGGTGGTGTCGGCGGCAAGATCGTCGACGCTGCCAAGCAATTTGCTCAAAAGGTTGCTGGTACCGAATGGTAATTTAGGGTCGCTTGCATCATTACATCCGTCGTTGTACTTATTCATCTCAGAAAAAAAGATCATTGCCTCACAGATCAAGTCGAATTGTGCCAATTGATACACCTCGTGCGTCGGTTGAATTGACCAGTGAGCTCAATGTTGAACATCAGGACGCTCACAGTCTTCCTTGCACGATTATGATCAAGCAAATAATGCATTCCAATCGTGAATCTAGAACGTCAAATGATAACTTAATAAAGGGCTCTCATCTACTCCTCCTTTTGAAGCTCTTGCATCCTTACCAAGTCAGCGTAGATACCGTTCCTCGCTAATAACTCTCCATGCGTACCTTGCTCTGCGACCTTACCGTCCTTGAGACAGTAGATCATGTCCGCTCTTGAGATGGTACTCAACCTGTGTGCGATCGCGATCGTTGTTCTGCCCGCTGCAGCCTTGTCCAACGCTTCCTGGACAATCTTCTCACTGTCTGAGTCGAGTGCACTCGTTGCTTCATCGAGCAATAGGATACGAGGGTTGCGGATGAGAGCACGTGCAATGGCAATACGTTGCTTCTGACCACCCGAGAGCTGTGTACCTTTACCACCGACTTCGGTGTCCCACTTGTCAGGAAGGGACTCAATGAAGGCAAGGATGTTGGCTGAAGCAGCAGCTGCACGGAGATCATCCATGGTGACGGAGTCAGCATCCTCAAATGCACCAAGACGGATGTTGAACTCGATCGTACCATCGTAGAGCGTGGGCTCTTGGGAAACGAGGGCCATATGCTTGCGGATCTCGCGGAGGTTGAGCTGAGAGATGTCTTTGCCATCAATCGTCACCTTGCCCGAGAGCGTATCGTAGAATCGCTGAATGAGCTGGATGGTTGTACTCTTACCGCAACCTGAAGCACCAACAAGAGCAACGTAGGTTCCAGGCTTGACCTCGATATCCAGGCCTCGCAAGACCCTGACCGTCGGTCGCGTAGGGTACCTGAAGTGGACACCTTCCAATTTGAGATGGCCCTTTACCTCGGGCAGAACTTCGCCCTCGTCACTGGTGGTGTCGATCTCGGGCACCATGTCGAGCAACTTGATACTATCCCAGGCAGCCGTCTTGGCATTGCTGATGTCCGGAACAAAGCTGAAAGCGTTCGAGGCCTGAATTGATCCGAACACGACGGCAGTGAGAATGGTGAAGTATTGACCCGACGTGTACTCTCCCCTGATCAAGAGATGCGAACCGTACCAGAAACCAAGACCGATGATCCAGAACTGTAGCGCCTGAGAGACAGCACAGAGGAAATTGCCGTAGAATGCAGTGTTGCGGGAGATCTTGCTAGGCTCGTCCAATTCTCGACGGTAGATCTCGAGACAGTCTTCTTCGCGGGTGAGAGAGGCGACGACGCGCATGGACGCAGCGGCTTCGCATGCTCTGGCGGCAGAGCCCTCGTAAGCCTTCTTGATCCTCGCGTCCTTGAGGACAACGAGTTGCAACCGCACGAAACCAGCACTGAGGGTGAGAGGAATGCAGGCGATGACAACCAGAGACAGCTTCCAACCATTGGCGAGGGCAATGATGGCACCGGTGACCAGCGTCGAAATCGACTGAATGATAGTTCCGAGTGTAACACCAACAAGACCATTGATCTTCTGCGAGTTGTCGGCGAGTGAGTTACTGAGCGAGCCTGACGAGTGTGAGTCTTCATCGTGATACGAAACGTCGGCCCTGAGGTACGCAAATAAGCTCATCCTCCTGATTCTTTCCATCAAGATGCTACTCGCTTTCATCAGAGTGAACGTCTGAATGCTGATAGCCAAGGTGCAGAGAATAGCGATGACAAAGAAGTACAGCGCCCAATGGTTGGCATCGTGCAACATGATACTCCGCGTCGGCTCGGGACATCTTCCGCCACCAATAGCACTGCACAGCGAGAAGTTTTGCAATGCATGTCCGAACAAGATCGAGAAACAGGGATAGGCGGCACCGGAGCAGATAGAAGCGATGACACCGGGGAGGTAGAGTGAGAGCACGTGGTCGTGATTAATCTTTGCGAGACGGTAGAGGAGGTAGAAGATGGAAGGGATCTTTTCGTTCTCCGCCTCCTCTTGTTCTGCCTGACGAGCACGCTGGGCGAGGATAGCGGAGGCGACAGAGCCACGGGTAGCGGATTTTTCAAGACCGGCTGGCATCTCTGCCTTGGCTTCCTCGCGAAGCTGTTGCTTTTCGGTGTCAGTGGTGGCGAGCGGAGGCGAAACTTGGGCATTCGATGGGACGAACTTCTTGCCCAAGCCTTCGACTTCAGCTTCGTCCTCCTCGACCTCGGTTGCAACCTTGGCACGAATCTTTTGCGCATCGACCAATTGTGCGTAGGCTCCATTGAGCGCGAGGAGCTCGTCATGCTTTCCTGTTTCGAGAATGACGCCTTTGCCCATGACGACAATGTTGTCAGCGTTCTTGATGGTGGAGAGTCGGTGCGCAATGGTGATGGTGGTCCTGTTCTGACTCGCCTGCTCGAGAGCATCCTGTACTACAGCCTCACTTTGAGTATCGAGAGCAGAGGTGGCTTCGTCGAGGAGAAGAATCTGGGGATTCTTGACGATGGCTCGTGCGATAGCAATGCGTTGCTTTTGACCTCCCGAAAGCAAGAAGCCACGCTCGCCGACCATGGTGCTGTAACCCTTTGGCAGCTGCGAGATGAAACCGTGCGCATTAGCCATCTTGGCAGCATCGATAATCAGCTTCTCCTTCTCCTCCTCGGATGCGTTGGCGAAAGGAGTGTTGATGAGTCCGTGGGCGATGTTGGTTCGGATATCGGTGGAGAAGAGGGTAGGCTCCTGTGAGACGAGACCGATCTGGGTCCTGAGCCATTTGAGGTTGAGATCGCGTAGGTCAACACCGTCGAGATAGGCAGCACCACCGTCAGGGTCGTAGAATCGTTCAACCAACGAAACGATGGTGGATTTGCCCGAGCCCGAAGCTCCAACGAGCGCAGTGACCTTGCCGGCGGGGACCTCGAGGTTGAATCTGTCCAAGACGGGAACATCAGGTCTTGCAGGGTAGCTGAAGTCGACATCCCTGAATGAGAGCTTGCCTTCGCACTTGTCGGGTTTCAAACCACTGGGATCGCTCGAGTCGATAGGTGGCACGCGGTCGATGGTCTCAAAGACCTTCGCGCCAGCCGCAAAGGCATAGGACAATGCTTGCATGTTGGGTGCCATCATGGCCATAGAGAAGGCGCCGATGAGAATGGAGAGAATGACGTTCATGACAGTACCCGATGCAATGTGACCGTTCGCCAGCAGTCTTGCACCAAAGTAGAAGGCGAGCGCATAGCCACTGTAGATGACGAAGAAGAAGACACCCATGCCGATACCTTGGAAGATGGAACGCTTAATGCCGAAACGAGTTGCTTCCCTATTGCTTTGATCGTAGAGCTCGACCAGATTATCTTCGATACCGAAGGCTTTGGCAGTGCGTAAAGTGGCAAGAGCCTCTTCGGCGATAGAAGCAGCTTTGCTGACGCGGTCGAGTTCCTGTTGTTGCAGCTTTGCAGTGACGGCGTTCATGAGTGCACCTGCAGCAATGATACACGGGATCATGGAGGAGAGAGCGAGTGCAAGTTGCCAGGATTTGACATAGGCGACAATGAAACCGGTGACGAAGGCGGAGATGAACATGACAGACATGGGGATCTTGTCACTGATACCTTCTTGAATGAGCTGAATGTCGGATTGAATACGGGTGGTGATTTCACCAGCACCGACGACATCAAAGTAGGCGATGTCTTGTCGCAAAATGGCCTGTAGATACTTTTCGCGAATGCGACGAGTGATGGTGGCACCGGATGCGACCCAAGCAGCACTGTAAATGTAGGTGGCGGTGAACATGGCGATGCCAATGTAGACTAAGAAGAGAACGCCATGTGTGATCTCGTGTTCGAGATGGTTTCTAGCAGCAGGGATATCACCGCCGAACAGCAAGGCGTTGGAGTATTCGAGGAAAGCAGTGGTCAAACTACCAAAGACAATGGTCATCAGGGGTTGAACCGCACCGGCAGCAGCGGCAGCAATGAGACCGATAAAGTTGAAGAGATGGTCCCAAAAAGTTGCATAGCGATAGAGCTCCCGGAAGCCAACACGATCGACTGTGCCGTCATCAGCGTTTTTCTTCTTTTTGTTCCTCTTCCCACCTTTGGACGGCTTGTTGTCAGTGACGCCCTTTTCATCGCTGTCTCTGCCACGGCTGCTAGAGTGAGAGGAGGTACTGCTGCGAGTATCGACTTCCTCCTTGTCTGAAACGGGGGAGGAGCTGGAAGTTTTTGGTCGACGAGTTGGGTCCATGGCGATTGCAATTTGATCAGGACGGTCTTGGTGTTGCTGTAATTGTGAAGTTGAAGCAGACTGGTGGTGTGTCGAATGCTGCTCGTGATCGTCGTCATCGATGGCATGAGCTGGTTGCGGGTCGCTGAGAATGGCTTGCTGCGCATCTTTTGCACCCGAATCGAGATGAGGTTCAAGGTGGCTGTGAGTGTCTTGGGGCGGCAGCTGAGCTGCAATGGGCGGAACAGTGACCTGATCCACCGCCCCTGGCACGCCCTGAGGGATCGCATTCGCCGTAGCAGCGGAAGCGCCGCTCGTCGTCATGATGACTGCCTTACTGAGCCTGCTCTGCTGTGATATGGTCGGGTCGAGTCCGATGTTGGGACCGAGCTGCTGAATGGTTGGTCGGGCTAGCCGGTCAAGTGAGCCTCGACAGACGCGGTGCTTCGAGTTTTATTCGTGACTTCTGAGTGCGAGAGGGTCAACGTCGTATGAACAGCGGATGGTGATGGTCGTCTCAAGCAAAGTGTACTGCACCGCGCAGTGAGGATCACAAGTGGAACAGATGACCGAGCAACGCTAGCGGAAGAGCCGAAGCTGTGCTGTGTCAAGCGTGTCAGCAGCGTGAGTCGAGAACCGGAGGCTATCCGACACAGAAGAACCGGCAGCAGCAAAAGCAAACACCTCGGCGGTGGCTAATCCGATTTAAGCGCTGTCTCTCAAACACACGGCGGAGCGGCAGTGTATATTTCGAGAGACCCTTGCTTGGCAAGCAGAAAAACACACGCGCTTCACCGCTGTTTGCTGCCAACTGCCTTTTTTGGCCGGTGTACACCTGCATCTTTGTTGTTTCTAGAAAATTTCGACTAGAAAACCCTTGATCTCGCTCGTCGGTCCGAATCTCACTTCCTCTCTCAGTATTCGATGTGCAAGTAGCTCGACTGGAAGCCGCTCACATGAGCACAAATGAAGCAGGTGCTCTGTGAACAGTGCGTTCACGATCATGCTGTCAAAGAGAGAACGTTGAGCTTGGACAGTGACTGTGTTTGCTGCCGAGCAAACGAGGAAAAAGGGGGAAAGCGCGCGTGCGTGTGCCTGACTATTGTTCTCATGCAGCATGGTTGACTTCTCGTTGTCAATCCACGCGTTCTGTTGGTAACTGTTTCATATTGATGTGGTGACGCCTCAAGCAATGCTCGACGATCACAGCATCTCGATATCAACTAAAGCTGACAGCTGATAGTGGATGATAATAAAGAAAGTCGAGACATCGAGAAGGTGGGGCCGATGGGCGGCGCGGGCGAAGACTCACAGACCTGACTGGAAATTTGCCATTTGCAAATCAGCGGAAAAAGCTTTGACAAGTTCCGCGGATTTCCGTTCACAATCAGACCATTCACCAATGGCCAAGATTCTGGAATCATGCTGCACGTTCCTCTCTTCTTCAGCTTTGCAACTGTCCTCATTTCCTCCGCTTCGCTCGTCAAACCAATGACATGTTATCAAGTGAAGATGCTTTCTTGCGAGACATACTTAGACGAGCATAAATACATAACAAAATGCGAGACAACGTGGTATACAGGGAGTGATGGCAAAGAGAGACAACAGCGACCGAGCAAAGTGAGCGGTGTGGGAAGCTAGCAAGGGAGAACGAACCAGTGACCAATTAGGCTTCGAGACCCTTAACTTCGTCAACAGAAGTCTTGATCTCAGTGACACGCGAAGTGGTCTTGTCGAACCAGTCAATCGCAAGGGTAGCGGACGCTTGCTTAGCTTCCTGCTTCTCCACCTCGGCGCGACGCAGAGAGATGGCGACACGGAATCGTTCCTGAAGATCCCATGATGCCAGACGCAGCACCCTGCGAGTCTCGCGACCGACTCGAGCGGAATGCACCGCCGTGAACGATGGCTCCTCGCCCTCTGCCAACGATCGCGACTGGGAAGAAGATGTCAAAGCTGAGACTGCATCGTTGCTGTTGCTAGAGCGAAGAAGCTGGCCAGACTGCAGGCCTGACTTGATGCTACGTCCGATGTTGCGCGGCACGCTGTTGGGCAAATCATAGATGAAGTAGACCACGAGACCTGTCGAGACTACCGCGAAAACAGGGCCGGCCCACTTGCGAGCTGTCGGGTTGCCCACAAGATCCGAGATGCGCACAAATGCATCCACAGCTGTCTTGGCGCCCATCGCCTTAGCTCCAGCAAATGACAGAGCACCCAGGCCGAGCGAGGCGGACGACCACAAACTCAACTCGGAATCACTGCTGTCGTCTTTCTTCTTGAGCGACTTGTCGCCACCAGTGACAACAACGAAGTGGTGGTACGCATCGAAGAAGTCAGAGACCTGCACTTCAACTACTTCGGCAGCGAGTCCAAGCCCAACGAGACCAGGCCTGGCACGTCGCTTGGCGAACATGACATCAGGGTTGAAGATTCTCTGTCGCTTCTCAGCACCGTCTTCGGGCAGATGCGCCAGACCGAGCTTCTGTACGCGATCCACAGCCGTGGAAGCAGTTCCTCGAGCAGTGTCTTCGACGGATCGCAAAGCGAGCTCGAGCGACGATGTAAGCGCGTGACGCACCTCTTGTGCATATTCCCAGATGTTGAAGACACCAGGATAAGCAGGCAGTGTCACGGCATCGACAGCAGGCTTGCCGTTGCCAACGAGCTCGATGGCGGATGTCAACTTGCGTTGCGCCTCTTGCATGACTGCTGTGACTGCCTCGTCCTCTTCCCCCTCGACGACAGTCTCGAGCTTCTGTTGTGATGCTTGGCATCGTGCCAATTCGGGTCGCGCCACCTCGAGTGCCTTGGTGGCTTCTGCGAGCTCGATCTGCGCCACCTGTGTGTTGATCTTGGCCAAGAAGGTAATGTCGGACAGGAGTCGAAGCATGTAGGTCTTGGATGGCAAAAGCTTCGATTTGGCACGCTTAAGCAGAACGAAGTCGCGCAATGCAGCCTCGAGACGCGCGAATGCCTGCAAGCTTTCTGAGGAGCGGCTCTTGATGAGCGAATCACCCTGAACTTTGCGACCGAGCTCCTCGGAGGGTGTGTCGGGCGCGACGGTGGATGTCTCCTCAGCGCCAAAGACGGCCTGAGAGTCAACAAAGTGGACGAGGTTGGCTGCATCTTCATAGGTGCGGGGGCTGAGCTGACGAATCTGGTCAAGAACAAGCTTGCGGCACTTGTCCTTGTTCTTGATCGACTCAAACTTGTTGACGACAATGAAGACGAATGCCTTGTCGTGCGATGCATTCCAGAGGAACTCCTTGGCAGAGAGAGTGAAATGGTTCTCGGCACTGACGACAAATACGACGACATCGATCTCCTCTTGACGAGCAAATAGTGCTGTGGTCTTGAGACTGTCGCGGTTGAGACCAGGCGCGTCGATGAGAGCGATGTCGACAATGCCGTTCTTAAGCAGCGAGTCCTGAGTGGCGCGGGTGTCGTGAGTGTAGCATTTCAGAATGGGAGCGTCTTCAGGAGAGAAGTCCTCGGCTTCAGCAACAATCTGCTCGATCTCCTCTAGAGTGTGGCGTGTGAAGGTTGAGTCGTCCTGCGACGAGTACTTCTTGCCAGCTTTGAGCATGTGAACCTCCTCCACGTCGCTGTTGAGTTCGGATGCGTCGAGAACCTCGCAGAAGACAGTGGTGCAAGGCTGCTGGTCGGTTGGCATGAGAGGTCGGCGAAGGAGTGCGTTGACAAAGGTGGACTTGCCGGCGTTGAGATCACCGGTAACAAGAACCTTGGACTGTGTATCAGAGAGACGCTGTTTGAGGTTCTCGAGGTGACGTTCCGACTTTTCCATCCTACCATCAAGGAGCTGCGCTACCGATGAGCGTTCGAGCGAACGCACGAGAGCCTGTGGGTTGGCAGCGACAGAACCAACACGAAGATCGAGCTTGAGGACCGACATGTCGGTCGATTCATCCGATTCGTCACCATCGATGTGTGATGCACTAGCATGGCGTTGTGGTGTGCTAGGCAAGCTGGCATGGCCCTGTGTAGTGTTGAAGCGCATCAGAGAGGGTGGCATGGGTCGCTGAGCGCTGTCGACGGATGTGGACTCGTGCAGATTTGCATCGGCTTCTCCGAGGCTGTGTGTCTGTGAATTGGACTGTGTGCGCCTGTGCTGAGGCAATTGTGTGCGCGAGGATGTTCCAGTCTTCTGCACTTCATCAGCGGTGGCATAGTGAATGATGCGTTTGTGCTTGTTGAAATGGCGAAGGTCGGCAAGGAGGTGGCTAGTGTGGTCGATAGCGCCGAGCAACTTGTCGCGCGACTCTTCGAACTCTGTCTGATGCTGTGCGAATGTCTGCTGCGCATCCTGCTGTGCACGAACTTCCTCAATCTCCTGCTGCTTGGGGTGGAAGAGGTCGCCACCGTCGACGGAGGTGGTTTTGGTTGTAGGTGTAGATGGAGACGCGAGGGAGAGACTGTGGGCGTCGGATTCGTCCCATGTTTGGGCACGCATCACCTTCTTAGGTGTGACGTACTTCTGCGATTCGGACATGTTGAAAGATACGGTGATTCAATTCTGGGCGTAGTGACGTAGATGTGAGAGGCAGTTGCTTTGTCGATCAATATCGTAACAAACGGAACGCAGATATGAAAGGCGACTGCTGTGTCTGGGTCGGTGCAGTTTTATGTCGAGTTGGACAGAGCTGTTGGAGAATTGCTAGCGCATGTTATGATCATGCGATGGAAAAGGAAGGTACTGTAAGAAGGAGGGTATGTGGTGGTGATGGTTTGAATGATGGCGTCGACTTAGCGTTGATGATGATGACTTGAAAAACGCGATCTTGGCGTCTTGCTCGCCTCAGCTCGTCAGTCTCTTTCCAGATCTCAAGGCAACCCGGCTCTCCCGACAAATAAGTGTGCTTGCTCAGCTAAATTTTTAGAGACAGCAAGCGCGCCCTCTTTTCTGAATGTTTTCGGATTCAACCCGAAGGCCTTATTTGACTCGGCCGTCTGCAATTTGTATTCGAGCGCGGATCGAATTTTAATTCAAAACATCTACAAAAGGCTCGCCAGTCATTTGACCTCTGACGTCGCTCATCGAACGTTTTCACATAATTGCTGAATGTTCAGATATGGGGTCTAACATTTGTTTTCTCCCTCAACCACTGCATCATAGTACGAGCCTCAGATGCTACGGATGAGCTGAGGACGCTCACATGTGACATAGGCGCTAGCCACAGCGAGGTTCAGATCTGATTGAATGTATTGATTCTGACATGCAAAGCACCAACTGAATGGTTTAAAGATAGTCAAAGAACTTCATGTCAATCTTGTTGGTGAGGTCCTTGGCTTGAGCCATGAGAGCCTGGAAGTCCTCACCAGCCCTGTGCTTGGCCATGGCGACATCGCTACCCTTGTTGTCGTATTGCTCTGTTGATGTTTGAAACGAGAGAGGATCAGCAGCGGCATTCGGGTCAGTCGCATTTTGAGACGAGACAGGACAAAATACATCAATTGGGCCAGGTAAGGCCTACTCACCAAAGACAATGATGGTGTTGGGGTCATCACGGCTGCGACCAGGGACGTATCCGTGACAGTCGGGCTCCTCATCCGAGTTGGCACGCTTGGCGACCTTCTTGAGCAGCTCGCAGATCTTGTCAGCCTCGGCGGCACCTTTAGCCTCGATGCTGAGAGGCATGAACGCACGTAGCCAGGCATGTCCAGAGAGTGAATGTGCGACCAACACACACGAACAGAGAGAGCAATCGCGTGTCAGCTTCGAACGCTGATCATTTGTCCCACCACAGCAGATGCAGAACGGTCGGAGGAGGAAAAAACTTACGTGACCCAGAGCATGTATTTTCCAGTAGGAACACCCGACATGGTGACTTCTGTGTTGGTGTTTAATGTGGTTGGGAGTGAAGAGAAGATGTAAGATGACCGGATTGTAGGGAAGAGGCAAAAGCTTGTTAGAAGAAGTGTTGGTTGATCTTGAACGTTGTGTCCTCGCACAGTTCGGGGATAGGCTGGAAGGATAGCCGGTCCTTCGTAAAGACGCTTGAGTTGCCGAACGAAGAGTTGTGCACGGGACAAATATTGCCGCTCAGATTGAACGCGCAAGTAAGCGTCGGCGTAACATTCTATAGATTTGACGAGAGGGTCTCAGCTGACATGCAGATTGACGCAGTTGCCGTTAGAGTGACAAGGCTTCGGTGCAATGATATGCACGCATCCTTCCATTGTGTCGGCGTATCCGACCAATAAGCTTCTAGCCGCCACTAAAGCATAGAGTCCGGCGTCATATCGAAAGCGAGTTGCGACGCATCGAAACCAGGACGCTTCCGATGATGGATAGCGGCGAGAGTGAGAGGCAAGTCTATCCGCCGCTGCCATGGTTCATTGCACAAAGGTCAAAAATCTTAACGAGCTGTCAGGGTGGGGATCACAGGATGTGGTGGCAACTCGTCAGTGTGAGTGTGGGAGTGTGGGAGTGTGGAGAAGTCGCCGTTTTTGGGCTGAAGCGGAACGAGTCAGAGTCGCAACTCAAATTCGAAATGCAGCAAAAACGCGAATTTTGCTCAAAACGGCTCTGCTGCCTCCGCTGCAGCTTTGTAGGCTTCTTATCCAGTCAAAAACTCTCATTTTGACAGCCGACACACAATTCCAAAGAGTCACACACACACAATCACAATCGACATCATAACTTAGCTTCCAATCTTCACTCCTTCCATTCTCGTCATCACCACCATCTCATCCACCATCCTTCGCAGCAAGAGAAGCCAACGTCTCGTCGTTGTGCTCGATACATCGTATAAATGCGTCCTTATCGCTCCTCGTTATCGCTCGGCCTGCTCCTGGTCGCAGCCTCGATCTTGCTACTGGCTACCACCACTGCAGCCGCACCTTCCACTTCCTCCTCTTCTTTGATACCCGACTCGGAGCTTTCAGCGTTTAAAGGTAACAAGCCTCCTCATCACCATGACGGTCACAACAAGAAACAAGTTCGAGACGAATGGAGCAGCATCATGGGCTGGTACGTTTCCTTATCTTTAACGCATGCACCACGCTATGAAAATCTAGACTAGCTTACTGACGCTCTATCCTTTCCTTCTGTCGTTACTACTGCCCTTCTCTTCTGCGTTGAGTAGGGTCTCGTAAGTAATACCAATCACTGAACAGCGTTGCCTTCGAGCAACATCTTCTTTGTCCTGCAACAACATCAGCTAAGTCTTTCTTCAATCTTCGTCCACCGCCTACCTTCGTCCCCCATTTCTGCTCCGACACACCAACAGGATCGCATGCTGGGTAATTGTCTATTCGCCGTACGTTTCTCTTTCTCCGAACCTTTCCCTAATCATCGCTTCTCTTTTGTTTTCGCCGATCAACTCCCTTACACCCATCTCAGGTTTTGCCCTCTTTCAGTCAAATGCATCAAAACTATATCTCCAAATCCGCAGAAGGTCTCTCCATCACCTTTGTCATCATCTGGCTCGCCGGCGATGCTCTCAATGCCGCAGGCGCTTGGTTCCAGGGGCTTCTTTGGACTATGGTAAGTCACAGCTCCCGCTGCAACATGTCTCGTCTCGCGATATGCCAACGGCCCCTGACATGGAATGTCGCGCTCTTCGCCTCGACTCGCTTTTCGCATACAGATCATCCTGGCACTCTACTACTGCGCATGTGACTGCGTCCTCATCTTCCAATACTGGTACTACTCCAAATACTACCACCGTGGCGTCAAGATCTCCACCATCTCTGCATCTCTCGAAGCCAACGAGCGCACACCTCTTATCGGCGACGGCAGCGTCATCGAAGACGATCTTTCCGCCAAGGATGACGATGAAGAGGAGTCCTCCATTCGCACTCAAATCATCATGTATACCCTCGCTGCATTCCTCGTTGTTGCTACCGGTGTCGCTGCTTGGTGGGTTGCAGAGCACGGTTATGGTTCGGATGATTCCACACCGTCTCCGCCCACTCCAGAACCCGTCGGATGGCGTTGGGATGCCCAAGTAGCAGGTTGGCTCTCCGCTATTCTCTATCTCTCTTCTCGTGTCCCGCAGATCATCAAGAACCGTACGACAAAATGCGAGGGTCTCTCCCTTGCACTGTTCGTCTTTGCAGTCGCAGGAAACTTGACCTACGTCGCAAGCATCCTGCTCAAGAGCACAAAACACGAATACTTGGTCGAGAGCTTCTCCTGGCTCGTCGGAAGCTTGGGCACCGTCTTCTTGGATTTCATCGTTCTCGGTCAGTTCATCCACTACAGGAAGGCTAGGAAGGAGATTCACAGGCTGAGGAGGTCGAGCATCCACCATCAGGAGGGAAGGCCAAGAGTTCAGCCTCAGCCCGCCTCATAGATTTCGGCGGCGTACATTTCACATTGCAGCATCCTACCCTAGATAGACCAATTCGATACCTTTTTCTAGCATCAGATCGTTGTCCTCGAAGTGAGTCAAAGTTTCAGCTGGAGCTGAGAAGTTCTGTGTATTGCAATTGTGCAGTGACTTTCGCTGTTCCTGTCGACAATCAATGCTATCGATTGCGAGTTCCGCCGAACCCAGTACTTTCCCTGAACGTAGACCCGCCCACACCTCTGTCATCGTCGTCCCAACCTCTTCTCCCGCCAAACCCACCTCCACCAAATCCTCTTCCCGGTCTACCGAAGGTTGACGGTCCAGCGCCATAGCCATATCCGTAGCCATCACTTGCAAAGAAGCTCGGCTGATCCTGTCTGCGTCTCGTAGCAGCCGCAGTTGCTGCAAGACCTCCCAGTCCGAGACCTGTCCAGAATCCTGGTCGCCATGATGAAGACGAGTCTGCGGTGTATGTACCTGGTTCCTGCTTCGGTGTGTAAGGCGGCGGTGGGGGATTGTATCCTCCTCCTGGCCACCAGCCTCCGCCTCCTCCACCACCGCCCCAGCCACCCCAGCCACCACCTCCACCGCTTCGTGCTGCCCCGGCATTACCTTGTCCTCTCAACGACCTCACAAATCCAACGACGATCGCCGCGAGTACTCCCCAAAACACGATCTGAAACAGTCCTTCAATGATCCTCTCTCCGATCCCCTTCCTGTCCGTCTCCCATCGACTCCATGGGTCATCGTCCCTTCCAACTCCACTAGGTAATAATGTGTATTCCAACGCACAACTATCCTTCAACACATAGGGATCGTCCGCATAGTCGTACCCTTCACAGCTGACCTCCACTCTACCCATCCTTACCGTCGCAGGCAGATCTGCTGAACATTTCCATTGACCGTCTCCCATCGATTGGCATTGCACGACATCAGGCTGGTATCGTTTGCATGCAGACCCGACGCAGGTGAGCTGGGGTAAAGGTGATGTTCGGCGGTATGACGTTCGTTTGCCCGAGTAGAAAGTTAGCGTGCTGATTGAGTCCATGGGGATGCGGCGGCCCGCACCGTAGTATTGGGAGTTTGGCTTGTAGGCGTTGACGGGGCTCAAGGCCACTAAGAGACTAAGGAGTGCGACGGAGAGTGACACCAGTCGCACCTTCCTCGCGGTTCTCGGTGCCATTCTTGCTTGTCCTGTATCTCTAAGTGTTTGTCGATGCTATAGCAGCGGGATTTTACCCGAATTTTTGTTGTCGTTGTTGTCAAGTCCAGTGAATCTATCAGCGAGCTGTATGTGAGCTATCTGTCATAGCATGTCAGTCGTGAACAGGTATTGGAGGAAGGGAAGGAAGGACAACCGTTCAAGAATGAGCACGACGAAGAAGCTGTAGGCAAAGGTGACGTGGAAGGGTCTTTGCTGCAGTCAAATGCCTCCACACACCGCCAAGCTGCCAGAAACTTCTCCGCTCAAAAAAAATTAAGACTTTCACACGTGGCGATCAGCTTCCTCACCATCACTTCGCTCTTGTACGAGCACAGCCTTCAAGCATACTGTTGAACAGCTTTGTAGATCGAACAGACAATGTACGTATGTGTCAAATATGAGTGTGCTCTACAAATGCGGATCGATCACTTTTTCCCTCCTCACTTTATACGTAGCCTTTCTCTCTCCCAGTACATCCTTCACTACTCTCGCCAGCCAATCTCTCGTCTCTGCTGGGTCCAGCACAGTATCGATCTCTGCCATACTTGCAACATTGATTGCTCTTCCTCCTTTGTACAGCTCTTCCACAGCTTGATCCGCTACCTTCTTGCGCTCCGCCTCGTCCTTGATCTTCGCTAGTTGCTTCTTCATACTGAGCTGCACCGCGCCCTCCAAACTCATAGGTCCAAGGCTTCCTGCAGGCCAAGAAGCACAGATTGAGTTGCTGAGAGTACTACCACCCAGCATAGCCTGTGCTCCCAATCCGAAGGCTCGCCGAAGGACGAGACCCACAACTCGCCCGCCGGACTGGGTGAATTCGGCAGCAGCGGTGAACCAATCTCCGAACGTACGGAAGGATCCACCTGCAGTCGAGGAGCGCTCGAAGTCTGGTCCGACCATGAATCCAGGTGTATCGCAGAGACTGACCAAGTGAGTCGCTCGTGTGCGGGAGAGGAGCTGAAGCAGTCGAGTGGCCTTGAGTGCTGCATTGATATCAATAGCTCCTCCGAGTGGCGAAGTCGGGTCGTTGGCGAGGATCGCAATTGCTCTGCCTTTAATGCGGGCGAAACCAGTGATCATCCCGGTACCCCAATGAGGAGCTAACTCGATAAAGCTGCCATAATCCACCAGCAGCGAGATCACCTTCCGCATGTCAAACGCCCTTCTCCTTTCCTCCGCACTCGGTACACAGGTGCGCAGCAGTTTCACATCGCCCGAATACATCCATTCCCTCTCCTGCAACTGAGGCGTCGTGAAGAATCCGACCAGCTTTCGCGCTACCACCGCAGCCTGATCCTCATCCTCGACAACAACATCCACTCCTCCGGTGTCAGCATGTATCTGTGTAGGTCCTATAATGTCAGACTCGAAGACGCCAAGTCCACCAGCTTCAATCATCGCTTTGCCTCCCATCCCAATGGATGTTTGTCCTACCTTCTCCTTACCTCCCGCCAGCTCAGCCTTGCCTCCCAAAGTGGCGACAACGACATCGCAAGTACCTAACAGCGCTGCATTGCCCGCAAACACATATCCGTTCGCCACACCTACAATAGGGATTCCACTCGCTTTGACCCTTCCCATCAACGCGAAACTCGGCGTCATGAGCCCGGAACCTGTCGGATAGTCTGTGTCACCCGGTCTTCCGCCACCTCCCTCTGCATAGAGCACTACTGGGCTTGGATGTTCTAGGATTGAAGTTAGGATACGATCCAGTTTGTGATGGTGGAAATAGCCTTGTGTTCCGGCGAGAACCAGGTAATCTCCCATGATGAGGGCGACTGTGTGATTATTGATGCGAGCAAAGCCGGTAACGATGCCGTCTCCAGTGGTCCTTGTGATGAGGTCGGTCGGCGAGTAGCGAGATCTCTGGGCTGCAAGAGCAAGCTCGCCGTACTCGATGAGAGAGTCGGGGTCAATGAGCATTGAGAGATTCTCTCGAACAGTGCGGAAGCCGCGTGCATGACGCTTCGCGATAGCAGCCGTTCGACCAGAGTCTGAGGAATAGTGACGACGTTCCTGAAGTTCAACCAGCTCGGGGCGCAGAGTGTCGGGATCCTCCACCGCCTCGGCTGCTGCTGCGTCAGCCGACATACTATCGTTGACATTGCCTGCAGACTTGCCGATGGTATCGAGAACGATCAAGGCATCAGAGGCATTCACAACGCCGCCTTGACTAACAAGGATCTTGTGAACGATCCCACCACTTGCCGAAGCATCGGCTCTGACCACATGCTCCATCTTCATCGCTTCGATGACTGCAAGCTCTTGCCCCGCTGCTACCACGTCTCCTTCTTTCACTGAGACCTTGACGACCAATCCGCTGAGATGTGACTTAACCGCATTTTTACCTTCCTCTTCTTTCCAGTCTACCTTATCCCCGCTGTCTTGCACTTCAGCTGCCTTCTCAGAGCGATGTGTCCGCCTGCTGTCGATTCTCGCTTCGACGTCGTTCGCACCCTGGAGGAAGGCTGTAAAGCCGGTCTGAACAGTATGAATATGCTGCGCTCCCCTCTTGACCTGATCATCGCTCAAAAGCGATAACAGAAAAGGGATATTTGTTCTGACACCATCGATCGCCGTGCCCTCCAACGCCCGCTTCGCAGCCTCAATTGCCGAAGAGTAGCTCGGTGCCGTGACAATAACCTTTGCCAGTAAGCTATCGAAGAGCGGCTTGACTTTATACATCCCCAATGTGGGATGAGGTGGGTGCGCCGCTGTTTCGACCCTTACGCCACCTCCCACAGGCCAGATGAGGGAACCGATGCTGCCTGACTCTGGTCGGGTTTCTTCAGTGCCACCAGCGAACGATTCGGCGTTGATCCTCGTCTGAATAGCCGTCTTTGTAGGTGCTGGCACTGCTGGTCCCCCATTTGGGAGATCGAGATCAGCTAGCGTGTGTCCGAGACCAACGAGAAGTTGCAGCGCAACCAAGTCGTGTCCTGTAACATTTTCTGTAATTGTATGCTCAACCTGAATCCTGGGATTTGCTTCCATGAAGTAAAAACCTCCTCCATCCCCTTCTTCCACCAAGAATTCGATTGTAGCCAGACTTCTCAGCCTGACCTCCTTTGCCAGCCTCAAAGCAGCGTTCAACATTCCCTCCCTCAACCTCGATGAAAGGTTCGGAGCAGGCGCAATTTCGATCAACTTTTGGTTCCTCCTCTGCAACGAGCATTCCCTGTCCCAAAAGTGACACACTCCACCTTGCCCATCACCTAGCACCTGCACTTCTACATGCTTGGCATTCGTCAGAAAACGTTCTGCATACACACTTCCATCTCCAAATGAAGCTGCGGCTTCCCGAGAACATGATTCGTAAGCCTCTTTCACCACTCTTTCTCTGTCCGAAGGAGAAGGAGGGATGGAAACAACGCGGATTCCTCGTCCACCGCCACCATTTGCAGCTTTGAGGATGACCCTCCCTCCTGCTTGCACTGTCGACGCAAAGCTGAGAATATCTTGCAACGCTGAGCTGGAGTGCGACTTCGTGCCTTCCAGCACAGGTACACCGACTGATCTGGCTAGCTCTCTGGCACTCACTTTGTTGCCAAGCCGTTCGAGTTGGCTGCTTGTCGGACCGAGAAATACCAGTCCCTTCTCTGCGCAGAGTTGGGCGAATCTTGCGTCCTCCGAGAGAAAGCCGTAGCCGGGCGCAACACCCCAGCACTTGTGTTCAAGCGCGATATCAACAATGGATTTGGCATCGAGGTATGCTTTTGGGCCCTCGGTGGGTAGCTGATGAGACAGATCGGCAAGAGAGACGTGGAGAGCATTGGCTTCGGATGGAGTGTATATGGCGACTGTCTGTATTGCTGGCGTCGAGGGATGAGAAAGTGGGAAGAGTTGGTAGGTTCGGATGAGACGGCATGCGATTTCGCTGCGGTTGGCTATGAGGATTCGCCGTGATTCCGACATCGCTGCAATGCTCAAAGGAGGCAGATGGCCGTGAGATCTTCTGTCTACCGTTCTATGTTGAATGCCTCTTCGAGAAAAATGTCGGAAAGGAGAGTTGATATGAAGAGATGAGCAAAGAGCACTCAAAGTGTGGGGTAGAGGATGACAACGCGTCAAAGCACGGTCTCACATATCCGACATATAGCCGGCTAGCCGGAATTCTGGATACAGGTTTCTTTTTGATAACCGATAGCCGATGATACCGGAATCCACACAACATTGTTCATTCTGCCCGCAAGCTCAAATACCTAGGACACAATGCATATGAGATGGCATGATTGTACAAGAAGGATTCAAGAAAAGGCAGCGTTGATTGAATGCTGAGGCTTGGGCTCAGGTAGGAGTCCTTTTCGCCGCTATCTACACTAGAAAAGGTACGAACACAAAGGAGCAGTGATATTTGACAAGAAGAGCGGAGTTTGACGTGAGCTGCTGCCCGTGACACGCGTCACTCTGTGCGGGCATGTATCTTGGCGGTAGCGTCTATGCTTGTCGAGACTTCGGGCAATCGGTTACAAGGTGGTGTCGGCCTGGTCTCCATCTGCAGGTAGTGCAATAGATAGGTCTGTTGGTGAAGTGCAAAGCCAATTCTTTACCTACCCACTCGAAAGCGGTGAGATCGATGAAGCCCGGGACGTTGTGAGGAGTGACTCCTGGTTTCTTCTTGGCGAGCAGGTAGAGGATGCCTACGAATTTGGCTTTGGCTTCCGGGTAGTCAGGGTTGTCAGAGAACATACCCCAGGCGTCAGTGATGTCAACAAATGGGAGGAGAGTGTCGTTGATATGCCTGCAGACAGCTGGAAGGTCGGCCCAGGGGTGGATGCCATTGATGCGAAAAACAATGTGGTCACTCTCTAATGGAGCACCGGAGAAGACTAGTTTGACAGGTCGGTTTTGCCAAAGGATGTTGACAGCCTTCATCTTCTCGTAATGTTCCGCCTTGACTGACACATCGATGTACAGCTTGCGATTTCGCTCTTCTGGAGGTTGCACACTGAATTGTGCCGGTGAAATCGAAAGTTGACTGATGATGGCTGATTCTATAGCGTTCATGAGGCCCATTGAGTCACCATTCCCAGTCAGTCCATCATACCTGAATCGATGAGTGCTTTTACCAACCATATCTGATCGCTGAGGGCATGGTATTTCGCTGTAGTCCCACGTAAAGGTCCGCTTTTTCGGCCAGAAGTGACGTGGGAAGAAAGATCCACCGTTCGCTCTCTGTCTTTCAGTGGGGATGGCCGCAACAACTTTGTCTCCTCCAGAATCGAGAATGGGTCCACGGCCGACATTGGTGTATCTGAGCGTTTTGGCCTTTGAAGTCGGAGCGTTGGCTGGCTGATCCTGAGTTGTCTCGTTCGAGTCAGCTGCAAGGTGAGTAGATTGCGCGTTCGGTTGATGAGCATCATGGATGTCAAAGGCCGAAGTCGGTGCCTGGTAAGCAGATGGGAGGCGACTGATCTGGCGATAGGCTGCTATAGGAGCAGGTGGAAGGGGGTGAAATGGAAACGTTCCTCCGACAAAGTCAGTCTCTTTGATAAGAGGAGCATGTTGCATGCCGTGGCGTCTGCTTCGGGGATGGCTCTCTTCTTCGCAATGTCGCTTTTGCGGGATCGTAGGCTGCTGCTGGCTATCTACCGGCTGGTGGGCAATATTGTCATGGTCGTCCGACTCTCCTGACGAATTGATGTCAAGCGCGGGCTTAGAAGACGGGAGCGGAAGGGGCTGGGTGGAGGTTGGAGGTGAAGATAAGGCTGGTGGAGTGGTTGGACCGCGACTGCGTGTCTGATGAGCAGTCATGATTCGCTTTGGAATGGTACAAAATCCGGCTGTCGCTGGAGACTAACAGATGGAGAAGAATGTCTGAGTGGAATGCTTATGCAAAGGAAGGAGTGATCTGGTTGAGTTGTATCAGGTCCTTTGCTTTCACTATCGCTTATCAATGTTTGTCAGTCCGCTCAGTTTGCTTGTAAGTCTGCGTTTTGCCTGTGGACGGGTCAGTCGGCTTCACAGGGTGTCAAAAAAAATTTGCACTTGGGCAGAAACTATTGACCATTACAACCATTACAATGGTGATGGTAGGGTTCATACACGGAAGTATCATTGATGCAAGCGATTTTACATTTGGTGGCACCGACTGAGGCGAGGTCAGGGTTACCGCGCTTTTCATGTGATCTTTCAAGACACGTTCGTCTGTGTCGAAGATCAGAATCCCACGCTTCTGCTAGAGACGGATGATCGATATGTCGCAGGAGAGCCGGAAGAACAGGGGTGATGCGCAATACAGTGGTGCGGTTGTGGAGCTATCGCTCAGCGTCGGAACGCACAGTGCTTCGGTAGAGCTTCTTAGTTGTTTTTAGATCGAGGCTTACGCTCAGCGTTCGAGACGTAAAAGAGAAGAATGAGAGATGCTGAGTATGTTACATTGGAGGAGACCTATACATACATGATCGAGCAATGAAAAGAGATAGGCTTGCCGTCGAATAGCTCGGAATAGTTGAGTGGCCGACCGTTACTTAGCGGCAGTGCGTCTAGTAGTGCGACCCGATCGAGTGGTCGTGGTTGCTGACGAAGAGCTAGGAGCATCCTCAGCGTCAATCTTTGCTTTGGTCCTGCTCTTGCCAGTGGCGGTAGCTGCTGCAGCTTTAGCTCGGGTCGTGCGAGCGGTAGTGGAGCGAGATCGAGTCTTTGGTTGCTCCTCCTCTCCTGCCTCCGCCCCACTGCCATCGGACTCAGAGTCGCTGATCTCTACGACAGCCGCAGCGCGAGTGCTCCTTGATGTCTTAGGCTTGCTAACTGGAGCAGCGGCAGTCCTTGTGCGAGCACTGCGCTTGGTCTTGGGCTCCTCCTCCGGCTCACTGGCCTCGTCGTCTCCATATCCGGCGCTCGAGGAAGGCTGTGCGTCTTTCGCTGCAGCACGGGCTCTCGTCGTCCTCGTGGCTTTTTCAGGTGCTGCAGTTGCGGTAGAGCGGGTTGCGCGAGTTCGAGATACGCGCTTCGGTGCTTCCTCCTCCACTGACACCTCGTCTTCCTTCTCGTCCTCGCTCTCACCAGCTTGCAACTTCTTGGCTGAAGCAGCTCTGCCGCGTCTAGTAGGCTTCACTGGCGAAGCTTGAGTGGGTAGAGCAGCTTCAGGATCGAAAGCGGCAGAAATGGCCTCGGTTGCTGCTTGCTTGGCTTTCCTGCCACCCGTTCGACGGGCGGCGGGCTTCGCTGGAGACTCTGACTCGAGCTGCTGCTGCTCGGGCTCCTCTACGACCTCTTCGAGTGGTGCGGAGGCTTCCGTCGCCGCTACTTCTGCCACCGGCTCAGCCTCGATTGCAGGTGCCGGAGCGAAGCGCTTGAGCGGAGAAGAGCGAACAGCACGCTTAGTGGGAGAAGCTGAGCGAGAAGTGGTGCGCTTGGTTGGAGACCCAGGCATAGCCACGGGCTCTGCTACTGCTTCGTGGACAGAAGAGGAAGGTTCGAGCTGGTCCGCTTCCACGGCAACTTCAGCGGCCGGAATAGCGCGTTTGACGGGTGACGAGCGAGCGGCGCGCTTAGTAGGAGACGCAGATCGAGCCGTTGACCGCTTGGCTGGAGAGGCAGAGGCAGCACGGCGAGACGCTCGAGATTTGGTCGGCGAAGTTTCGACCGTTGCTGGCTCTTCGGAGACCGGCTCACTTACAACTTCTTGATCTCTGATCGAGGCTGGCGCCGGGACATCCTCTTCGACAGTCGGTGCCTCAGCTTCGACCTCAACGCTTGCCGCAAGAGCGGGTTCGTCAAATTCCTGTTCCGCGAAGGCTTCTGTCTCGGGCTCATCATGCTCATGCAGATCGACAGGATCCTCGATCTCCAATTCGTCCGCGACGATCTCCTCATTCACAGCTGCAGGAATCTCCTCGAAGACCTCCTCGACGACGTTCTTGTGACTGTTCTCGGCCTGGTCGACAACAGCTGATTCGACAACATCTGGCTCTGCTCTCTCTTGCTCCTCGAATCCTTCATCGTGCACCGCCTCGACCTCATGCTCGGGCTCGACCTCTTCCTGTTGGACCAGCTCGTCTTGCGCATGCATGTTAGCCAAAGCCTGGGCAATAGCCTCGTTCTCAGCGTCCATGGCGGTTGCATCAAACATGGTCACGTGCAGTTCTGCCTCGAACGCTGGCTGTTCCGGCATCGACTCAGCGATGGGAGTAGGCAAAGGTGTCACGACAGGCGATGGGACCTCCGGTCGAGTTGTCAGCATCCTCGGAGTTGCAGGCAGAGGCACAGCCAGCTCAGCAACCTCGCTCCTTCGCACGCTTCTCCTGCTCTTGACGGGGCTAGAGCCGAGAATGGCCTTCTTGCTGGGCGACGACTTGGAAGGCGAAAGCAGCTGGCTGATCTCCGGATTGGCACGCATACGCTCGCCGAGAGTGCCATATTCAGTCGGCTTCTCTGGGCTGGTGTTGAGCATCGAAGCCAGGCCTTGCATGTCTGGTGTAGCGGGAGCGGCAGAGGCAGAGGAGAAGAGGTGCTTGACGGAGTTGAGCGCCGCAGGAGTCTGCGGCACTTGGACTTGAGTGGCCCGGCGAGATGGGCTTTCCTGAGCCCTGCTGGTGATTTGAACGATCTCTTCCTGCTCTTCTTCGTCCTCATCGTCAGTCAGCTCTTCTTCTTCGGCAACGAAGAGCTCGTTGAGCGCTTCTGCGATCGCCTCTGGCTCCTGTCCCGCGGTCGAGTCCTGTACCAGATCGAAGCCCATTGAAAGCTCGGTGGCGGGTAGGCCGACGTCCGAGACTCGCACCACCTTCCTGCTTTTCGACGGAGAAACGTGTTCAGCATCCTCTTGACCTTGTGACGACCCCACCTTGCGAGCGGCAGCTTCGTGGACAATTCGCTCACCAGAACCACTTATTTGCAAGCGAACCAAAGCGGAGCGGTTCGAAGGCTGGCTGTCGGAAGCGCCAGCGGGAGGCATCGAGATACGACGAGCATGTGACTTGGATGCAGGCTGAGGCGTGGCGAACTGCGGCAGTGCAGAAGGTTTGACCGGACTGAAGAGGTAAGATGGTGCTGTCTTCTGTGGTGAAGGGGAGAGCACGGACAAGCTCTGGTCGACTTCGTCTTCATCATCTGCGTCGTCCTTCCACACTTGAGGCTCCTCTTCACTCAATGCTGGGTCAAGACGCGACTCGAAGTCGTCCTGCCCATCTACGATGTCTTCTTCCTCCGGCTGCTGAACATCTGCGGCTGAGAACGAAGCTGAGGTATCGAAAGCGGGAGGTGGTGCCATAGCAGAGAGGTTGGATGGCATCGACATAGACTTGGACATTCCCGAAGGCGTCGAGCTGACGGGTGTGGGAGGAGGAGGTGGTAGGAATAGTCGGTCAGCATAGGCCTCACTGGAGCGGAGGAGCGTCTGTGTGCGAAGTGAGACTTTGCGCTTGGTTGCAAGACTGAGTCGAGGTCGTCGAGGCAATGGAGTAAATCCGACGAAGTGCTGCTTCTTGACGGGTGAAGGGGTCTTGCTGATGCCAAGCATCATTGGCTTGGACGATACACGGCGTGGCAGAGGGCTTTCTGGCACATCGTTTGCAGGAAAAGCTTCCTCTTCCATCGGAGTGGGCTCGACATCGGAGGCGTCAGCGAACTCTTCTGCGGGCTGCTCTGACTCCTGAGCTTGTTGGTCAGCTTTATCTTGAGCTGTTGCAGTCTCGTTCGTTTCAGTGCGCTCTTCGGCATAGAATCCCAGACTCATTCCTTTGAAAGGACCAGCCCTACCAAAGAAACTGCTGCGACGCTTCGCTCGCTTGGGGCTACCGCTCTTGCTTGGTGTGGCAGTGGTTGCGGTGCTGCTGCTTGGAGTGGGGGGCGCGTTGTCACCAGTGCTATCCACGTTCTCCTTGTCCTCGTCAGCGTCGAAGGCGATCGAAGCTTCATGCAGCCCGTCTTCTGCAACAGCAGCTGCTGGCTCAGCCGGCTCCTGCTCGATCTCCTCAACAATGACGATATCCTCGGAAGACTCATCCTGACGATCATCCTCTGCCTCTTGCAGCAGTTGCTCTTGTTCCTCCTGCTTCTCGCTCTCGCTCTGGAAGCTGCCATCCTGCTCCTCATTCATGGTATCGAGAGGCGGCATCATTCTCATCTGCTTTACCGGGCTTAGTCTGCCTGAGAAGCCACTAGAGAACAAGCTGAAGCTGACTTGTTTGGGTGGCGCAGTCTTTGGCTCGACAACGGAGTTGCGGCTCTTTGCCGGTGTTGCGAACATGTTGCTTGTAGAAGTAGAAGAGGTGAGACTCTGTCGGCCCGACTTCTTGGCTTTCGAGGGACTAACATTGGCGGACTGCATGAAGCGCTGGAGGCCGTTTGCCCTGCGAGCTTCTCTATCTGCGTCGCTAGCCTTGGTCGGTGATGCAATCTTCGCTACTTTGGGTTTGGCCGGAGTGTCTATTTGGGCTGCGTTGACGAGACTCATCCTAACACGCCTCTTGTTGGTGGTAGCGGGTGTCGGAGGTACTCCACTATGAATAGCGCCCTTGACTGGTGAAGTGAAGAGACTGAGCTCTGCTTGTTCAGAGGACGGCTGTGGGAGCTCGAAGATGAAGGATCGTTTGGCAATCACGATAGAGTCACCGGTGTGAAGCCCATACCTGCCAGCTCCTCGGGGCGCTGGGAAGACTTGTATGCCGTTGAGAAGAACGCCATTTGCGCCAAGAACTTGCAGGAAAGCCTTGGTTCCGTCCACCTTTTGCTCCTGCTGTATCTCGATCTCGATGGTGCAATGGTGACGACTGACGTCACTGACTAAGAAGCGGACATCGTTTTCCAGGGATCTACCCATGGTTGTCTTGAGGTTTTGAATCGGGAAGCGCTCTTTCTGTCTACCTTTCTTGTCGAGAAGGACTAGGAAGGCGAGGACCGGTTCTGCGGCCATCTCGCCTTGGTGTGCTGATGAAGAAGCCTTGTTCGGTGAAGTTGTCGCTTTGGATGGGTGGGGCTGTGTACTCTCTTTGACTGGTGAGGAAGGTCGAGAAGAGGAAAAGAAGTTGGTGAAGCTGTTGGATCGACGGATGGGTACGAAAGTGTTTGGCTTGTTGGACGGCGAAAGGACGCCTGAAGGAGCACCATCGGCGCCGATATACTCAGCGGGAATGCCGGATGAGCTGTGGCTCATGCCGAACGAGCGGCGAAGGGTGTTGAGCATCGTGGCTGGTTAGTGAATCTTGTTGAGCTACTGATGCTCACTTGACCTCGAAATAGGCTATGGTAAAGCGGCTGTGCGTCGAGAGAACGCGCTCTGGTCGTCTTGAGGGAGATCGCAGATCAGGTGGCAGCTCAAATCTGCATCTGTGATGTTGGTGTGTAGGTCGAGTGACGAATTTCTCTTGTCGGAAGCTTGAGGACGCTGTCCTCGTGCCTGGCACTGTGACGTATGGATCAAATTTGCCGATGGAGAGATCTTGAGAAGATGTGGTAAGTTACAAGGATGGATGAATCCTGCGCAAGTTGAGTCGTAGTTACTGAATTGCGAACCCTTACAACTCACAGAGCGGATTCGGGTACAGGCCTGCACTGCTGAGCTTGGTTGCACAGAACGAAAGACGGCAGCGTCAAGCATGTTCTCGAGCTTTCCGAGTCCCGCTGTTCACGACTGTCAGAAAGTGCTGTGTCGACAAAATTGTTGCTGTTCATGCTGCTCGCTCGCTTCTCACAGAGGGAAACAAACACCTCTCCAACACTGCCAAATTCCAATGTGTTACGCGTGCTTCCTCTGTTACTTTGCGCGAACGCATCACGTGACCTGCAAGGCACAATCGATCTAACAGCTGTCGCGAAAAATCGATGTCGTGTGTATCTTTCCTCCACACCTCTGCTTTCCGCATGGACCACGTTTCGGGTCTAGAAGCCGGGGAAAAGTCGGCGTCCTCATCCTTCTCTACAGCACCTCCTCTCTTCCTTGCTACGAACAAGAGCCACCGCACCAGCATAGAGGTCAAGCTTAACCTTACACATACATCATCGCCCATCATTTTCGCCTTCGCCCCCACTCGAGCTTTGTTCAAGATGGCCGCCAAGACCGACGCCAACTGCATCTTTTGCAAGATCATCGCTGGCCAGATTCCATCGCTCAAGCTATACGACTCGGACAAGACTTATGCTTTCCTTGGTAGGTAGCATCCAATGCTCTGCAGCAGTGTATCTCTCGTCGCTTATTCGAGGTAGAGACTGACTTTGCTCTTTTGATCTTCATCCTCATTTGACAGACATCGGACCCATCTCAGAAGGCCACGCTTTGGTCATTCCTAAGCACCATGGCGCCAAGCTTCACGACATTCCAGACGAGCACTTGACCGAACTGCTCCCTGTCGCCAAAAAGATTGCCATCGCAACCGGTGCTGAACAGTACAATGTCTTGCAGAACAACGGCCGTATGGCACACCAGATGGTCGATCACGTACACTGTAAGTCTAGACACGCTCGCCAGCCGTCGTTTCACAAGACTCGAGATGGATAATCTGGCTGACCGTCTCTCACGTTCCCCCACTCACACCTTTACCGTCTACAGTCCATGTCATTCCTAAACCAGACGAGAAGCAGGGTCTCGGTGTTGGCTGGCCCGCCACTCAGCCCGCCAAGGAGGACCTCGCCAAGATCCACGACCAGATCAAGGGCCGTCTCGAGAAGCTCTAATTTGTACGAGCAAGGAAACACACGAAATGAAAGATTTCGCTTTGCTCACGTAAGAAGGCTTAATGTTGTATCACGACGTGTCTAAGCTCAGAATTGGATAGCGATCTGTGAGAATACCTGCCGTTAAATTGATGCCGAGTTGTTTCGTAGGCGAAGACTAGGCAGTTCGGTAGATGAGATGAACACCGCTGTCCGTGTCGACAATGCTGCTGAGCTCGCCTACCTTGAGACCGAAAGCGGCCTCTTCGAAAGGTGCTTGCATCTGGCCGCGCTGGAAGAAGCCGAGATCGCCGCCAGCCCTTGCAGAAGAGCAGTCGCTGTGTCATTCGAGATGAGTGTTCATGAGCAGGAAAGCGTATAGTGTGTTAGCATAGCATTGGAGAATCGAGAACCAACCTGTTCTTGGGACACTTACGAGTGTACGCTGGCAAGGGAGGCGAACTTTTCCTTGCTTGAGTCTTGCTGGAGCTCTTGCTCGAACTTCTTGAGCTGCTCGATGGCTTGCTCCTTGGATCGTGTGATGTTAGCCTGTTACAACAGATTGCATTATCCGCAACCGTATCAGTATTCCTGCTGTCAGGCCTCGTCAATTGACGGTCGGATGCAATACTTGCCTCTTTCCAGGAGCTAGGTCGTCGACTTCCAGCATGCTTGATGAGAAGATGACTGGCTCGCACCTTGCCGGGCTTACTGGCAGCTTCACTGGGTGCGTTGGCCGCATCGAGGTATTCGGCACCAGAAAGTGAGCGGATGGACTCCTCTGAGAGACCTTGAGGGATCTCCCATGTTGACTGCTGAGTGACAGGGTCGTAAAAGTATGGCAGACGGCGCGAGTTGCTGAAACGAACTTCCCATTGAGACTGTCATGTACACGACAGGGAAGAGTTGGTGGGATATCTTGGTCAGCCTAGCATTTTATCACCAGTGCGATCACCTGTACTCACCGACATCTTGTTGATCGATTGGCGCAGGCGGTGACCACGAGGGGGAGAGAGGGGGGGAGTGGATAGATTGTACGATGAGGTGTTGTTTCCATTGTCGACAGGGTCTAGCTTTATTTTTTTGGCTTCGACGTTTCTCTTTCTTCGCACGGTCGTTGCACGGTGGAGGCCAAGCTCAGCTGGACCGAGCGTCGCTATTCTTTTCATGTGTTGTCTCTCTCGCTCTTACATACTTAGAATTTTCCACGCATTTTCGAACCCTAATTTCGAGTTCACTTTTCGGCTTTGTCCTCTACAGAAACAACGGCACCTAGCAAAACTTCTCGCCTGTGCCTCTGCATAGTATCAACCCGGCATACAATATGTCTCCAACTTAAGAGTTTCTTCTCAGTCTTAATCGATGCTGCTTCTCCGTTTGTCGAGCTCTTCGTGCAGGACTTTGATCTCAAGGACGATGATGCTTCATGCCCGGAGGCGAGAGCAGTGGATCAACAGGGAAAGGAGCCGATGCAGCCCGATGCCATGGCGTCTCGTAATACAATTGGCCTCCCGTTCACACGGCCCTCGACAGCTCGTTTGCGTGTGATCTTCTCAAGCCTCCATCTGTGGCTGAGTGCCGTCGCCATCACACCAGCAGATCGACTGTGGCTGTTCCCCAAAGTAAAGTAGTCGTGGCGTGTCTTCTAGCTCGCGGGTTTTCGGGGTTCCTTCCGACAGAAGTGATTGCGTGTGACGACCGTGCCGGAATTGCTTTCTGGTTCCCACGCGAAATTTCATTTGAGCAAGATGTGTATGTGCATGAGAGCTGCGAAGAAAAGGGTTGCATGCATCGCTTTACAAAGGGATCGACGGATCTTCCCACGGGTCCGGTGGAAAGACCGAAGCCTTTTCCTCGGCTGCGGGAATATCAGGGTTCCTGCCTTGGACCCCACCTCGTTTCAGTATGCTTAAGTTGCATGCCGACTTAGACGTCTGTCTTTGCTTGCTTGCTTGCAAGGTCGAAGCAGCTTGCTCCATCGTTTCAAATGTCAAGCATATCAATACCAAGGGCTGGCTGACGAGCGATGGATCGACATGCATGGCAGGAGAACAAAGGGAGCGTTTGCTGCAATTCGGGATCACCGAATCGCTGGCATCACAGCACGAAGAGAAGAAGAACAAAAAAAAAGTGGCGTCGGAGTTCAGAGCTGAGTTTACGTTCCCTCCGAGTGTGACAATCAGCATAGCAGAAGAGCAGAGACAAAGCTCAATCTGAGACTTGGACCGAACAAGCATTTCACACATGGTTGCGCATAAGATTCTTGAGTGTGCATACAACAGAGTCTTGTTTCCAGATCGTCCTCGACTCGACTTCTTCACTCGGTCACAGTGCGGATGTGATTGCCATTCAGCATCGTCGGCTCGTTGGCCGAAGACTGCTTGCAGACTCTTCTCTCCCCGCACTGCAACAGTATTCTCATTGGATTGAATCAGCTGATGCGACTGTGCTGTAAAGTCGTCTTTTGTCATCGTTCCGGGACTCTTTCATGAGAAGTGGGCAGCCTCTTCTGCAGTCAGCTTTGTTACCCAACAACCACTCATTGTCAAAGTGGCTGCGCTTCTCGACCTTTCCATCAGCGTGATCTCGGTGTCCATCATATGCCGATGATCCGTTGCTGCTCCTTTGACAGCCATCCTCTTCGTCTTGCTTGCCTTCTTGATTCCATCTCCGCTCCACCAGACCCTCTTGCTGCGTATCTCGCTGATTGTCGATCCCCGAACAAGCATAGTCATGCGCTTACCGCTTTGGAACAAGATCGACGGAGCAGCGGTTCCCACTTCTATCTCTGCCTAACTCTGCTTGCTTGCTGATGCATTCGACGAGATTGGCATACACTCACATTCCGAACTTCATAGATCTTCAACGTCACCCGTCCATCTTCGACTCGCTGTTCACTTCATATCCACGTCATACCAAATTCCTCGATACCAACCATTGACCCACCGTCAACGGACGACAATCCAGAACAGCGACGAGAAGAAGCGCGATCCGCCTTTCTGGAGCTCGACGTCTGTCATATACCATACAATTGACTCGTGCCTGTCACTTATCCCTATCATTGATCGGCAGCTCGTTCCACACAGCTTATTATTCAGCCCTCATTCGCCAGGAGGCACACTTCATCATCTCTATACCAACGTTTCCTCTAGCAAAACTGCGATCGAAACTTTCAGTGGCACGGATCGTCTCTGCAGCATTCGCTCCGCCCCTTTCAGCTTGCGCCCTTTCGTTGTCTTCTCATTGACAAATAAGGCGCTCAAGAGGCGCATGCGTCGCTGCATATAGCAACTCTGCGTCGTCTACACCACATCTCGTAGCTCGTTCGAAGCCTGGATCTCAGCGACGGGACGTTTGGAACGCAATAGCGCGTGAAGTTCCCAAGGCCCATCCTCTGAAAAGTCATGCCGGACCTTACTCACTACCATCCCACTCTTCTGGCACACTCCGCGACAAGGCTCAACTCTATCTCCAAGTCTCATCCTGTCTCACTCACAAGCGGCGCGTCTCAACACTCAACTCGACTTGGCTTGCGAACAATTGCCAACAGCTACAACACGAACATCCCTGGAACCTCCCGACACCCTCTGAACCTGTCGACACGCCACCCTCGTGACACACAGAAAGCCGCACACCACGTCAAGCCGCTTCCTTCTGTGCCAACAGACGTTGATGCAGAGGACGGTCTCGACGACGACGGCTCCGAGCTTGTCTACCGACACCGCCCCTCACTTAATAGCGACAACGACGATCATATCGAGTCTGACATATCCAGTGCCTCGGCCAGCAGCACCGTCTCTTCGTCCATGGAGGACAACTGGCTCGAGACATCGCTTCGCAATCAGGTCGCAAAGCTTCACGTCCAGTATACCGACGTCGACCTGGCGCAGACCGAAGCGCCCAGCGTCTTTGGTCTGCGTCGCCGCATTATCGCCGCTGCGCTGGACCGTGTCAGCCCGTCCAGCGATGGCTCGAGTCAAGAAGCGCATAGCTCGGTGAAGCTCGAAGAGGCGGGTCTCGGCGAGTGGTTGACGGTGCAACAACCGAAGAGGCAGTCGAAAGGCAACATCCTCCGCAAGAAGATCTCATTCGGCAAGAAGCAGGCAAAAGTGAGCCTCGGGAATCAGCCTATCATCCATGATCCTATGCCCCAGGGCCCCGCATCTATTTCAAGCTCTACTGGTCGAAGTCGTGCCAGCTCGATTGCCGGCTCAACATCTTCTCACGAGAAGATGTTCAAACGCGATCGAGAACTTGCAGAACGTGAAGCCGAATTCGACCTCGTCGTACTCAGTCGCTTTGAAAGCGCTGAGCTCAAGATGATGGTCTACACCGAACAGCGACAGGGTAGCTGGGTGCTTAAAGGGCCAGCAGACGCGCACGAAAAGGTTCTAGATGAAGCGCCAGTCATCTTCAGTCCGTGGGACTGCCAGATCGACAGCCGAGCCATTGTCGAACGCAAGAAGCTACGTTCATTTATCGAGCTGAGCGACACCACCTGCGCCATTCGTTGCCCTACCTGCAGCAGCCCACATCAACAACGGCTTGGGCAAGGGATCAGCGTGGTCGCCAGATGTAAGCACTGTCAAGACACTCGCGCGGTCAAGGCAACTTATGTTGTCTGCGTCACCTTACGCCAGTCTACCTTCCTCCCACTTACCATGCCGGCACGACACCGAGTCGGCAAGCATCAGGACGCCTTCCGCTCATACCTGCCCAAGACCACCAAGGCCATGTCGCACGTTGATGTGCTTCGCATGCGATCGCTCGAAGCAGTTCGCTCGTGTGCTCTTCGCGTCGGTCGAGCCCACCACAAGGAGCACGACGCGCGCCTGTTGATGGCCAAAGTGACTTTGACACGGCGTAGTTGCAACAGCGTTGCTGTAATCAATCGCACCAATGGTATCTTTCGCACTTTCGACATCACCGACGGCGGCTGTGTTCGAGGACACGCTGGAGCCGGACTACCTGACGAAGACAGCCGCATCACTGAGACCCCGGAGATCGCTTCTGCATTATCGAAGCTTCCCATCACAGCGGTCGTTCATCCAGAAGGCACACACCGTTTCGTGGACCTCGAATTGATTGACATGGCATCGTCCAAGGAACTCACGCTGATCGTGGACGACAGAGACTCGCCGAGCATCTACACCAGTGGAAGCGGGACCGAAGACTCTTATGCTCCATCCGCTTTCTCATTCTTCCATCGCGCAGCGAATGGGCAAGGCGGACAGCAGTCTAGAGACACTCAGACGTTGCGTGGCAGCAAGGATTCAAGTCAGTCACGAACGTCTTCTCACCACGCCTACGGGCAAAGTATCGGCTCTGCCAGCGCACCGCAGCCCAACGATGGAGCAGAGATGGTTAGATCGGACTCACACTCACGTTGGCAGCTTCCACCGCTCAATATCGGTCATAGCTCCGCAGCATCGGTCTCCTCAACCAACAGTCCATCTTCGTCATCCCTGCTCTCTTTCTCCTCCGCCAAAGACCGCAACACCCCTATACCCAGTCCTGGTCACAACACACTTGCGCTTCCTCAACCTAGCAAGCCATGGTTGAAAGGGAGCGCACCAGGCTCTCCTACCCTCACAGTCTCCGGCTTGAGCACGTCCAACAATTCATACGCCTCTTTCGAGACTGCTCATAGTGGAGACAGGTCGAGTAGGAGCTCGGGAACCATTCCAGCCGCTCCCGCTCTACCTACCAAGTCCGAGGCCCGATTAAGGGGCAGACTGGGTGCTCATTAGTATACATTTCACCTTCTTTCTTTCGTTTTCAATCGTCTTTCTCTATGTAATCGTCTCTAGTAATGGTCATCTTGTGTTCAAATTACAGCCTTCTCTGAAGTTTGACCGCTCAGGTTGACTCCTCGACATGCCAAGCACCTTTCTCGAATGCATTAATCTTGGAAAGGGCGGCCACAACGTCCTTTTGTCGGCACACTCGTTGCAGTCTCATTGAGTCGCGTCGCGTTCACATACACGTTCACTGCAGCCCGGGACACGAAAGCAGGAGCAGAAAGGCATAGTATTACACTGCACGAAGCACAACAATATATTGTGGACGGAAAGGCAGGAACACGAGAAACAAGAGAGGGGAGAAGGAGAGTCAGTACGTGTAGGTCACAAAATCGGGCAAAGCTTGGGGCTGTCAAAATGTGCAATTTAGCCGAGAGAGCAAGCCAGACGCGTCGGCGGTGCCTGCAGCGGCAACTGCAGACAGGGTCTGGCTGTGCTACTGCATCCGGACGTCCAACTCGCGCCCTCTCCATCGACAGCTTGAACATGACATGGATGATGGGAGCGATGATGCGAAGGATATGAAGACGCGTGCAAACACGACGAGCAATGCCTGAAGAGAGGCGTCGAGACGGGAGGAAGAAGAGGGAAAAGGCGCGTGCGTGCTGAGACTCTTGCGCAAATTCGACGGAAATAGAAGGCTAAATCCCTAGTCGAAATTGCGAGTTGCCCCGTTCGCGTATTGCGTTCCACGAGATGAGACTTAAAGGAAGCGCATAGACAGATCTCCTCAACTGAGCTCGATCGAGCACGAAAGTCTCGTTTCTTTCGCGAGTGGGACTGGGAGACGCGTCGAAACGGGTCTGAGAGGAGGGAATGAAGGCAAGAAGACACTTACGAATGGATGAGAAGGAGGCAAGGTACCGGTGCGACCCAGTATGATGAGCACGCGATCGCTTCGACGCGTACGGTTCATGAGGGAACTAGCATTGATATCCGAGAGAGAGCACGATCACCTGGACGCGTTGAGACTTTGATCCCCAATCTCGAAGAAGCGGATGGATGGATGGATATCGACGGACGGAGAGAGGGAACGAAGGTTGCTTAAGCCTTGTTCTTGGGGTTCTCCTTGGACGAGGCCCAGGAGGTGGCGGCGAGCTTGAAGCGCTCCTTGTGGGTAATGGAAGGCTTCTCGGTCTTGAGCTTGGCGAGCTGTTCCTTCATGTACTTGTTGTAAGCGGAGGACTTGCCCTTCTTGGCACCAGCAGCACCGGTCTTCTTGGGAGGCATTGTGTAGATAGTAAAAAGGGGGAGGTTGTGGTGGTGAGAAAAGGTTTTGGATGGACGGATGGATGGGGGAGGAAAGGGAAGGGACGAAGGGAGGGAAACACAAAGGCGAGGGTATTTGAATGGATTAGGGATTAACGTTGCGACACGTCCTACTAAGGAGAGAGACACGCTCGACACGCTCTTTCTGGAAGGGAAAGACGAGTCAAAGGAGAAAGAAATGGGAACGAGCCAATTGAACCCCACATGAGACGACTGCAATTGCAACTGCCGAATCTGGCTGAGCTGGGCGTAAGGGCGACCAAGCAAAGCGCAAAGGAAGGCGAAAGAAGAGGGAGAGAGAGAGAGACGGATGCTCAAAAGCACATCTTATGCAGACGCATCGACCCTGCGCATGCAAAGAGAACACGACACGATCCTGATCTGCTCTTTTTTCGGGGAGCGACAGGACGCAAAGAGTTTCCGCGTGGATAGTTCCAACAGCAAAGCCTGAGTGTAGACTGTCTCTCGGTCTCAACTCGAAGCGGCATCTCCTTTGTCGATTGTCAGAGACAGTCTCATTCCAACCTTGAGCAAAGTGCGACGCGATGCAACGAGCACTCCGCAAAGAAAGCCATCGCAATTGCCGAAAGATGAATCCATGAGGCGCTTGTCGAGACGCGCTGGACCTTCCCATTTCAGAAGCCTCGTTGCTCCAGTTGGAAGAGGTAGGCAGCTGCAATCCAGTCACGAGGCGATGCTTCCAAAGGTCGCTCACTAGGATTACAGATCATCAAAGCTCAGCTCGTCTCGAAGTTTGGAAGCAGGCAAAGCCCCTTCTCGCGCGTGTTTCCTCTCGTCGAAGCATCAGATCTCGACAGAGTCACTCCTGCCAATGCAATCCATCCTGCGAACGTGAAACGTCTTAGTCCTAGTCTCATGGTTCGAGTCTGAGCTAAGATTGTATCCTTTCTCGTGGCATAAAGTAATGTGCGGCTCACCATGGGACAGCGCCAAGTCAGTACGCGGGCTAGATTCGAATGTTATTTCGACACCCTCTCTCGTCCCTCCTTAGCACGGCTTGTGGCACTGATTTTGGACTGAATATTGGACACCAGGAATTGCTTCAAACGAACTCGCAAAAGGCAAAGCACAAGAGAGCGTTTCTGTTGATCTCTTTCATCCGTTATCAATCATAGCACCTGATTGAAGTCAAACCAATTTCCGATCAAACACCTTCTTTGCAGCAGCAAAGGAGCGTCACTGGCGCTGTTTCCTCATCAAGGCCCGATCGTTCTCATACGAAACAAAATCGATCTTGGCATGTCCGCTGTTGCTGTCGATACCTTTCGGCCTGAGAAGGGGCACCAATTTTGTATAGCATTATCACTTGAGTGAGGAGACGCTGAAATCCCACAGACGCGCTTTATTTGCATCTCTCGAGTCTCAAATAGTGCATTCCTCGAGTGTCAAACGGCGCGTCACAAACAAGCGCGCTCCGCTCTCCGCTTGACCCCTTTTTCCTGCATTACAGTGTGAGTCTCAACTGCCGCTTGTAGACGCGTTTTGCTCTTCTCTTCTCTGCCTCGTCTCCGCGGTGTTCGCCGATATCGCTCCGGCCTGTCTCCTTCTCATCTCACATCGGGACACGGCCCAGACGAGCCAAACCAGAATATTACCAAGGCGGCTCTGCCGACGACATCTAATCGGCATCTCTGCTCGTCACTGTCAGCAAGCTCTTTGGCTTCGTCTCCGACTGAGACGACTTGAAATTGCAAAGCCATCACTCTCCCTCGCCAGCTGTAACTTTGTCGAAGCCTCTTCAGTTCTCTTCCGGTCGACTGAGCTTTTTGTACGTCGAGGTTTAATAATTTTATGCTGTTATTTTTTTCTTTTGCATTTCATCAGCTCTGTCAACGTGGGCTCCTTCTTTGCTCGGGTGCAAATTTAACCAACTCTGTGTGGTCAGGTGGCCGACAACCGCTTTCTTTTTTTCAGTGTGGCTCCTTTTTGTCTTGGCTCACATCGTGAGTGTCACATTTCTCCCGCCAAATTGGCCGATACTCTCCGCAACTCGCGGAGCATCAGCAGCAGTCCAATCTTGCAATTGGATTCTCACTGTCCAGTCACCTCAGTCACTTGCTCAGCCATTTTCACTCCACACTCTCCCTTTGGAGTCAACCGGCAATCTTTCCGATCGATAGCATCATCACCACCACCACGTCTGGCCTCCATCATCTTTGCCATAGCGCTCTCTCTGATACCATCGCCGACCTCGTCGCAGCTACTATACACGATTTGCAGCATAGCAGACGTCATCTTGCCATTCGCGATACGGTCCGAGCAACACCGACGAGCCGGCTAAAGCTTTAACTTTATTCGCCCCATCCATTTCTTGATCACCGCCGTGGTCTTCTCATCGCATGCCTTGCCATCATCACTTTCGAGCCATCAGCAACCTGCAATACTGCTGCAATCACACTCGACGCTGAAAGCACTGTCATCTGCCATCGTCGTTCGACGATCCGATCCGACTCGGAGCTCCCCACGCACATCATACCGTGTCAGCACCAGAGTGCCGTCTAGGCGGTCGGATGGAGCCACCAAGGGCTGCCCCGCTCCAGATTCCTTCCGAGGATGATGTGCCTCTCTTCGATCCCAGCGGCCTCAGCGCCTCCCTCTCTGCGGATGACTGGCACAACTCTTTCGATCTCAACAGTGTAGCCGCTGCCCGCCTCGGTATTGGCTCGCCACCTTCACAAGATGGTTCGGGCTCCATGTCCGCAGCTGCCTCCATCGCCAACCTCACCCGCTCTGACTCTCGTAACAACACCAACTCTGATACCAACGCCACTTCCCATTTTCACCGTCAAGGCTCCACATCTCGCTCCACATCACAAGACACTCCCCTCGAAACACAAACATCGCAAACACCAGACGACATAGCGAAGCGAGGCAGACGGCGGCGCAGCTCAGCTGCTCATGAGGACATTCAACAGCAATCTCCAGCAGCCAACCCTGCCATACCCCCACAAAAGGACACATCTGTTGGGTCTAAGGTCCGAATGTGGTGGGAGCGAAGCGCAGCGGGCACTCCTGAGGTCGAAGCCAGTGACTCGTCCATCGTCGACAAAGCACAGCCACAAGCCCAGTCAGCAACAGCACTTCCATCTCTTCGCACAGATTTGAATTCCAGCGATCGATCCAGCGCGGCGGAACCCACCTTCACCTCACCCACCTCTATGTCGCAGGACACTTCATCTTCAGCAGTTCGTTCTCCAGCTGCCGACTTCCTCAGCGCCTTTTCCAGTCTCAACAGTGTAGTCCAACCTTCTACCTCCTACGACAATCGCTCGCTCTCGTACAGCCCACCACGCTCAGGCCATCGTAGTCTCGGTGCATCACTGATGCGTGATGATACCCGCAATGGCTCTGCAGCAGCTCCTGGATTCGCCTCATGGCGCGGTCTCGGCAGTGCAGCTGCGCAGCTCTACGACTCGAAAGTCACCACAGCGCCCAACCCACCACCTCGCAGCGATGACGAAGGCGCACGAGTCGGTCCTTCAGGTCGGTATCTTCTCGGCAAGACCATTGGCTTCGGCGGCTTCTCCACCGTACGTGAAGGCTGGGATCTCGAAGCGCAAGGTCCAGCCGATCCAACGGCCCCCATGATTGACGGCCAGAGAAAGGGCCGCAAGGTAGCAGTCAAAATCGTCTATCATGATCACAATCAGGACCGACAAGCACGTGACTCGCCTAAGAAGCAGCAATTCCACTCGCAGGAGCTCAGCATTTGGAAGAGCTTACCGATGCACGAGCATCTGCTCCCACTTTTGCATCACGAATGCGTTTCCCTAGACGGGCCTCATCCGGACTCAAGTCGTGGCGGTGGTGCAGCCGCAGAGCTCTTGATCATGCCATACTGCGATCAAGGCAACCTGCTCGACTTTGTTCGCAGTGAAGGGGGCGCACACAGCATCATCTTTCCTGTCAACGGCGAGCAACCTTTTGCAAATGAAGAGCGAAGGTCTGGCTCAGGCTCATGGGTGGCGCCCAGCCCTGCACGCTCCACTCAGCTCTCACGCAGTTCTTCTCTCAGAACATCGATGGACGATCCGACATGGCGCAACTCAGGTCCACGCACAGGCTCAGGCTTCATGATGGCTCGACACAATGCCGGCACCCATGGGCTTGGAAGGGTCGCTTCGGTCTCGGCCGCAACGCAGCTTCGTACAATCCCTGCAGGCCAGGAAGCTACCTCCGTCGCTTCATCTCCCGTTTCCGCTGCTGGCAGTGTGTCGAGTGGATCCAGACTGATGCGACGAACAACGAGCCGACTATCGCGTAGCCAAGGTATTCCCATTGACGCCGCACGCGAGACGATGCGCCAGCTGGCTTCAGCACTCAACACGCTCCACAACAAGAGTCACATTCTTCACGGCGATCTCAAACTTGAGAATGTGCTAGGTCAAGACCAGACGTCGTGGAAGAAGCGTCAACGAACGGCACTGCTGGATGGAGACGATGCCGTTCGATCGAGACAAAACAGTGCTGGTTTAGCGGACTCCATCGACTCATTAGCGGCCTCCTCCGTCTCGTCGAGACAGACTCTTGACATCAGCGAAGCAGTAATGCCGTGCTGGAGGATCGCAGATTTCGGCTTGGCTCAAGTCCTCGACCCTGCACATGCTAAGGCTGGTATGACCGGCGCATCAGCACTGGTTCGTGCGCTCAAGGAAGAGGCAAGCACAGCAGCCAACCCTGATGGCACTGGCCACAAAAGCAACAAGAAGTCAGGGCGTGGCGGTTCTCTCGCATACACCGCTCCCGAATTTCTCCGAGCTCAAGGTACGCCAGGCACAGCAAGTCCAACCACTGCCGAGCCTTCCAGCGAGGATACCGAGTTGCCGCCAGAGTCTCCCTTTGCAGCAGACATGTGGGCACTCGGCTGCATCTTGTATGCTCTGCTCAGTGGCAAGCTGCCATTCACAGACTCGTTCGAGCCTCGGCTGCAGATGAAGATTGCCAAGGCGCAATGGGAGCTCCCGCCGAGACTGCGACGCCGTGCTGAGCGGCTGACCGCGGCCTCCACAGGCACCGTCACTTCGCATCAGAGCCAGTCGAATCGCAACAGCGTGAGCGAACGTTCCGGTTCTGTCGAGCCAGCTGTTCCGGCAGATCGGTTCGCTTTCAGTCAACGCCGCAGCGCATCAGGTGCTCCACGCGGACCAGGAAGCCTGGGTGTTGCAGATCTCAGTGCATCTCTGCCATCCTTGCTTCCCAGGGAAAGACAGGTCACTGAACCTGCTCCAACTGCACTACCAAAGCGCATGATCGCAGTCCATTCGGATCACGTCGTGGGCTCAGCTCCAGGACGCGCCGACCATGTGGAGAGCTTTGAGATCAACGAAGTAGCAAAAGCACGGGCCGATGTCGAAGAAGACCCCGAGTCGGACGATGACCACGATATCGATCCTGCGTGGGACGGGCTCAGTTGGGACCGGGCAGCTGCGCGTCAGGTACTTCGCGGTCTGTTGGAGCCGGATCCAAGGCGGAGGTGGACCATCGATAAGCTCTGCTCGAGCGCCTGGATACGTCAGGAGGGCGCCGAGCCTGTGCCGTCGCCTGCAGCAAACGGCATGCTGGGCCATGCCCCTGCTATGCCAAGCAGTCATTCCATGTCCGCCTCAACGACGGCTGGCATGTCAGGTACCAAGGGCTTCTCTGTGGAACCAGAGGCATGGCCTGCTCCCTCTGACAGCCCTCACATAGCAGGCCATGCGTCTCCATCTCGCTTGCATGCTCCACAGCCGTCACCGCCACCGAGCTTTGACAAGTCCGACGTCGGCAAGCAATTCCAGAATACGGAACGCGGAAGGCGCTCGTCGAGCCTTGCCCGGACACGTCCAGTTCAACTTGCTCATGACAGCTCCGGAAGTGGATCGCCGGCTCACTCGCCATCCATTCCTATCGAGGATGGAGATAGCGCGCGGCGACGATCTCGTTCAACTTCACGTCTCTCCTTTCAGCATCGCGACTCGAGTCGCAATCATAGCTCAGACGTCAGCGGAAGCTCCACACCGAATCGGGAACGTGACCCTGCATGGATGTCGCATCACCTTGGAAGCTCGCTGAACTCGCACAGCCAGTGGATCCACGCTGCTGCCAGAGATCGCTGCGACAGCCCGGCCGACTCTGAACGTCGCGGGCGCCTGCCGAGGTCCAGAATGGCGGATCTCGATGAGAACACGACGTGGAATGGCGAAGACGATACGAGCAGCGACAGTCGTGCTGGATCTCATGCAGCCAGCTCCTTGCACAGAACTGGCCCGATTGCGATCCGCGGTCGAAGTCACTCGAGGAGCCGCAGCCGACACAGCGGAGAGTCCGTCTCTCCGGAGCGCTTTGCTCAGAGATCCATTTCGAGATCGAGATCCAACTACTCGCTTTCTCACGATGCAGGAGGGAGTGCAGCAGGATTCTTGTATGGACGCAGTGTCGAGCCGCAGCCTGCAGTCGCACCCATCATGGCAGATCACACTCAAGCACAACGCTCGTCGACAGCCCGCAGTCGCTCGCGTGCGCCCGACGCCTTAGCACAGATCCTCGGTCGACAGCGTTCGAGGAGTCGTTCAAGAGTACGGAACGGGTTGGAGCCAACGCGCACAGAAGGCATTTCGAGTCGAAGCACACCTTCTCTCGTCACTGCAAACAGTAGCGCCAGCAAAGGATCCGGATTGATGGACAATGACAAGGTCTCGACGGATTCAGAACGTGACCAAGAAGCGCGAGGGCGGGCGCGTGACCGAAGATGAAACAACCACACCTCTCACCATGATACCCTCTTTGCATTGTTCTCCGCACCTATACAGTATCTATTGCGTTTTTTCTGCGGAAATGGAATTGCATAAAGCATTGTCAGCTGTGTTTGAGTGATTCGTGAGTAGATGCGGAGACTTTCAATCGACATAACCTCCAAGCTGGAAGTCGAAGGTGAGCCATCTGTGGCCGGAAAGCGGATCGCGGATATCGGAACTTCGATCCTCCACACACTAGCCAAAAAGTGTCATGCATATGCTAGCTCAGCTATGCTTTGAAATTTCTTCCCTTGCCTTCAAAGAACCTTGACCATCTCTTTCACCACCACACTACATCGCTCACCATCACTCATTGGCTGTAATGGGCGCCATCCATACGGATCACGAAGATGGCAGACCCGCCGTTTCAGATGCCCGGTCATCGATGGGATCCGGACAAGAAACGCTTCTTCAAGATCCTGCCTGGCCAAGCTCTAACTGAGTCTTCCAAGAAAGGCCCAGCATCGAGCAAGGCTGCTGGCAGCGGTAGAAAACCGAAAAGCAGGCGAGATGAACGCAGTTTGCCATCACATGGATTCTCCAAGCTGACGCCGCGGCTGCCAGCGATTAGAGTCTCACCTGCAACCAGGCCGAGCTCAGCGAGTCTTCGGAAACCTTTTCCAACTACGATCATCGATCCCGTCACGACCAGACAGCAGAGCACGACGTCATTCACTGCATCGATAAACGAAGAGCGCCTACGGATCAAAGCAGCATACTCTTGCATGTCCCTCTTCCGAGCGACCAAACCAAACCTTTACGGGCACTCTCGGCACAATATCACCGCGTTCCAAACCGATATTGACAATCAATCCATTCTTTTCTCAACGAATCACGGCGCGGTCTGTCGACTATCACAGATGCACGGGATGTTAGACATTCTGCACACAGGCTTACGTGCAGCTCCATCCCTACTTCTGCGAAGCACGCACGTCCTCTTCCATAATCTCTTTGAAAACGAGGGCGAGTACGAGCAAGTATCATTTCTACGCCTGTCTCCTTCGATGCGGGACCCTAACCTGCTCCGATATCTACGCAGACCACCGGAAACAGGAGTCCGGCCGGACTGTCCCGAAATACAACGATCCACTGCTTTGCCGCTCACCGTGCCCGTGCACGACCTTGCCTCCTTCGCACTGTTTGAGTTTCCGCCATCCGCAACGGCAAGGAAGAAGGCACACGGTATACCAGAGCAGGAGGACGAGAAGATCGCGCTTGCCATCTCAAATTGTCGAGAGGTATTGGTGTTCAGCACTGAGCCTCCTGGGCTGTACCTCAGTGGTGAACCGAAACGGTATTGGTCTGGGGACAGCGACTGTATGGCTCTAGCGTTTTCGCATTGTGGACAATATCTTTACTGCGGGTTGAGGTCAGGTGGTGTGGTGGAATTGCCTTGGAGACCACAGACGGCACCGAACGCTCCGCCATGGTTCAGATACCTTGTCGAAGGAAAAGCCGGGTCAGTGACGAATCTGAAGCTTGTTTCAGCGGACGAGCTGCTGGTCGTTCGGATCAATGGAGTAGTGGAAATGATCGACACACACACAGGTGAGATGAAGAGAGCGTACGAGGGACATGTGAACTCTTACCAATTTGGACTGGGTTGTGCGGTCGATCCGGAGTTGAGACTGTTAGCGTTGGCGGGGCTGGACAGGAAGGTTCGCATCTGGTCGTTGGACTCTTCGCTCCCTTTGGAAACTTCTATTATGTCCTTACCTCACACTACCATCAATGATGATGCGAAAGATAACGAGCAACACCCTCTCACAGTCGGAGGCGATCTTTGGGATCAGTCCACTACCTCTGTATTTATGCGAGACCATCCTTCGGCACCGAACAGTGATCAAGCAGCTGCACGGAAAGGGTCAACACTCAGCAGCATCACTTTTCCTGCAGACATCAAAGCATTACACTGGAATCCGAGAAGTATCTGGGACGGTTGTGATTGGGAAGAAGCTGTCGCGATTGAGCAAGCGGAGGAAGGAGAGGAGAAAAAACCAGAGCAGAGGTGGAAGGACCTTTTCGTAGGGGCGGGGGGATGGGTTTATCAGTTTAGATGGCCTTGATGGTCATGTATGTAGCATTTAAGCAATCAAAGATACCCTGTTGACATTAGTAACGCATCATCGTGTTTCTGTAATAGCATTGATTTTGGACGTGTTAGCATGATGCACGACTGACGAACTGACACAAGCAAGCGCTCATGTTGCCATTGGGCTGGCCGCTAGCCTTGAACGTGTTTGCGCATAGATCTACTGCTGGCCTTTGACCCGGAAGATGGTACTCCGTGTATCCGCATGAAATTGATCATCTCTGCATGGATCACTTGCCGAATGATGCTTCTAGAATGCATTTGCAGCGTTCCCTCTCATCCGTACCGTTGGTTGGAATGCTATTTTGACTCGTTCGAACAGTCTCCCTGCACAAACAGCTAACCTTCCAACCTCATCTCCATACATTGTCCCACATCATGGAGCCAGCTCAAACCACCAGCTTCACCATCCCCGATCTCCTCGAAATCCTCTCAGCCACTCCTCCCAACAATACTATATTTGCACATCTACCCAAAGGAATCTTCACTCCCGCTGCGGTTGAGTACCTTATCGAAAGCATTGGAGTCTTACCAGTCGATATGGAAATCAAACTTTGTCTACTGCAACGTCAAATTAGCATTGCAGGCCAAGACTTGATCGTTTACGAAACCCCAGGAAGCACTTGCAATCTAGGAAGAGGCGAATGGAATGTGTTCAATTTCAAAATCAAGAGGGTGTCGGATGAAATGTGTCTTCTCACATATCAGAGTGAAGAACAAAAGCTTTTGACGAAAGAATTTAAGGCGATTGCACTGGATTGACTTGATCGCTCATTCTCATTTCATACAATTGAAAACCACAATCTGAACAGGCTATGAATAGAATGAAGTGAGAACGATATGCATTGCAATGTGAGGAGAATGTGGGGTGGTAGAGACAAAGAATGGGGAGGAAGGTTGGAGCTCATAAGGCTATCTCTACCACAAAGGAGAGCTTTCCCTAACCGAATCTCAAATCAAGACATCTCAGATAGCACAGCATAGGACACACACGCGAGTCACGACCCGACTCCTACCCAACCATCATGAACATCATCCACCAATCATCTTCCAGCAAGGCGGCAAAGACAGTCGGCCTCACTCTGTCGACCAGACAGATGTCGAAGAGCGGCGATGAGACCATCACCTCTGGTCGGCGGCATGCTCGAAAGCGCACCAAATACGCACCAACAGCGACCGTCAGCTCGACTACGACTACTGAGAAAGATGAGGAATGAAAGATGAAGCATGAAGGAAAAGGAAGGGAGAGGGGGTGACCCAAAGCCTAATTCGAGGCTTCCAATAGACGCTCTGGTGGACGTTTGGGTCAAAAAAGTGGGAATGTCTTTGTGAAAAAGGACAACCCGGATATATGGGCGCAAAGAAAAAAAGAAGTATGATTACACCGTGTAGAGATTGAAGAATACTGAACCGGTACTTTCGCAAGGAAAGTCGGTCATGAATGCAACGCAACAGTATACGGAGAAAGGAATGCATAGGGGTGGGAGTTGGACGTTGAACTGAGACCTTGCTCCACGACTGAATCGATGCGCCGTAAATGTCTTTGGCAACTGAGAGAAGAAGTTCCCAAAAGACTCGATCGAGACGAGAAGGTCGGGTCACTTGCGAAACACCGAAGCGGGTGAATTGACCCTAGACGAATGTTGTCCTATCCCTTTTGAAGGAGATGGGCGAACGACCATTAGATGAAGCCGATGCGGTTGGAGACGTCAAGAGCATCCTGGTCAGGAGTAAGACGAACGAAAGCCTTCTTCTTACCGTCGGGGCGGATAAGAGTGTTGATCTTGGCAGCCGAAACGTCGTAGAGCTTCTTGAGGGCACCCTCGATCTGGCGCTTGTTAGCGGCACGGTCAACGATGAAGACAAGGGTGTTGTTCTCCTCGATCTTCTTCATGGCGGACTCAGTGTTGAGAGGGTAGAGGATGGTGCGGAAAGCATCCATGCGAGGAGCGTGGGGGACGCTCTTGCGGGGGTACTTGGGGTTCTTGGCAAGGTCAAGGGTCTTCGGGCGACGGAAGGTGGTGTCGGTGCGGACCTTGCGAACCTTGGAGCCGGAGGTACCCTTAAGGGCAGCCTTCTTGGCGGCGGTGGCCTTAACGGCCTGGGGCTTGTTCTTGGCAACACCGGCGGCGGGCATCTTGAAGTCGAGGATGTTGATCGATGGGAGAGATGATGGTTTGGAAGGTGGTGAGAGGATCGAGCTGTGACCATGTTGAGCCAATGCTCTCGGTCTTCCCACATTCTCAAATTTAAGAAGCACGAAACTAACATCTCTCGCGCGATTCGAGGCCTCGGCCGATGCAATTTTGGTACTGTATTCGAAACGTAACATCCAATGGAAAAGAATTCACATACGTTGTTAGACCTCTCTCAACGTCAGGTAATCCCAGCAGAATTCGCGATCTCAATCTCCATCTTCGTTCGACTTATCGCCGATTCGCACAATCCACGAATACCGACTTCGAGTGCCTCGTGACCATGCTTCACATCACCTTTGTTGAGATGCTCCGGATCGATCCGGTATTGCTGCTTGCGCGTGACCGGAACCAGCCATGTTGGGAATTCGAGCTCAAGGTGACGACATTCTATTACACCACCTGATCGGATAGAACCCTCAATGAATGTACGCTGAGAGTAAGGAGGTGCCTTCAAGCCGAGTTGCTTTGAAGGTCAGCCTCCGAGCAAGCCACATCTGGAATGATGATCAGTTAGAAGGAATGCGGTCTGGGCAAGGGTATTGCGGGTCAGAGCTCATACAGCACAGACTGGTTGTGAACTTGGCAGCGATGTTGTCAGGCTAAGGCACTCATCCGTGAGTGGATACATCTAGCACGTTGTGGCAAGGGCGGCATTCCTTTGTCGGCTTGACGAGTGCATCACGACATGCGACCTGTGCCGCGAGATAATGCACAGTCGCTATAGTACAGTGGCACGCTTGTCTAGGACATCATAGGCGCTAGATACGATACAGCATGCAAAGAGCACGTGCATGGCGTGAGAAGAAATCAATGTGGGGGCAACGAATGATCTTAGGACGATATGATGCTCGCTGTTTGACCCACAGCTGCTCCTCTGCTGCTTTCATCAGCATAGCGCGAATCCTTTGAGAAGATCAGGTACCATCTACTAGGAGTTTCAGGTCTGGACGTAAAGGCTTTATCGGTCGTCGGCCAATCACAAACGAGTCGGGACGGGATGAGGAACGCGGGGAAGCAAGCCACACGAGATGGGGTAGTTTGTGCAGCACGATTGATTGGCTGAGTCGATGAGGATCTCCTTCGCTTCACCGGCTCAACCAATCTTTGAAATCTTCTCATTACTGTACATATGGATCTTCTCAAGTCGTCGTTTGTCGGATTGCGGGGCAACGGAAGCGAGGTGCGGAGATGGAAAGTGTGTCCTTTTCTCCTGGCGCCAAGAAAGGTCTCGCTTCGACGGGAAGTAAGGAAAGTCCGAATCCATCGGTGTGCCTGACCGCAGGAAAACAACGTCGCCGGTTTGGCGTATGGGCATAACGACTGCTGATGATGCGAAGGAGCGCGTAGACGGTGTTGAAGAGGTGGATGAGGGAGCATCTTGACTTGTTCTCGGAAACAAACTTCGGATGTCTCCGTCTCTGGGTCACGTTACGCTGCCTTCAAGATCTTGACTTTCCTGCACCCACGTGTGAGCATGTCTACTGTATCCTGTTGCTCCAACGAATCCAGTTAAAAGCGTCATCGTGGACGACTGGGGGCGTGGATTATCGGTCACGCCTGTCATCTCACCAGGTAACTTATGAATCAATCATCAAAAAGAGTGTGTGCGTGTTGGACAATAACAGGAAAGAGGGTTACTGGGCGTGTCATGCGATCGAACAATCTTATCAAGCCACGAAGAAGAGGATGGGTCGAGGGTTGTGTATCAGAAGCGAGGTTTCTCACCTCTGCATGAATGATTCTGCAACGCCTGTGCCGGCTATCGAAGCCCGGCGTGCACGCTAGCGCAGTCGTCATCAGCAACCGGTACTGAGCCCTGTCAGATCTTGGGAGAGGGCTAGCCAGGGCTGAAAACAGAGTTCGTTCTGCAACATGACGAGAATGAACCGCGGAAAGGGACGCAGGTGTCACATGATTGCTTCGTAGAGGAAGTTTGCTATGCAGTTGATGTCCTGCGCATGTCAAATAGAGGCGTCAGCTTGTGAGACTGTTTGTCCCAGAGCTATCTATCACGCGTATGGTCGTTCCTGACCATTCAGACTGCCTTGTTGGCTCGAGCTGCCCAAAGCATTGCTTGCATGGGAAGCAGCTATAAGAATCCTCCGCGACACGACGCCGTCCTTGCTGAAGACAGCCCACGATGCATGCGCGGAAGGAGAATGGGGAGATAGCAACCAGCGGGACTCAGAGAGTGTGGATGATTTGGCTTGATGTGAGGCCATCTGCACGAATGGAGAGAGCTCGGTCTATCGTTGTTGGGAGGTTGCTAAGCAGGCATTGTTGCGTGTTCAAGCCTGAAGAATTGCTTGTCAGAAAGGAAGGTACAAAGGCACCAGACGACTCAACTGACTGTGGTGCTATGAATGGAAAGATTCAGGTCCGTCGATGCTATCTTTTGGAGCCGAGGTCACACCCCCTTTCGCTGTGCATACGAGAATCCATGCGTGTCTTGAGTGGACTGATAGAGAGCAAAAGCAGAGACGAGATTGAAAAAGGCACAGCAGCAGAAACGGGAGAACCAACGCGAGAGCAAGTTCGAGACTTGCGAGACGGTGAGTTGTCGACCAAAGAAAAGCCACGCGAAGCTTCCCGTGGCTCAACTCGCTTACTTGTCCGGACCGCCGATTTGTGCGAGAGGCAACAGAGCAGTGTGTATGGTCGAGACCCGCGGGGTTCGATTTAGGCGAAAGCTCGAGAGAAAGAAAGACAAATTCAAATCATTTTTCAATGACCGCCGCCGGAGCGTTTCAGCACACGCGTCGCATCACCCGCAGGCACAGAGAGACAAGCCGCTGTCAACTGCATCCGAGCAGTGTGAGCGTGTCAATTTGCAAATGACTGTTTCCATGCAAGCGTCGCCGTCTGACCATGTTGGAGAAGACAGCAAGTCTTGATGGACCAATCATTGGTCGTCAGCTGAACCAACAATACTTCTACCCCGCTTTTGTTGTCAAGACTCGACAGCTGATTGGAGGGCTGAGTTGAGGCTGAGCAAGAGATGCTAAGCTTCGGTCTTCGTCTCGCATATGGTGACATCCGTGTTGCCGTGATTCCGATTGGAAGTTTGCAACATCTCGACCGGACCGAATCAGATGACACCATCGCCTTCAGAACGAAAAGGCTGTTGACTTGCTCTTCACCATTTGCGGTGTCACCAAAAGTACACGCCTTCTGATTGGGCGGGCGTGAGTGGGTTGACAATAGCATGAAAGCGTGGCTGATCCCACCTCATTACGACGCAGTTGGTCATGATCAGATACAGTTGCTCCCCACCGATCTGTGTCTGACCGTCATCATGGCGGACCAATGAGAAGCTCCCCTTCCAAGTTCCTGTGCGGGGTTGCCATGGACCTTGCAGCCAGCCAATGAGACACAGCCTTGTTGTCTTGGTCGAAGTCCCCCTTTTCGTTTGTGATTGGTGGGTCAATGATGACCATCACGTTTCTATTGTCGAGTCTGTGCGCCAGCACCTCTGACGATACACCGACAATCTCTGCATTGTTGCTTCTCTCGTGAAGCTGGAACTGAGAAGTGTTCGACAGATAATCGTCCGATTATGAAGACATGAACTTTCCGATGGAAGAAATTGTGGAGAACAAGGGAACAAGACTATCGCATCTGCTTGATCGGATGACCGGAATTCGTTGAGAAAAGATAGAAGCAGCGCGGACAGTTCCAATGCGCAGGAGGCTATCATCTCGGTCCTTTGCCGACATGCCTATGCAAACTTCACAGCCAATCAGAGAGCTGCCCTTTCGCTCAGCTCACCTTTGTCTGTGCTACAATCTCTGGATCGAGATTGTCCCCATACACGACGATGCATGGCTGCGTAGCTCACGCACACACATAGGAAGATACCCACTTGGTGCTTCGACATCGCTATCAGCGACCTGATTGTGTAGGTGAAGTAGGCAAATAGAACAGGACGGTGGAACTGACGCAGAAGAACTCGTCAGGAACGTCTTCTGATTGGCGGCGGATTCGCCATTTTGTGTCTCGACTTGGACTGATTTCTTCCTATGATCTAGACTCCGACTGCTGGTCCACTCGAGCAGCAAGCATCGTTAGCAGATTGGGCATACCAGCTGTCAACTTTTCAGATGCCACTCGAGACCCTCTCGTTTCTCGCCTGACGGCTTTTCGAGAAAAAGCCACGGTTGGAAGACACTCGCGTTAAGCCTGTTCTTCAGCCGTAGGTTTAGTTCGAGTTTTTCCACTTGCCGTCGACTCTCAGCCCGCCCGCCGTGAGCAATCTCTCTTGAAGTTGTGAGAAGCACCATAGGAGTGTCATGCGCGAAAGTAGTAGTTACTTCCTGCCACGCGAACTTGTGTATCTTTCCATCCTTTTGTATCCCACCGCACCTCATCACTGTGGTGAGACAGAGCCACAATTCCTTCCTGTCAGTGACCGTCGGCCTTCCCTGATTCGCCTTGAGTCTGGCTTTCCACCAATCGCAGCTCTTTCGCTTGCCAGTAACCATGTGTCCAGACCCACTCACAGTGCCCGTATGTCCATTTTTGCAATTTCGTTTCCCGTTCTCAGATACGCTCCTGTCGAACAATGACAGCTCGCTACTGTATCCACTGAGCCCCTCTGCTACTGCACCGTGCTTTGTCGACGATAAGCCAGGCCTGACCCCACATTTTCTGCTGATTGTGCTATCGTTCCCTCTCGAAAGCCTTCCTCCCATTGGCTACCCGTTCCCCGTCCAGTCCAGAACAGGGACACTCGTATCTGTACTCTCTCCTCTAGTGCTGTATCTTTCCCCTTTCCGCACGTCGTTCAGTGTAAAGATCGAGTGGTGCCATACATCCGACTCCGCCATACCTACATCCTTCCCAAAGCTATAAAGTATCCCTTTTTCCGAAGCTTGTGTACCATCCTTTCCCCATCAACAAAGCTCCCCCCTGGTCTTGTATACTACCCGACCTCTCTTCCCTAGACTCATCTTTCTTTCTTCATAATGTCTTCGCCATACTCCCCACAGGAGGAGAAGGACAAGTCCGGCTCCTTCTCGCCCGCCAAGGGCAATGACTACGTCGCCACTCTCGAAGATGGTGTCGGCGCCAACCAGGCTAACGCCTTCGACCAGCGCAAGGGTGAAGAGCTCAAGCATGCTCTTCTTCCCCGCCACATGGCCATGATTTCCATCGGTGGTGTTATCGGTACAGGTCTTTTCCTCGGTACCGCCTCTTCCCTTCACAACGCTGGTCCTCTTGGTCTCTGGCTCGGTTACCTTCTCATGGGTTCCGTCTGTTACGCCATGATGATGTGTCTCGGTGAGATGATCTCTTACCTCCCCGTTCCCGGTGGTCACATCAAGCTCTCCGAGCGATTCGTTGGCAAGCCTCTCTCTTTCGCTATGGGTTGGAACTACTGGTACAACTGGGTCATTGTTCTCCCCGCCGAGCTTTCCGCTGCTGCCGTCCTCATGTCTTACTGGTCCGACCTCAACCCCGCTATCTGGATCTCGGTCTTCCTTGTTGTCGTCGTCGCTATCAACTTGCTCGGTACCCGTGCTTACGGTGAAGCTGAGTTCTGGTTCGCTTCCATCAAGATTATCACCATCGTCGGTTTGATCATTCTCTCTATCTGCATCGACCTCGGTGTTGGTAAGCAGGGTCGTCTCGGCTTCCGCTACTGGAAGGAGCCTGGTCCCTTCAAGCAGTACAACGGCATCAAGGGCTCCCTCGGTCAGTTCCTCGGCTTCTTCTCGGTCCTAATCAATGCCGCTTTTTCGTTCATCGGTACCGAAATCGTCGCTATCGCTTCCGCTGAGGCCAAGAACCCCCGCAAGTCCGTTCCTAGCGCCATCCGCAAGGTTTGGATTCGTATCTGCCTCTTCTACTTCCTCGGTACCTTCATGATCGGTCTTGTTTGCTCTTCCAACGCTCCTGAGCTCACCAAGGGTCACAAGACCGCCTCTCGCTCCCCCTTCGTCGTTGCCATCAACAACGCCGGTATTAAGGTGCTTCCATCCATCATCAACGCTGCGCTCGTCACTTCGGCCGTCTCTGCTGCTTCCTCGGATCTCTTCACCTCGAGCCGTGCTCTCTACTCGCTCGCTATCGGTGGTTCCGCTCCTCGTATCTTCGCTCGTACCACCAAGGCTGGTCTCCCTTACATGGCCGTCGCTGTCTCGATTGCCTTCTCCTTCCTCTCCTACATGTCCGTTCGCGATGGTGCCTCCACCGTTTTCGGTTACTTCGCCAACATGACCTCTATTGCAGGTATGGTCACCTGGTTCTGCATTGGTGTTATGTACCTCCGATTCAACCGTGCTATGAAGGTACAGGGCATGTCGCGCGATGTTCTCCCTTACCAGGCATGGCTCCAGCCCTTCTGCGGTTACTGGACTGTCTGCACCACCTTCATCGTCATGCTTTTCTCTGGTTGGTCCATCTTCCTTAACGGCAACTGGTCCACCAGCGACTTCATCACCAACTACATTCCTATTCCATTCTTCATCATCCTCTATGTCGGAAACTGGGTCTACACCCGCAGCAAGGGCGAGGCTGCTCACATCCCATCCTCCGAGGTCGATCTTACCACCGGTCTTCGCGAGATCATCGAGGCTGAAGTCCCCGAGGAGAAGCCTACCACCATCGGTGGCAAGATCTGGCACTTCATCTCTTAAAACATCCACAACAACTATATACCATTCTCAACGTTGTGTTCTTTTCTGCTTCTATCTCTTGTATTCTTGCTATGCTTTTTCTCCATCTGCTATGGGTCTCATGCACTTTGTAACGCCTCTTTCGTCACGGTCAAAATGACAATGCCTTCCAATGGGTCTTTACAAATAGTAATTCTTGAATGACAGTGCAATTTCTTCGTGATCGTCTCAAAGTGAATGATAATTACTAGCGGTGCGAAGTCGAGGGTAGGCATGTCAAACAAAGTGAAACTTCGTACGGTCCCTGCTCTCCAGTCAGACTTTGGATGAAGGGTGGTAAGCTTCTGCCAACAAACCAGGGTCGATGTGCGAATCATTCACCTGGTCGTTGCTAAGAGAAGTTTTGTTGTTGCTGGTTCTGGTGGTCGTCTTGGGCTGGCTTAAGTGGTGGTTGCGATGGAATTGTGAGATCGGGCAAGGTATTCTTCTGTTGAGCCAATCCATTGTATCACTCTTGCTGTGCTAAAGTCACCTCCACGCATGTACCTGTATCCACTGGAATCGAGGAGGAATAGGCGGAGTTCGGGATGTTTGGCGCGGGTGAGATTAGCCTTCTGGATGGTGTGGTTATTGGCAGAGGGGAAGACGACAGCTCTGCCATTGGTAGCGTCCGGTCGAGCTAGCCATGGTCGATTTTTACCGTTGGTGATGGTTGACCAGATGTCGTCAAGCCAAGACATGGGCAGGTTGCCTTTCGCTACTATGATCAAGTGGTGACCGACCATACTTTGTATTGATGAGAGATAAGCTGAAAAAGGTAGATAAGCTGAGAGGGGTAGATAAGCTGAGAGGGGTAAGATTGTTCTTATGTTGATCTGGTCGCTCGGATAGGAGGTCCAAAGGTCACACTCTCGTACCTTCTACTTCCTGGTTTGATCTTCTTCTGAACGAAAAAGTTTTTACAAGGCTACTGTACGGCCGAAAGTCCAACCCACACGATCACAACCTCATGTAGAGTTTTCTTTGCTCCTTCCGTGATTTCATCTCCTTCCGTCGGCCAACTTCCAAATCGAATGGTGGTCGCGGGACGAACAAAAAGTTCATCAAAGCGATAACTCTGCAGCACGAGATTGACTTGGTGCAAGATCGAGGTTGGCTTGCTACTGTATTTGCGAGTCGGGCTCAAACGAAGCGCGAGATTGAGATGGTGCAGCTACGAGTTCAGTTGAAAAGGAAAGTAGTGGTGTCAAAAGTGCTGATGTAGTGCAAGCGACGTATTCGCCTCACTAGTTGTGCCTCATCTATTCTTAGCGAAAGGTCAGCCTTTTCACTTTGCACATTATACATTCTACTGAGAGAGGCGATGCAAGTGGTCACAAAAGGGCAAATTTCCTTGTGAGTCGTTATATTTTAGAAGCGCTCTGCACTCATGCATGTCACTCGAAGGATGTAGGGAAGACTTCAAACGGCGACGTTTTCGATTTCAAGCATTCTTCTCGGCTATCTACAAAAGGAGAGGTACTGTACGAACGCAGACTAGCGGTGATATTTGACAAGACGAGCCGAGTTTGACGTTACCGTGACACGCGTCATTTTGTGCGAGGATGTGTTATTGCGGTCGTGTCTATCTTTGTCGAGACATTGGGCAATCACTTACGAGATGGTGTCTGCTGATCTCGAGGAATGTTCTCACTCAAAATGCTCCTGGAGCACCAATCACTTCGCCTGATTCACAAGCCGATTGTCATCCTTTGTTCATACATTCTGCATTGCAATAGACAGATGTATCCTTCAAAATCAAGCGTTCGCATCATTGATCGCCCTAATCCAAGCCTGCGCACTCCTAGCACTTGCTGCTCTCAATTTCAACGTATCTGCCGCCACTCCAGGCATTGCATGGGCGACATTGAACGCATCAGCATGCCTAGCACTCTTCTTCCCCTCACTCGCCTTGACCTCCTTAACCGGAATCGGCATCCTATACAAACTTCCATCCTGCGCATGCAGCAACAATAACAAATCCGTTGTCAGCACCAATCTCAACTTTCTTCCCGACTTGCTCTTCGACACCATCTCATCCCTAATCACTCTTCTATACCTCTTCACACCTGGTTGTGCCGGATCAGTATAAGGCTTAGTCAAATCCAATTTGGCCTCTTCACCCAACCATAGGCTCTCACTTAACTTTTGTAACGCAGTTGAATCTTCGTTCTCCCTGATCGCTTCGTTTGTCTTTTCTAATATACCCTCTGCTGTCTCTTTTGCTTTCTTAACTTTGATATAATCTGGGTGATCCTCAGGAGTATATCGTAGAATCTGTCCTAATAACAAAGGGTATCGAGTCAACCTTTGCATTGGTACTAACAGGAAGTGACTAAGATCTAAACCTCTTGCTGCTGGATGATTACTTCGTAGATTCATCAGATGAATATCAACTCGAGTATCCCTCTTTCGTTCCGCTTCAAGGATCTCACTTGCGCTTTGTTGGTTAACACAGTAAGGCAGGTAGACACTCATACCCGACATGTGTTTCTCCAAAACATCACCTATCTCCCCAATGAACAGTCGATCTTCTTTCTGCCTCGCTTCCAGATCCGATAAGTACGTGACTGCTGTGAAGAGCACCGATTCGATGTTGGCAAAGATGACAGTGCACGCTTTCGAAGACAGCATACTCTGCATTGAGTTGAAGAAAACCTCAACAATGATCTGCAGATCTCGAACGTGTGCTGTTTCCGTTGAAATCAGCTCAAATATGGATTCTTGTCGCTTGCGTTCGGTGTCGGTGAGACCGGAAAGGATTTGCGGTCCGACAAGAGAAGACCATGATGTTGTTCCCTTTGCAGCATCCGATGGAGGCTCTGTGATCGAAGGTGACTGCATCAAACCCCCGCCTGCACCCATAGTGATTGGACCACTTACGATCCTATTGCCAATTCCCGAATCAGGTCTTGTCGGAGCAGCAGACCAAGCACTTCGATGCGACATTGACTTGATTGTCGACAAGAATCCTGATGTACGAGAAGAGTTTTCGCCGGCTGCTGAACTAGGTCTTGCAGGTGATCCGCTCGCAAAAGGTGGTGGCGAGCTTGGCGTTGGCACAACACTAGCATTCTTTGCACTTGCCCCACCAACCGTCGCTGGCAGAATGAGCTGCAACGAAACCTCCTTTGTCAATTTCAAATACCTATCATATGCATCCTCCATTTTATCCTCTTCTGGCTGTTCTCCACTAGCATCATTTTGTGAAACATCTGCCGGAAGTGCAGGTAGATCTCTACTAGGCTTCTTTCGAGGACGATGAGGAGGTTTTCTTCGTTGAGGTTCTTCCGTTTTAGGAGGTCTCTTGGTAGTTCTTGAACGAGATAGCATCATGAGTTCATCGATGTTCTTGTGTCGTTTTTGTCCCGGTGGCGGTGGAGGTCGTCGAGAAGTTTTCTCTGTTTTGTTGCTCTTATCAGCAATCTCGTTCTTCTCGTCGGTCCTCGCATCAGTCGACACCAATACTCCAGCAGCTTCCAACACCCTCAATCGTTCAATAGTATGCTGACGAATCTCTTCGTCCGTATGCGGGACCACGTCCTCGTCAACACCAGCTACAGTTGCATCTGTTTCGTCTTCGTCGTCGTCATCATCATCATCATCACTAGAAGTCCAGCCAGTAGTCGAATCAGTATCGTCTGAACTGTTCTCTTCACCTTCAATCTGAGCTCCAGGCGCTGTAGCATCAATGGAGCCAAGCGCATAAGCGACCGCTTCCATCTTTGAAGCTTCAATAGCTTTTTGCATCTGACGATCTTCGCGAAGACGATCCACCTCTCTTTCACGATGATCTTTCTGAGAGGCTTCCAAGGCGGCAGCAAGCTGTGCTTCTTCGTCAGCTTCAGCTTCAGCAGCGTGGGAGGATGAAGGTTGAATGTTGACTGTCGAAGAGCCCAAACTGCGTGGTGTTTCTTCGTCTACCATAACCCAGTCAGCGCTCTTCATCTGCTTGTTCTCGTGAGCAGAGTCTTGCGAAGTAGCACGGACTAGGACACCGGATCCGGCGTCGCTGTCGTCGTGTGTGTGAAGTGATGCTGGTGCTCGGGGAGCTTTCGTAGTAACATCCGTGTTCGTCGACTCATCCGCAGCTATACGAAGCAACCAAAAGCAAAAGCGAAGTCAGTGACTCGTTCACCAACCTCCGACTCTCAAGAAATCACGAATCCTGCGCATCTTTCAACCACCTCACCAAGCTCCACTAATTCAACTCACACCCAACACTCATGTTCGTTCCACCTGCAAACACACAACCACACCCTCGTGTTCGAGGGAAGGGTCAGGGTTCAGCAGGGGCCCAGGATCACTCTCCGATAGGAACCCCCACCTCTGCCGTTCGCCCTTCCTCTCGGCCTTCCGGCCTTGTAAGAACATACGAGGCTGCAAAAGGCACGAAGACGAATGGTAGCGGTACGAGTACGAGATTCTATTTGATATTGACCCTGGGAAACATTCGCGAGGGCGTGAAAGAGACATGAAGACGGCAGAGCGGAAAAAGAAAAGCAAAGAAAGGGAGGACGGGAAGCTCGCACTAACCAGAAAGCTCCAAGTAAGTAGCGGGGGCGACAAGGATCTTGGATCCTCCAACGTCGACTCGCCACCAGTTGGCATCTTCTTGATCGACAACAAGAAGCTCGTCGCCTTCCAAAAAGGTGGCCTCTTCGGCGGAAGCTCCTGAGTAGTCATAGAGAGCCTTGGCCTTGGCAGCTGTTGACCGCACCGATATTGAGGAAAATGAATGTCAGCTTTTGTCTCAAATTCAATTCTGCTTTCGTTGGCTTTTTTACTTACGCTTGTCAATAGGTTCGACATACGAGCGAGGGAAGAAACCCTTCTTGCTGCCGCTGCTCAACGAGCCATACCACCAATCGCTGCTAGCATCCTTAGCTGGATGAGCTTGCAGAACATCGTTCTCTTCAAACGTCAAGTCCTCATCGCGCTGTCCGGAATAGCCGTACAACGTCCGCACGCGCACTGTTCGCGTAAGATCAAAGCCCTCAACCTCGTCCGCACCTGCACCGGCATGGCCGTTGGCAGGCTTGCGAGCAGCATCGAGGTCTTCAGGTCCCTCGTCCTCGTCCGGACTGTCCTCTTCTGCTTCCTCACGCACCGAGGGCTCATCCGGCACAAAGGCGGCCGCCTTGGTATTGGCCTGGTCGTTGGCAAGGCTGTTGGCCCAGTCTACGCTCTGTCGGTTCGGGTTGCCAGCAGCAAAGTCATTGGCTGCATCGAAAGATCCAGGCATGCCGGGAGCAGGGGGCGCAGGGGGCGCAGGGGGCGGAGGTGGAGGTGGAGGTGCAGAGCCATCGTCAGCAGCGTCCACAGAACGCTCTGCTACGGCAGACGACGGCTGGGGCGCAGCAGGTGGGCTGGGCGGCGGCACATATGTCTGAACAGGAGGCGCAGCATCACCAATCACGCTACCAGTGACCAAAGGTTTGGATCGGTCGACCGTCTGTGCCTTTTTTAGCTTAAGGCCACCCTGAATCTGTCCCAGCAAAGCACCTCGGTCGACAGGTCCAGCTGCCGGCTTGATTACGGGAGCAGTGGGTGCCTTGGGTGCGGCAGGGGCAGGGGGAGCACCAGGAGCCGCCGGAGGCGCCGGAGGAGGAGCTGGAGCGCCCGGTGCCGAGGTAGGCGGGGTCGAGCGACCGCTGCTGGGAATCAGGTTGCTGAACAAAGCCTGAGCCAGGTTCTGGCGGGTAGCTCGGGTGCTCGAACCGGGTCCGTCAGCGTCGTCATCGTCGTCATCCTTGTCAGACTCTTCCCAGTCGTCATCATCGTGCTTGGGTGCGGTGTAGATGGTGCGAGAGGCCGACGAGGGTGTAGCGCCGGTAGGCTGTGCAGAGACGGGAGGTGTGGCGCGTGTTGCAGGAGGAAGACTGCTGTCTGCCGAAGGCTGTGCCTGCTGCGAACGGAAGAAGGGGTTGGTACCTCCACCTGGTGTCGAGGCGGCAGGTGCGGGGGGTGCAGCTGGCGATGGGCTTGTACCAGCACCACCGGCGCCTTGCTGCATACGGTGAAAGGGGTTAGTACTTGAGCTTCCACTTGGGCTTGGCTGAGCTGGAGCAGGTGGCGCTTCCGGAGCAGGAGGGGCAAGCGTGGCTGGTGAAGCGGGCGCGGCAGCCGGAGCCGGAGCTGGAGCGGCACGGGATCGCGAGGGAGGTGGCGGGGGAGGAGCAGCTGCTTTGCCCGACTTGCGAGAAGGTGGAGGAAGCGCAGACGAAGATGACTTGGCTCCGCTGTTGAACATGTTCTGGCGCTCTTTGAAAGCTTCCTCCTGCCTGCGAGCTTCTTCCTCTTGTTCTTCGAGCCTCTTGAGCCGAGCTTCGCGGTCAGCCTTCTCTTTTGCCAAAACCTCTTCACGTCGTCGGATCATATCCTCTTGATCGTTGATTTCTTCCTTGGCAGCCTGGACGATAGGAGCGGGAGGAGGGTTTTCACCCTTCTCGGCCTCCTTGATCTCCTGCTTCACAGTAGCAAGGCTTTGCTTTTCAGTCTGGAGACGTTGCTCCTCGAGACGCGCTTTACGAGCTTCTTCACGTGCGGCGGCTTCTTGGTCTGCTTGGGCGCTCTTGGCGGCAGCTTCGGCCTGTTCGGCCTTGAGTCTGTCTTCGACACTGGTGTCGACAGGAGTGGGACCGGAGGGAGCGACGGCCCCCAGCATGCGCATACGCTCTTGAACACGACGCTGAGCCTCGGAACGGATCCAAGCTGCACGTTCCTCAGCAGACATGTTCTTGGGAGGACCAGAGCTGGCAGCGGGAGTGGAAGGTGCGGGCGAAGGAGCTGGCTTGGCCGACTCAACCGGGGGAGGAGGGGGAGGTGCAGAGGACGAAGGGGTGGATCGACCACCGTCGCGGTCGCGGTCGTCATCCCTGCGACGATAGCTGTCACGGTCTCGGTCACGGTCATCGTATCGATCATCGTTGCGCCTGTCGCTATCGCGGTCAAAGGTGCCGCGAAGGTATTCGCCATCGCCAAGAGCAGAGCCTCCTCGGCTGCTGCCTCGCTCATCCCCTCGACGGTCACGGTCGTCTGCTCCCGAGGAATAGCGGCTGTAAGGGTCGTTGCGACGGTCTCGCTCGCGGCTTTCACCAAGCTTGCGCTCACGCTGACGGCTTTCTTTCGCTTCGAGTCGCTTCTCGAGCTGAGGAAGACGCTCGTGCATGAGATGCATAAGCTCTCGCTCAGCTTTGCGGCGTAGATCGGCAGAGTCTCGACCGCCACGACGGTTGTAGTACTCGATGTCGTCTTGGACACGTCGAATACGGTAACGGAGATCGTCCATCTCGCGCTCGAGCTCGCGGTCCTCGTCGTCCTCGGCGCCTTGTTTGTCGAGCAACTTTTGCGTGTTCTCAAGCTGACGCTTCATCTCGCTAAGATCGTCTGTCGCGCTCTGACCTTCGTAACGAACGGTCTTGCGGTCGAGATGACGACTGCTGCTCTTGTAGCTAGGGACATCGGCGTCATCGTGCTTGTAGGCGGTAGCATCTTTCTTTGGCGCAACAGGGTTCTCGTGGAAGGAGCGAGCTTTTGCGTAAGAAGCGCCGCTGTTGGAGCCAGCCTCAGGAATGTTGAGACCGGTGCTGTGACGAACATTGGTGTCCTTTTTGAGCAGATCCTTGAGGAAGTCGACCGAGTCGTTGAGGTCCTTTGCCGAAGGAGGGATGAGCTCTGCGGGTAAAGTATCTGGGATGTCGTTTCCGTTCAAAGCGCGGTAGATAAGACCCATTGCGACATGGAATTCGTTGACGTTGAGCTTGCCGCGGTTGCCGGTATCAGCGAGATGCCAAATCTGCATAAGCTTTTCGGTCTCGAGACCAGACTGACCAAAGACTTCTCGTGCAACATCTCCACTGATGAAACCGGTCCCTTTGGCGTCCCAGGCTCTGAAGATGGAGTCGTAGCTCTTGCGCTCCTCCTTGCTGAGAGCCCATGGAATGCGAGGTTCCTTGGAGCCCTGCTGTTGCTGACTGAGGTTTTGAATTTGGGATTGGAAGTTGGAGGGCTGCATGCTGGCGTTGTTAAAGTTCATGTTGCTCGCTACGGGAGCACCAGAGAAGGGTTGCGAAGCAGGCAAGAACTGAGCGCTCATGAGCTGCATTCTTGGGTCGCGGATGGGCATGCCGGTCATCTGTGGCATGAGACCGGTCTGCTGCATCTGGAGACCTCCTCCCATGAAGCCAGTTTGTTGAGGCTGAAGTCCGCCCATGTAGCCTGTAGGCTGTGGCTGGAGACCACCGCCCATCCCCATTCCCATGCCCATGCCGGTTTGAGCTGGAGAAAGGAAATTCGAGGTAGCTTGAGGTCGGATGGACTGCATGCCCATTCCGCCCATGCCGCCCATCATACCTGTCTGTTGAGGAGCGAGGCCTTGCGGTTGTTGTTGTTGCTGCTGCTGTGGGTATCCGCCGAACCCTGTCTGCATGGGACGCTGGAACTGCGACATTCCTGGGTAACCGGTCTGTTGCGGCTGAAGAAAGCCACTACCCTGTTGCTGCTGTTGCTGCTGCTGTGGATATCCGGTCATTTGGGGCTGCATTGGACGGCCCCAGCCTTGACCCTGCACGCTGTTGTTATACATGACGGAGGAAGGAAGAAGCGCGCCCGAGGCTGACCGCTATGTGAAAGAAAAACGAGAGTGTGCTTGAAGAGGTTGAGGTAAGTTCGTCCGTCCGAAAGGTTACCAGAGGTAAGTTGAAGGTTATGGACACTTCCTTCGTGAGAGAATGTGAAAAGATTCGGATCGAAAGGAACCGAATGTGCCGTGTGCCACCGGAGAGAGCGTGGAAGAGGGAAGGACGATAGAGAAATGAGATGAATGAAAAGAGTGTTGTGTGAGTTGGGAGCGGAGGAAGGTGTCGAGTGGAGAAGGCAGCGTTGAGAGTGTCAGCTGCTGTACCGAGCTCAAGAAGCAGAGGGTGCAAGCGAGACAGGACAGGAGAAGAGCAGCGAAAGAGGGTCGATCCAAGGGTTGTCGGATGGAAGCTCAACGCCCGCACGCGGCACAGCCCACAGAGAGAGAGAGAGAGGGAGAGTGTGTGTGTTTGACTGGTCTGTGCTTGCTCTCGCTCTCGATACGGTCGTGCGAATCGGCTTGCTCTCGCAGCAGCTCAAGCAAGATTACACTTCTAACTGAAATTCGATTTCCCAGATTGCTTTCGGAGCATCCAAGTCTCTATTCCACGACGTAGTCGTGCATGCATTTTCGAATTGCTGTCTCGTCGCAATTGAATACAAAGGGAATACCGATGGAATCGCGATAGAGAAAGCTTGTTCCCGATTGTTCTCCACACCTTCAGTTTGAACTGGACAGGGTCCATCTTCGTGACATCTCCCAAGTTCCTTCTCAAGACGGCGAGTATCGTAGAAACACACACTCAGTGGAATCACAACCATGCCAGCGTATCTCGTCGGAAGGTGAGTTAGAGTGTTCTTCGCTCATCGCTCGCTCAGACTACTGACCCATCCCAACTTTTCACCCGTTTCTGGCTCGATTTCTGCATCGCTCCTTGCAGGGTCTTCGACCCCATTCTGGGCCTCGCAACAGGTGTGATGGCTTACTTTCTCTGGGAGAATGACGGTCGTAACGCACACGAACGACCCGACGGACGCTCGCTTCCTGAGCTTGTCCGTCGCCGATTGAACAACCAGCCTCCGCCCGAAAGCCTTTACGCTGGACCAGCAGCAACCCAGAGATCACTATTCCACATTCCATCAGCATCACACTCTTCAGCTGGAGACTCAAAAGACGGCGGCAGGTCAACTTCACAGATCATCGACAATGCCAAGAAGCAGGCAACCCAGAATCAAGGAGAGCGTGGATCCGATCTCAGAGCTTTGAGGACTGCGATTGCAGACGAATGGAATCAATCCAACACCTCGCAGCGTTCATAAAACTAAGTATCTCGTTCGAACCTTCGCTCTTCTCAACTGTACATTAAATCGCAACAGAAACATATTTTTCACTGCAACTTCTAGTAATCACGGCAAAAAACGGTATCAGGATACAGTTCTGAACATGAATCAAGATTGAGACGGGTCATGCGATGAATGCGATAAAAGTACAACGTTGATGAATAGGCACGGATGCATGCGTGAATGATGATGCCAAACGGCGCATGTGCGTATTAGAGAAACTTGTGAGTAGCATCGAATGAGATCGCTTTCTTGAGATGATGCTTGGCTTATGCTTATGCTTGCGCTGCTCGGCGCGAATCAGCGGTCTCTTCACCCGCACGTCTACCGTCTTTGCTAACACCTTGTCGTCGACACATCGGACAAGTGTTGCTCGATGTCGACATCCATCTGTCGACGCAGATGGCATGGAAGGCATGTCGACAAGCCATGATTCGGCAATCATCGTCATCTTTCCAATCTTCCAAACAAACCAAGCAACGCTCAGCCATGTTCTCGGTGATGTCACCGGCAGCGACCCTGGCAGCCACCTCTGAACCTTTGATCTTGCGCAATTCGCTCGCATCAATCTCTTGCTGCGTTACCGTACTTGGCTTGTGTTGCATAGCCTGCATCGTGCTGAGCAAGTCCATCAAGATCATAAGGTCTCGCCCGGCTGTATTTGGGTTAGATGTCAACAGAGGATGGTTAGGCGGGTATCGTCCACCAGACACAAACAGCGTGAAGCGGGATGCGGGCAGCTCGTCCCCGTTGCCACCTGTTGCTGGTGCTTGATCATCGGATGGCGCCGAAGTTGCTGGGGCACCTTCCGACTGAGCACGCTGGCGTGGAAGAGAAGAGGCGGTCGCTGGGTCCGAGCCAAGTGTTGTGGGTCGTGAAGTCTGCTGGCGTGAGCCATTGAACTCTCGTCCAGGCCCAGGAGCTCGAGTGCCCATCATCTCTTCACCGAATCGCTCCGTTACGTTGAGACTACGCACGCCGACGACAATGCACGGAACTAGCTGCGATGGAGCAACAGGGTCGAAACGGAACAAGCGGAAGAAGGAAAGATTGCCGTTCTGAAAATCTCTGTCGCGCCTGGCTTGCGTCTCGCTGTCGACTGGCTCGCTTGAAGCTTGCGTAGAGCTTTGCGCATCGCTTCTGTTTGTTGCTGGAGCTTGGTCTGCTTGAGCTTGAGGCTGCGTTGCAGGCTCGGTGCCGGTCGTGTGGCTTGCCGTGACTGCCTCACTGGTGTCACCGTCCAGCACTTCAGCACCAGAGCTTGCGTCGCCTTGCGTGGCGTGCTCGAAGTAGTTGGTGGTCTGCGCTTCGGCTCGTTCCAGTGGCACTTCGCTAGAGGGTCGCATGAGCTGTACAGCTGCCATCAAATCGCGAACCAAATGGTTCAAGAAGCTACCGAAGCTACCAGGCACACCATCGGGCAGGATCCCATTTCTCACCTGTCGAAGCGTGCCGGCTACATCATTAGGTCCAAGCGAGAACTCTGATGCGGGCGCACTGGTAAAGCCAGAAGAGCCAGCGCCTCGAGTCGAGTATCGGGTCCATCCGTCTCGAGCCGTTTCGGCACCTTCTGAACGGGTATTTCGATTGGGCAGTAAACGGCTGGGATGCATGAAGGAGCCGATGGTGGACCGGACGAGCCGAGAAAGGCTGCTGCGAGGCGCATCCTGCTGCGAAGAAGCACTTTGCGGCTGTAATGAACTGAAGCTAGAGGAGCGGGATCGAGCTGCACCTGTCGCAGAAGAAGCAGCGTCTGCAGTGGACGGCTCTTCCGTGGTTCGGGTACGGCTGAGTCGCTGCGCAGTTGCCTCGCGCTCTGCTGCATTGAGCAAATGTGCGATGATCTCTTGCTGCCTGGCTGCTTGTCCTTCGCCTTGAACTTGGCTGTTGTTGGTGCTGGAAGCGTTGTTGCTGGACGCGCTTGCCGCAGGCGAAGAGGCATCAATCTGTTCGTTGATGGCGCGAGCTGAGTTGGCTGTCGACTGGGAGCTTGCAGATGCAGACAGCGAAGAAGAGCTGCTGACTCGTCGTGTCAGTGATGCTAAGCGACTTCGCAAGCCATGACCGAGGCCGGTCGCACTGCTTTGCTGCTGTCCATTCGTAGTGTCATTCGAAGCGGCAGATGACCCGTTGGTAGTCGCACGAGACTGCTGCCAGTCCGCGAGCCATCGCTCATTTCGTTCGTTGGGTGCTTGGTTCATGCGTTCGAACGGACGACGAAGACTTGTTTGCAGCAAAGAAGGGTCCACATGATGCGATTCGTTGGTGTTGAGCAAAGAAGCCGCTGTGGCTGCTGCCGCAATACCAAGGATACGGCTGAGCATGACGGCTTGCTCCTCTAACGTCACAGCACCTCGCATGCCATCTCCTTCCGGTGTTGGTCCTGGGCCTTCAGCGCTGCTTTCAAGGTCGGCAGACATGTCCTGAGCATTGGTGCGCGTGACTTGAGGTGCGCTTCCACTCGGACCCGCTTGTGGGCGACTTTCCTGGTTAGGCCCGGACGACGAGGCGGTCTCATTGTTGGGTCGGTTTGGAATTGTTCTGGCTACAAGCGCACCCTGCACAACCATGGAGGTGCCGCTGATCATCTCTGGCTGCAGAGGGACGCGAATGGCCTGAGGTCGAGGAGGCTGTGCAGGCTGCTGTTGCTGGGCAGTGGCTGTGGAGGGCAGCGATGGCTCTGTAGGAGGCGTGGTGGATGGATTGGGATTCGATGAGGTCGATGAGATAGGAATCGTGTGAGCTGCAGGATTGGCAGAAGGGCCGGCAGCAGCTTGAGATGAGGCGACAGCTCCGAGGAGGGCTGCAATGGTTGCAGATGCCATCGATTGCGGTGAAGGAGCCCCAACAGCCGGGGCAGCTCCTGCGTTCGGGGTGTTAGCATTTGCTGCGACATCGGCAGTGTCGCCGGAGGCTGTCTGTGTCGGCGCAGTAGCGGAATGAGAAGCAGCAACGGCTGGGACGGCAGCACCGAGAGCTTCGAGGATCTGTCGACGTGCGCGTTCTCTCTCTTCTCGCAAGACATCGAGATGCGGCGGCGGTGTTGCGCCATTTCCGGCTTCGGAAGGAGAACCGTTGCCAGATTGGACAGCGTCAAACCTTTGCTGCAGATCGGACTGGAACGCAGGTGGTTGGGTTGAGATGGCGGTTGTGGCTGATGCACTCGTCGAAGGCTGTGAAGATGAAGAGGCGGAAATATCTGTCACGCCTGAGTCGACTTGCATGTCATCACTCGATGACTCTGCTGGCGGCTGATCTGGTTGAGAGGAGGAGCTAGCGTTGTCGACCACAGCGCTTCCAGAAATGGAAGCCGGGTCTTGAGTCGTCCTGCGTCGCTGAGCAAGAGGACGTTGGTCGGATGTCGAACCTGTCAAAGCTTCAGAAGCGGTGGAGGTGGAGTCACGGCGACGTTTGCGGTTTCCACTTGAAAGACTGGAGTCATGCGAGCTATCGTGTTCAGATTGTTGATGCGAGGATGTCGGTGAGGTTTGCCGCGACCGACTAGTGGCGCCATTGCGAGCCAAACGCCCCTGCTGAGGATCGCGCTGATGGCGAGACTGTGCGTGGCCCATGATGATGATGGTAGCTAGCCGCTGCAAAAGCAACGCTTCAGGCTTCCCCTTTGCAAGCTTCTACTCTAGCTGTAGCTCAACGTCGAGAGCGTGCTTATCGTAAGGTCACCATGTGAGCGGACTGACCGGATCGGTTTGCGGGCGTGTGGGCTTGAGAACTGCTAAGACCGCTGTCCGCTGTTAGGGTCTGTTGCCGAGTCGAATTGAGGGTCGTGGTGGTGTGACAAAGGGAAGGAGAGGCTTGTCGATAAGCTTGCTGAGGGTTCAAGCGTTGTCGAGTGACGTTGCTGAGCACCGGTCTTCCTTTCCGATGACGAGAGCATGTGCGTGTGATTCGCCGAGCTTGTTCCTTTGTCACATCCTTGAGATTTTTCGGTGAATTGCCGCGGTGGAGGCTTGTTAGAGTGCGAGGCAGCAACATTTTCGAATTTACGTCCTCCACTTTGTCTCCGCAGCTTATCGGAGGTGATGCTCTTTCTATCGTTACCTTGAAAGTGATTGCTGGAGTAGATGGATGTCATGAGGTAGACCCTTCTTTGCCTTCCGAGTCATCCGCATATCAGACCCGGCATTTTGGTACTATTCAAAAGTCGGGTTGGAAGCAGCTGGTCGGATGTGAGTTGTTCTTTCGGTCTTCTCCGAGCCTAAAGCTGAATCAGAAGCTGTGGACCCTGATTCTCTCAACCGGCTCTGTGCCTGTGTCCCTGGAAAAGAGACCGATCTTGGACGGAGAATCGTTTGTGTGACGCACGTTTTCATCTGTGACTGTTGTGTTGTTCTTGCTTTGGTCGGATCTTGGACCCTCTCACAGACTGTGTGACTCAAGCACACCCTTGTCTAGGTATCACGCACTCTTCTCCATCTTCCTTTGCATCCACTCACTGCATTACATCTGGCCCTCGCATCACCATGACATCCACGCCAATCGCTCGGCAAGCTGCCCGAGACGATGCTATGGCAGATTTGAACGATATTCAGGATGTTCCTGCGCTCGCTTCACCGCTGCCAGAACCACAGCAAACGGCACCTCAACCGCAAGCGGACACCTCTCGATTGGCAACAGGCTTAGCTTCCTCCTCTCTCTCCTCTAACAACACTCGTAGCAAGCCAAACTTGCTAGGCTCGGATGGTTTCGGCAAGCTTGGCGCTCAACTCTGGGCCCAGCGTGAAGATAGCGTTGTCCGTAATCGTCAAGGAAGCGTCCTCAACCGTGGCTTGATCCTCAAGACAGATCATTTCGCTGGCGGTGCTCGTCACGCTCATCTCAACCTTCACCTTCAAGGTGCTCCCAACTTTCGCAAAGCCGACTGCTCGCTCGAAGTGTACGGTGTTGCACAGCCCACCATCACCGGTCTCAAGACCATCCTTTCTGTTCTGAACGCTCGTCCAACCAAAGATGGACATGCCACTCAAAGCTTCGACTCTCGACTCTCTAGTATGGGCTCTGCCGGCGCAAGTGCTACCTCATTCCCACAAACATCATCACCTTTCAGCTCGCCTTCCCTCACACAAGCACAGGATGCAGACTCCAACGGTCGCAAATCTTCAGCACGCACGGACAAGTCTCGCAAGTGCGTCTGGGTATGCACCAGAGAGGAGCCGGTCATCTATGTAGGAGGAAGGCCTTTCGTGCTGCGGGAAGCAGAACGCCCCGTCAGCACTTTCGAACTTACCATTCGTGCAGACAATCTGGAGGCCATCGAGTCGCGTCTCAAGCAAGACATTCTGCGCGAATCAGCCAAATATGGAGGTCTACTTATGGTACACGAAGAGACTGCTACAGGCCAGATCGAGCCTACCTGGATTGCCGTAGATGAAGCATCGGTTCATACAGTCCGCGAAGTATGGGAGCGTGTCAAAGCCGAAGGCTGGAGGGTCGACTATCACCGCATTCCTATCGCTGAAGACCAAGCCATTGAAAACAACTATCTCGACGCCTACACACAAGTCATCAAGGATCTCGACCCTACCGAAACAAGTCTTGTTGCCAACTGTGGTATCGGTTTCACACGAACCACCTTTGCCATGGTCGCTGCTGTCATCCTTCGAAGAAAGCAAATGCTTTTGCTCGGCTATCAAGATCCTTTCGCCTCACTTGCCGAGCAGACTAAATCGCCTTTGCAAGCTCCAGTCAACGGGACTCCTCATTCCGGAGTCGCTCGTTCGCTTCGTCAGGCTAGCGAACAGCAAGCTCACAATCTTTCCCTCTTGCGACTGATTCGTGTCCTCAACGTCAGTCTCTCCACACGTGATTCGCAATCCACTATCGAGATACTGCTCTCCAATCCGGCTCTACTCGAGTCGTTGCGCAAGGCCAACTCAGGAGATTACGGTGTCATCAGACAGCTTGCTGGTCTTCTAGACGAGGGTCTCGAAAATAAGGCTGTTGTCGACGTCGCAATTGACTGTTGTGCACACGTCACCAATCTCCGTGAGACAATTCTATCCTCAAGGATTCGTTATTCCACGGACGCTCTCGACGAAGCACAAGCCGCTTTGCATCTCGAGAAAGCCGCCAAGTCTCTAGAGAAATACTTCTTCCTTGTTGCCTTCGCAAGCTATGTCAATGCCAGTAAGACCGCTACCTTCCAACACCGCTTCGCCAATTGGCTCAAGAATCGTGCCGAGATCTGGCGAGGCATTCAGCTCATTCGTTCCAAAGGTCGTCGACTATACTTCTTCGATCCGGTAGGAGATCTCCGCATCTTAAGTGGAGGCAAAGCAGGAGAACTCGTCGCCTCTTCCGACAAGTTTCAAAGCCGCTTCGGTGAGGTGTCCGGTCAAGGTGCTCAAGTGCCTGGTGATGAATTTGCCGACTACGTCATCCGCAATCGTGCGGGTATCGTATTGCGTCCATTTACTTTGCTCAAATGCGATATCTGGCGAAAGTTTATCGAGAAGAACGCAGGTTTACCGATTCGTGGCACTGTCAACTTCCGTCGTATTCCAGGCAGCAACATCTTCGCTACAGGTCAGCCTACGGTAGATGGCATTCGAAACGTCGTGGCTGCTCTTCAGGAACACTACGCTTCCAAAACCGATGCAGCTAGCTACCCCACTCGTACAGTGACTTGGATCAACTTGCGCGAAGAACCTATCGTGTACGTCAATGGCAAGCCTTACTGTCTTCGTCAAAAAGGAATGTCTCTTCGCAATATCAAGGCGTACAGCGGTATCAACTGGGACCGTCTCTTGCTGCTCGAAGATCGTCTCAAGAACGACGTGGTCAACGAGCTAGAGTCGGGCGAGGGTCGTCTTTTGTTACACACTGAAACTTCGGATGGCACTGTGATTCCAATCTGGGAAGAGGCCAATCCATCGGATGTGGATACAGTGCAAGAGATCATGACATCCATCGGTGCCGACTTCAAGGACAAGGTTCAGCTTCGCTTCCGAAGAATTCCAATGACAGCAGAAAAGCCACCTGACTTTTCCGACATCAGTGAACTGCTTTCTACCGTTTTACAAGCCAATGTGGAAAGACAGCCTATCGTGCTCAACTGTCAGCTTGGACGAGGTCGTAGTACAATGACTGCCGTACTAATTCTTATGATTGCTAGATGGCTCAAGCAAGGACAGAGTAAGCTTCCTGAAGCCAACTTGCAGGAGGTAGAAGATGACGACGCTGTTGTGACCGCAGATGATAGCAAGTCGGATGGTCTTCGATTGTCATCTTCTGACCAGGGTAGTGGCAGTAATACTCCTTACGCTCGTGAAACTGTCAATCCTGATTTGTTGGATGATACTGCCCTCCCTGAGAATGATACCTCCAGTCACTCAGCTAAGCGTCCTCCTCTCAGCTATCACGTCATCAACAGCCTACTCCGCGTCATTCCCAAAGGTCTCGAAGTTAAGCAAAAAGTGGATGACTGCATTGATCAATGTTCCACCGTCACAAATCTCCGTGAAGCCATCGAAGAGGCACGTCTAGCTGCTGAAGATACCGAGGACGAATCCCTCCGCAAGAAACGCATCCAAAGTGCCATCCACAATCTGCGAAGATATTTCTTACTTATCGTCTTCCAATCGTATCTCACACAGACTCGACCAGATCTCTTAGAAGCAGCGCCGAGTTTCAGATCGTTTGTAACGCGACAACCAGTATTTGACACTATCGCAAAGGAGTTTGACAAGATCGATATTTCGACGATCATGCCATTGCAAAAGGTGGACGCAAGTGATGGAATGGCTCTATCAGATGAAGTTCAGGAAGTGGTTTCGCATAGAAGTGGAAGTATCTTATCTGCGTATACGATGTTGAAGTCAGACTTTTTCAGTGGAATTCTCAAACTTGGTTTGCCCGAACGGATCGAAGGGATGCCTAATTTGAGAGGTGTTCCTTTGCTTTTGACTCCCCCTACTGCCACAAATGCATCGAATGGAAATCAGCCTCCTTCAACACCAATGACACCCAAAACTCCACTTTTGAGTCATGGAAGAGAAACATGGGGTTCAGGTATGCCAACAGTAGAAGGACTTCGACGAGGCTTGACAAGAATGGGTGCATCACCCAATGGACCAGCAAAAGTAGTTTGGACATCGTTACGAGAAGAACCTGTTCTGTACGTGAACGGAAGACCTCATGTTCTACGTCTAGCTGATCAACCAGTAACAAACATTGAAGCTACCGGAGTTACCACTGATGTAGTTGAAGGAATGGAACTAGCTTTGAAGAACGATATGTTAAAAGAAGCTGCCCAACGAGGAGGAAGAGTTTTATTACACGATGAAACAGAAATACGTCAAGGCGAATTCGATATTATTCCAGTATGGGAAACTGTTAAAGAAGGAGATGTACTCACACCTCGGGAAGTGTATGAACTAGTTCAAAGAGAAGGATACCATGTTGATTATGCGCGCTTAGCTATTACAGATGAACAAGCGCCTGTTCCAGCAGTTTTCTCTCAACTAGAAGAAAGAGTAATCCTCGCACTTCAAACTGGCTCAGCATGTGTTTTCAATTGTCAAATGGGTAGAGGTAGAACTACAACTGGAATGGTAATTGCAAGTTTAGTTTCAACTGTTTGGCATTTTGGTGATCAATTAGTTTCATCTTATGAGCTATCAGGATCTATGATTCTTCCATCCACCACCTCTTCTACTGATAGTAATTCCAGTGTGGAAGAAGAATCATTTGGACAACCCAAAGATAATCTTGATAATCGTGAAGATGATCTTTGGTTACAAGGTGAATGGCGTACGATTCTTCAACTTGTTGGAGTACTTTCACATGGAAAATTAGCTAAAAAATTAACAGATAGAGCCATTGATAGAATGGAAGCAGTTCAAAATCTTCGAAAAGCTATTTATGATTCAAAACTTAGAGCTGATAATGCTGAAGTTGGAACAAAGAAATACAAACATTTGACTACGGTATTTACCAATTATTTGCAAAGATATGGATATTTAATTACATTTGCGAATTATTTGTTGGAGAAAAGTGAGGCAGATGGTTTTATACCTTTGTTACCACAGTTAGGTGCTCCAGCTATGCAAGTGGAAGGTTCAGATGATGGTGGTAAGGTAGCGTTAGGTAGAGCAAGATCGGAGTCTATTAGTAGTCAGATAAGTAATTCAACAACAGCAATTAATTTCGCAGATGGGATTGGTAGTGGTGGGAGAAAGTTCCCAAGCTTTTTGGGTTGGTTACAACCTAGAAGAGAAATTGGAAATATTTTGGGTAGGGATAAACTCGAGTAGTGAATGAAAGCAGCAGCCGACGACGTAAAGCAAAGCATATAAATTCATGCACATTCTTTAATACCATTGGAATCTCACAAATGCGACGCTTTAATGAAGGTGTATGACGAAGTGTGTGCGTGTGTGTTTTGGAAAAATTAAGATCTTGAAGATCAAAACAGAACAAAGGTTGCAATTACTCAACCCGACACAGACTTGTTTCTCCTTCTATCGTGCACAAGCGAATGTCAATATTTCGCTACTGTGATCAATGATGACATGTCTAAATTAGCACAATAACGAACACAACCTCTTTACACTCTCTTATCTACATTCAAGGTTAGTTTTTTCAGCAACGGTTTTCCTTCGCCTTTTTAGACTCTACAATTGTTAATACCAACAATCAAGATATCGCTTGCCCCAATCTCTGTCAACCTATCCATAATCTTTGCCACCTCAGCTTTTAACACCATTGAACTAACAGCGTTCCAATCCTTCTCTTCCAAAGGACTAACAGTAGCAGCTCTTCTACCTGGAGTTACCTCTAGTGCTTTTGCTAGATCTTTCTTTTGAACATTGTACTGACAAAGAACGTATTTACTTGCAGCAATTACACCTCTAATTCTAGCAGTTATAAGATTGATTAAATCAGTATCAGATCTTTTATGAGGAATTGTAGGTTTAATTAAAACAGCTTGAGAAGTTAATAGCGTACTAATAGCAGTTAAACCACAAGCTCTCATAGTTTCACCACTTTCAACTAAATCTACAATTCCATCAGCCAAACCTAAAGCACAAGCAGCTTCAACTGAACCACCAACATATTCAATTTGAGTTTTAACCTCTACCCCTTTTTCTTTACTTAATTTTTCATCTAATTCTTTAAAGTATTTTCCTGCAAGATAATCGAATGATGTTGCAATTTTTTTTCCCACCAGATCGTTGACAGTTTTAATTTCTTTTCCAATATTAGCAGGTAAAGTTGGATCAGGTATTTGAACATCTAAAGAACATTTTCCAAATCCAAGTTGTAATTCTTCAGTTATAAGTGAAGATACTTTTGATCCTGCTTCAGCAACCATATCTTGTCCAGTAATTCCTAAATCACAATTACCTTCTCCTACAAATCTTGGAATATCTGCTGCAGGTAAGAATACTAAGGCAATAGGAAGGTTTTGTACAAGTGCAACATCAAGTCGATGTTGTCGTTTAAATTGAACATCTGCACCGGAAAGAATTTCAAGACATTTTTCATAAAGTCGTCCTTTTTTAGGAATAGCAAAAAGAAGTCTTCCGGATAGATTTTCAGCTGAGAGAAGATTAGACATTCTGAAAAGAATCGAGAGAGCTTTGTGGTGATGACGAGAGCAACCAAAGCAATGGTTGAAGGTGCTTGCGAGTGTAGGGAGATGATTACGTGGTGGTGGTGGTGGTGGAATGAAAGAGTGGGAAGTTGGAATCCAACACTTTCTTCTCACAGAAGAAAACGGTGTGACTCTTTCGTGCATCCGAAGATCCACCGCGTGCAGCAGCAGCAAAGAGAGCTTCTTCTTCCAGGTTTTTTCCAATTCTTCTCAAAAAAATCGCGCAGATCGGGTCCAACAGAAAAACTAGAGTGTCTGCATCGGCTGTATAGATCTTATTTGTTGATACCGATAACGAGTCATTTCACACTGCGCACGTGCTTGCGAGATTATTCTTGGACAAGATCTTCTAAACAACTCGACTCACTTGCCGCTCGGCCAACTCCGACACGTCAAATGCTTAGCCGTGAGCGGTATTCTTTGCCGGGCTCACACACAGTATCTACACCATCAACAATACAACATCTTATGTGGGCGTGACTGTCCATCAATTACATTTCTAGACATCTATAGTCATGGAGGAACGCAAAGGGCTGGAGTGAGACTTGTCTACATTGATCAGTGAGAAGCAAAAGGCCTCTAGTGATGATGATGATGTTGATGATGATGTCCGTGATGGTCATGACCATGACTATGGCCGTGACTGTGATCGTGAGAATGGCCGTGATCGTGCGAATGTGCAGAGTGTTCGTGTCCGTGTCCATGACTGTGTCCATGATGGCTGTGATCATGATGATGGTGTCCATGATCATGCCCATGAGAGCAAGCAAACTGTTGCTCAACACCATCATCCTCATGACCCTCTCTCTTGACACTCACCGTCAATTCACCCGCTCTCTGTGTTCCTCTCAACATTTCTCCCGCCATCAAGCCTCTCCCTGCACCAACACTTGGCGCCAATCTCTCCCAAACCCATTTCGTCATTTCAAAACAATCCTCTGCACTCGCCTCCTTCTTCAACCAAATCGTCACTGACGCAACTAAACTTGCTGATTTACTTCCAAAGTGAATACCTCTTCCACTCGCACTGCTTCCCGAAAGCATTCCACTTCCACGATCCGCTTGCATCAACGCGCTTGTCGGCGGAGTCAACTGCCACAGGTTCGGTGGTGGAACATAGCTCACCAACGGATGCTGTTCTACCACTTTCAGCGCTCGTTTGAGCTGCTCTTTGTTCGGACTCGCAACTGACGGCGCTGTTTGCAACAACACTTTCCCTAATGCAACAGAAGCAGGATAAGCGACATAAAACATACTGACACTCTCCAACCAAGCTAACACCTTATCCAAAGCCGCCACTTGAATACTGGGCATGGTCAATCCTGCAAACAGCAACGCTGAACTGAAGAACAACACTGTCAAGCTGAACGGATTCGCCAGTAAGGCCAACAAAGGACTAGCAAGCTCCGAAGGTCGCATCAAAACCGAGCCACTCCTTCCATGTCTCGGTCCCCCAGCACCAGGTGCACCACCTCCCGAAGCAGCTGTATTGATTCCACACGCTGCCACGAGTCTAGCGTGGTTACCCATTACAATGTTGCTGAACACACAAGCAGCTAACGAAAGCGCAAGTAGCAAATTGGGCATCATGATCCCGAAAGAATGCTCCGAATGAGCATGAGAATGATCATGCCCTGATGCAGAACCGATCAAATCTTCTGCTACTACCCCTGCTTCTCCACCACTACCACCTCCTTCAAGCAGCGCATGTTCAACACTCTCCTTGAGAACGTAAACGCTCGCAAAGAGCAAATAGATCGTTTGCACGAAATGCAACAACGTGCTCACCCTATGCATGCCATAAGGTCGTCGAAGAGTCGCTCCTTCCGCTTTGCCGCTTCTCCTTCTCAGATCGCTAGCATGCTGCTCCCATTCTAACGCCCAATCTGAAATGGCACTAGAAAGGATACCCATCGCATCAAACACCACCAAATAGCCTAACCCTGTGGCAGAGAGGGAGTCAACCTCTTGACCCGCCATCCAGAGAGCTGCTCCTAAACCAAAATGAGAAATACCAAACAAAAGGAGAGGACGCGAAGCTTGAGGGATGTGACCCAACGCTGAGACGGTTCGTGAGTGAAGTGAGCGTTTGGTGTGGCTATGGCTGTGATGGTGGTGGTCGTTATGGTGGTGGTCATGATGGTGGTTGTGAGTGTGATCATGGAAAGAAACGTCCGATGTGTATGACGTAGCAGAAGTCGATCGCTCCATCGCATGCCCATTCTGCACAGGACTTAGCGCGGAATTGAGCATCGCAACACTATGTCGGTGGTGGTGTCCTCGTCTGCTCTTCGTTGGGCTTGGGCTGAGATCGCCCAGATGATTCGGGGCATTCAGCTTGTGACTCGAATGGTTCTCGTTCGCTGTCAGTGCAGCAAAACTAGCCGAGCGAGGTGAGAGCGTAGTCGAATCGGTGCTGACGGTAATTTGAGGTCGGTTGCCACTTCCACCTCGACGATGTACTTTAGAAGATGAGTCGCTCGTGGCTGTTGAGGTGGAGGTTGAAGTTGTTGGGGCAGTGTAGGTGGAAGACTGCTCAAATTGCTCTCGAGCTTTAGCAGCATCTGCTTCGGCTTCAGCATCGGTTCCAGGGCGAGGGAAGAAGACACTGAGATTGCGACTGTGCACCTTCGAATGCCTGCGAGAGTGCTCGCGTCGTTCGGCGACGGTCATTTTGGAAAAGTCGACGCTAGAGACGGATAGACCGGCGCTGCCGTTGAGTTGAGAGCTGCTGCTGAGATCGCCTACGCTGTCCATGCCTTCGTACAGTGCATCGTCCTCTGCGACGTCCTCTGTAGAGGTATCATGGTGGTGTGAGTGGCCCGTGGTGTGCGAGTGCGATGCAATTGGCGATGCATCACTGGCAGCAGCATCTTGAGGCGCGCCCATGTTGCTGACTGCGTTTGCTGACCCTTGCGGAGAGACGAGGAGGTCTAGGCTGCTGGACGAGGCGGAAGTAAAGAGCTTATCGGCTGTATCTACAGGAGCTGATTGAGGCGGTTCCGGGAGCGAGCGAATCGAAGAGTTGGACGCCTTCTTGACCACGGGCGGTCTGAGTGTTGAGGGATAGTTTCCGCTCGCTAGTCGAATAGAAGGCGATCTCGAAAAGGTAGTTCCTGAGCTGCCGTTGCTGAGACTTCTGGGGCGAGGTGGTGTAGCAGTGAGCGTGGTTGGATCCGATTGGCTAGGTAGCAAGAACGAGTTGCGCTTTTGCAGCACCGATGAGCCGGACTTCAAATTTGTCGCAGGGACGTCGAGGCTGTCGCTGCCTGTCGAAAAGGCAGAGCCGGTGGGCGAAGAAGGACGAGAAGAAGCAGAAGGAGGACGCAGGAACGTGGAGCCAGCGTCTCGTCGAACTTCGTACTCTTTGGTAATGGACTTGACGGAGCGCTTGTGTTTGAGCGTCGATGAGTTTCTAGCTTGAGATGAATCTTTGGAGGTGGAAAGTTCCGAGCGAGGCTGGCTAGCAGCCTTGCCGTTCGAGGAAACGTTGGCTTGACGGGAGTCAGACAAGATACGATCGCCAGCAATCGTCGTGGAAGTGCTATGAACAGAGGAGGAAGGGGAAGAAGCAGAAAGGTTTTCGTCTTGTGTGGTGGTGGAAGGAGGCATCGGCTCTTGGGATGTGCGGACGCTTGGACCTTCTATCGGAACAGAAATCGCTGTCGCACAGCTAACGATATTGAACCGCGGAGTCAGGAGGTCGCGCCGAGATGTGGTGAGGGAGAAGAACAAGAATGCAAGGGTCCGAGAGTACAGTATGCGAGCAAAGAGACAAAGGAATGCGAGGTGTGTGAGTGTGCGAGTGTCGAGTGCGCCGTGACGAGAAGGACCTTTTGCAACAAACAGAAAGGCTAAATCGACGTTGCTGTAACCGATGAGGTAGCAGCTTATCTGCTGCAGTCCAACAAGGCATAAGGCGTGTGTGTGTGTGTGCGTTGCGTGTCAGCGTCTCACGAAGAAAATCAAAAGAAGTGGGAAAAGTGGGGTCCAACGGCTGTGTGGCGCTTTGTGACGCTGTGTGTGTGATGAGCTGGTGTTCGGATCTCGTTGCACCACAACACATTCAGACTTGCTCACAGCATAACGACGCAGTCGGAAAGTCGCCGGCAAGTCAAAGTGCTTGCTTGACACACACGTTTCTTCTCAACTGAAGCGGAAAAGGTTACCTTTGCTTGGCGCGCACACACACAGATGACGCGCCGTGCAATACGACGAAAGCAAAACTCAGATGTTGGTCTCGCTTTTTTGTGCCCACTTTTCTGAGACTGAATTTCAACTCGAATTTTGACGCCTCCATTCTTTCGTGATATCAAATTGCAGGCAGCCTTCAGGTTGTGACAATGTCTGCTTCATGGACATGCCCAGCATACGATGATCCACTTTGGATCTTCTGTAGGTAGCAATTGAATGAAGAGGGCGACGACGTTGCGAGACTTGTGCGACTAAAGGTAAAGTACATAATGAAATAACGAACAACATGGAAAGAGTGAGGCGAACGGTTGGAGAGGTGACGATACTTGCTTTTACTTGCTTGAGGAGGACGACAAGTGCAAATCATCCAGCTTGTTCTCCAGCTTCTGCACAAATCCTTCACTCTTCTCCTCCTTCCCATCTGGCGCATCCTTACCCTTGTTTGCTTCACTCCCATCCTCAGTATCAAAGAACTCACCTTCTCCTTCTTCGTCCTCATCCTCACTATACAACTCTCGCTTCGTCGGCGGGCTGATCAACCCTTCCCTGCCTTCCAGCCCAACTTGCTTCTCCTTTCCTTCTGGATCTACTGTTGGTGTACTAGCTTGACTCTGCTCTCTACTCTCACTCGCCAACTGCGCAAAGGTTCTGAACTTGGTCGAAGCCCTCACTGCTGCAATCGCACTCTTCCATCTCTTCCTGTAATTCTCCCTCAATCCGGCACTGATGTCGTGCACACCCTGCGTCTCTTCCTTGTGATCCGTTAACCACGCATGGCTCATTCCCTGGTCCGCTGTCAACCTCTGCTTCGGATCAACTGTCAAGCAGGCCTTCACAAAATCTTTTGCTTCCGCACTAACGTTCTTCCAATATCGGTCGTGGAATTCCACCTTTCCCCTTTGAGTCTCTGCAGCTAGTGCAGCTGGGTCATCCGATCGGAACGGAGTGTAGCCACAAAGCATCGTATAAGTGATGACACCTAGCGACCACATATCGACGGCCTTGCCGTGGCCTTTCTTAGCTAGGATCTCGGGTGCAGCATAGCCGAATGAACCGCAAACGGATGTGAGCAGCTCGTCATCAGACTTCATGTGTGCTGCAATACCAAAATCGACTAAGACTACGTTTGCATCTTCTTCCTTTGTTCGATAGAGGATATTCTCGGGTTTGATGTCACGATGCACAATGTTGTGATGGTGGAGGTATTGAATGGCCGAAAGGATAGCTCGGATGGTTCGACAAGCATCGAGTTCAGTGAATCGCCCACGAGAAAGGATGCGCTCGAACAGTTCGCCTCCTGTTGCTTCTTCGAATACGAGGTAGTACTATATATAGTGACACAAGAACAATCGAGTCAGGGATTCCAATAGGAATGGAAGGATCAATGAGAATGGTGGTGGGTTGAACATACCTTGTCTTTACTCTCGAACCAGTCCAAGAACTTGACAACATGCGGTTGATCAAGTCCTTTGAGAACGTTCATCTCATCTTTGACAATTTCATCATGTCCTTTGAGGATACGCTTGCTGATGACTTTGACGGCTACATTGATAGGTGGATCGGCTGCTTTCCATGTCGCCGATCGTACAATACCGAAGGTGCCTTCTCCTAGCGTCTTTTTGAACTCGTACTCCTTCTTTTTGACGTACGACTCGGGTTGCCTTGCGAGTGGGTTGTGAAATGGCATCGTCACTGTTCAGACTACGGCGATGGCCGATGTGTTTGTGTGTTACTTTCCTTCCAAGTGTACGAATTGTTTGATTGTCCCCAATGTTGCGGCAGTGAGCGAGCGTCTAGACTGTTAAGGAACGTCAGTATCTTCTTGTCCGGATGAGTCCGCGAAAGAGAGGATTCTCCAATGTGCGCGTTCGAATGCGATGGTTCGAGAGCTGAAGGTGGTGCTACATCCGAGTGTCGCAACAATGATGATGGTCTTTCAATGACATGCTTCGAGCCAAAAAGCCGAACAAGTGAGAAAGTGCCCGCGCGTTCAGAAGCGGTAAAATCAGCTGCATCATTCTCATCTTCACACTTGTCTCTGCTCTGATGCCGGACAAAAATAAGCATACAGTGCAGCTGACTGACGCAGACATGATGGTCGGTGCACGCTCGCTCCATGTGAATTAGACTGATCTGACAAAGTAACAGATTTTGCCAGAGCGCCGTGCAGAGCCGCTTTCTTTTCTTTTTTCTTTATTATTGCTAAGACATGAGCGGATCCGTTTCCAAGCCTTTTGAAATAAGGTGTTACAAATTTAATCTTTTGCAGCTCCACATCTTTCTTCTCGAACAACCATCATCACTGATCACCATCAACCCTGCTTAACATTGCACCCACATACAAGATGCCACCTCCTCCGCAACAAATGCAAATCCCTGGAGCTGAGCCAACTGTGTTCCAGAAAAGTAAGTTGTCCCCTTTCCTTTTGCTTTTCTACTTTTTCCTTCTCGCTTTGCCTTTTTTTTTTCTTACTAACTTTCCTGCCTTTTCCCTCCGCTCGCTCTTGCTTCTGAAGTCAAAATGGGCGCAATGACTGGAACACTAGTTGGCCTTACAATCGGATTCATTGGTGGAGGAATTCAAATCTTACGTGCTGGTCCAGGTCCAAGAGGTGCTTTAGGAACATTAAGTCAATTCATGTTGAGTTCCGCTGCCACTTTTGGTTTCTTTATGAGCATTGGTACGGTTTTAAGAACTGAAGGCTTGGAGGCGAATCCTTATTTGACAGCAAGCCAAAGAGCAGTAGTTTTGCAACAACAGGAAAGAATGTTGCAAGCTGCTAGAACTGGGAGAATCGAGGTCGAGGTCGAGGAGAGAAAGTGAATATTCAGAACAGAACTACAGCAGGATCGTATCGCAACGAAGACAGAGTCAGAACGATCGATAACCAACCTTACGTGTATACTAGTCATCTATCGAAATCTTTTGATTCAAAACAAGACATCTCGCAGCGATCGCTACGCTGGCAAGGTTGTGGATTATCAAAGTGGCCCAGGAGCAACAGGATTACGAGCAACACAAGCAGGCCAAGATGCTGGTATGAATTGCTGTAAAATTGGCTGTCTATGAGCGGTGAATTGATATTGCAAAACTCGAGTACAATCTCGCACCTTTCTTCATCATTCATCGAAGAATCCACCCCAACCACCACCACCTCCGCTATCACCTCCTCCTCCGCCATTACCCCAATTATCCCAGAACCCTCCTCCATCCTGTTGCTGTTGCTGTTGCTGTTGCGTTTCTCCTGCACCTGCCCAGGGATCAGAGTTTCCTGTACCCCAAACATCTCCTTCATCCTGCTGTTGCTGTTGTTGTTGTTGCCACCAAGGTTGTTCACCCTGTTCTGTGTATCCACTATCATTATTCGGTTGAGAAGAGGGTGGTGTTTGACCCAATCTTCCATCTTCACTCATACCCGAATCAGAACTACCATAAGGATAGTCCATACCATTTCCAATACTTCCTCCTGCTACGCCTGTTCCAAATCCACCATCTCCGCTATTTGGACTAGTCGGAATATTCTCATTACTTCCTCCTGCTCCCGGTGCAGGTGCAGGTGCAGGTTCAGCATTTCCACCACCTCCTCCCATTCCACCCATATAAAACCAAGGAAACATTCCGCCACCTCCACCCACACCTTCACTATGTCTACTAAAGTAATCAAAATCAATACTGACCGCTGTAGCTAACGCCACTGCTCTTTCATCCAACGTTAAAGCTCTTGTACCTTTACTTTCAACCAATTCCAAACCTTCTGCTATTCCTTGTTTCTTTTCCTTTTCGGTTGGATTAGAAAGCCTTGCATCTGTCATTGCTGTTTCTCCTACCGAGTCAAATCTTAAAACATATTGACCAGTATCAGTAAAGATCTCACGTCCAAATCCTCTAAAGTTCCTATCAATCGCACCAACCAATTTCCCCTCCTCATCTTGCATTAAGAAAGTCCAACTCAAAAACCCAGCATCTATCGCTGCAAATTGTTCAAAACCTTCTTCCCGTTTTAAAAAGAGCTCGTATCTTCTTTTATACAAATGCCATCTTTGTTGAACTTCTCCTACTAATTCTAAATCACTTTCTTGAGGTGCGCCATATCCAACAGGATAATCGAATCGAACAGCAAAGATCTGTGCTGTGGAATTGATCCATGTGAATGGTCTTCGAATCATTAAAATAGGTTTACCAGATGAATCCATGATAGTGGCTCGAAAAGGTCGATGGGTTCGAAGAAGTTGTCTCTGAAGTGAACCACCAAGAAGACCAGTTTCTTCTTCAGCTAGATATCCAACTAAGTCACCGGAAGGTGAATGGATAGAGTACTTGTTGGCTTGTTCAAAACCAAGAAAGATGTTCATCATCTCGATTTCACGAGTTACGACTAGGGCGGATTGGGTAAGAAGGGTGGAGGCGGATGAGAAAGTGGAAGGTTGCAGAACATCCCGAGGCTCATTTGGGACTACAGCAGTAATGTTGATCGATGGATCGGTGGGTGTGAGCGCGGTCGAAGAAGGTTGCTCTGGATTCTGCTGATTCGGTTGTGGTGCAGGCTCATTGTGCATTGGAGGCTGCGAATGCGGTGAGACAGATGCCAAATGAGGTTCATCTCGGTGTGCGACGGGTCTAGGTGGAGAACGTCGTTGAGGTTTGTTGATGCCGTAACGATGTCCTTGAGGTACTCTTGAGATACGGGTCGAGGTCGAACTTGATATTGAGCGAAAATGGGAGGAAGATGCTGCGGATAGAGAAGTCGCCCGTCGTGCCATCGAGGTAGATCCAGAGGATGACGATATGTCGAGTAAACACCGCTGTGCCAGATGCCGCTCAGCCAAGCTGGCTGCTGCCCGAGTCCGCGCCATGATTCAAGCCGGAACCTCTGTGTGGCTGCTATAAGGCGCTGCAATGTTGTAGTGAGAAGCAAAGAAGGAAGAATGTCACACAAGCTCTTGTGGAACAAAGGGTCTTGCGTCGTTGGGTGCGTCTGTCGTGATTTGAGAAAGTGGAGGTTTGATAGCTTAATTTTGGCTCGTGGCTCCGTTCTCATAACGAAGCGAGCTGCACTTTTTGTGACTTCCTCACAGTTCGAGCTTATTAGTATCTTGGAAGGGCGATAGCAGTTGACTCAAGCTAGCAATCTTTGAGATGTACGATCATCGTTGTCTTTACTGTTGCCGTTCTGCTTCATACTCATAAGGCCATGGCAACGAAGCGCTAAGTTGCAGAATGCGACCTAAATCATCCCTCAATCATGAGCCGACTTTGGCATCAATAAACAGTCCGGCTAGGGCTCGAGGCGGAGTTACGAGCCAACAGCGGATATTCTTCAAGGAGAGGAGGTTTTCATTGTTGACGACATCTGACGTTACACTTTGTGCTTGTGATCCTGTTCGGTTGTCACAGGTGCAGCATTGGAACCCGCAGCAGGCGCCCGTACTTCGGCAAGATCTGAGAAATCGTCTTGCTTGACCTAATAGACGCGAAGTCAGCCGGAATATTGGGAATATACAGGTACAAGGGTCAGTCTTACATTTGACTTTTTGGCATGCATGGAGTGTAGTAGATGGTTACATACCTTGGAAATCGAGTAAAAGTAGACACTGGTAGCGAAACCCATGATCAACGAGCCAGTAAGAATGTTACGGAAGCGATACGGCTTTCGTGCTCGTTTGAGACCTTCCGAGATACCGTATCCGCCTGGATGATAGGTTGCATGCGTGGAACGGGGAGGCACTGTGGAACGGGTCGCTGACGAGCCGTATGATTGTCCGGATCCGCTACCTGCCTGAGTCGAGTTGTACCTTGTCGACAGGGTGCTACGAGCATAGGATGCTGATCTGAGTGATGGAAGTGCGAACATGGCTGATCAATTGGCTATTCCGAGTGCAATGGTGTTGGGTGTGATCAAGAAGAAGAAGGAGCAATAGTGGCAAGTCAACCAAAAAGTGTAAAATGAGCTAAGAAGCATTCCGAGGGTCAATTCCGTTTCCCGAGATCTCTGACTGTTGGTGGCAAGGGCCTAACAAATTGTTTCTTTGGCCAACGCGAAAAAGGGTCCGACGCGCGAAAGCGCTTAAGAAGTGACTTTTACTGCGCACTTTTTGTGGGCACGCGAGCATGGACCATCTTAACCCTCTCATCCTCGTTGTCAATGCTCAATGCATTCATTCATTCGATGGTTCCTTCTCCACACCACCATCATCTCCTGCCATTCTTCGCTTCACATCCGCAATTAAGCCGCGCCAAGCCCTTCACTACCTCCAGCGGCACACATTCCTTTCAAGACGCCGACAGAGGCAAGCTAGAAGCGGACCACTCCTCATCTTATCCCATCATTCGCGCCCAATCCCGCCGAAACGCAGCAGCACAACCTTATCACCTCTCCCTGCTTCTCCGAGCGCGCAGACACTTCTAGCTTCTATTGCGAATTTTCAATGTCAATGCCAACAAGAATTATGACAGAGTAGAATAGAACCTCACCAAAAGGTCGAAGCACAGCGGCACTAAGGTAGTCAGGTAACGAGGAGCTCTCCCCGGCAACAACGCCAGCCATGCCTGGTCTGCCTTCCAAACCCAACAACATACCCTTGGCATCTTCGCTACCCAAGGTTAGCTTCCGCAAAGTTCCACCAGACGAAGCTTTGCTCTTTTCTATCCAGCCCACCATCCTGGACCAACATGCCTTTCCTTTCGGTTACAATGACGGCTCCGAGTTCGACAAGCCAGATCACTACATTCGCTATGTTGAGCCTATCGAGAGCGATCTCAAGAAGCAGGTCGAATATGACATGGACGAGCAGGACCAGGAGTGGCTAGATGCGCTCAACTATGACCGCCGCAAAGAGGGTCTCGACACCATCTCGTACGAAGTCTTTGAGATCATCCTCGATCAGCTCGAAAAGGAATGGTTCGATCTCATGAAACGCGTGCCGCCAAAAGCGCGCCATGGAGCAGGTGCAGATGTAGCCGGTGCAGATGATGAAGACGTCGATTCGGACGATGGCGAAGACAGCAAATGTGCCATCTGCGACGATGGAGAGTGCGAAAATTCGAATGCGATTGTCTTTTGCGACGGTTGTAATCTTGCCGTTCATCAGGATTGCTATGGTATTCCATATATCCCGGAGGGGCAGTGGCTCTGTCGCAAATGTACCGTCTCACCCGACCGTGCTGTCTCTTGCATCCTCTGCCCGCACGAAGGCGGTGCCTTCAAACAGACCACCACCGGCAAGTGGGCCCATCTGCTGTGTGCCATGTGGATTCCAGAGACTGGCGTCAGCAACCCCGTTTATATGGAGCCTATCGACAGTGTCGAACGCATCCCCAAAGCCAGATGGAAGCTCCAGTGCTACTTATGCAGGTACAGGATGGGCGCTTGCATTCAATGCGACAACCGATCTTGTTTCACTGCCTTTCACGTCACCTGTGCCCGCAAAGCAGGTCTTCTATTCCGCACAGAACGCACTCGCGTCTCGCATCATCTCTACGACGATTCCGATAACAGCGATGACGAAGAAGCAGAGACACTCCGTGCTTGCTGCAATCGACATATGCCACCAAACATGCGCGACCAGCTCAAGATCGACTTTAGCAGGCAAGCTGCCGTCGACGAGGACCGTTCCGAAACCTCGTATCGTGCCTCGCCGTTTGCACGGACTCGAGAGCATTCCGTCGAATCTGGTTCTGGTGCTCCATTGATCACAGTTAGCCGTCGCAGCTCCATCGTTGGCGCACCCGATGGCGCTGCTCCGGGCAGTGACGCACGCAGCATGTCCAAGTCCGCACGCGCTTACAAAAAGAGCTTCAAAGCCGGTCCGCCTCTCGTCCCTGCCTACATTGCCAATCGTGTGCTCGAGTACATCACCAAGGTTCACCTTCGCAAAAAGACGACCGCAGTTCAACTCATAGCTCGATACTGGTCGCTGAAACGAGAAGCGCGCCGTGGTGCTCCATTACTCAAGCGGCTGCATCTCGAACCCTGGACGGCATCTTCGCAGAACAAGGAGCAGACTGATGCGCAAAGGCGCAAGAAGCTCACCTTTCTCCGCAGCATCCGTGGCGACCTCGAGCGCGTACGCATGCTCGTTGAGCAGGTTCGTAAACGAGAAAAGGAGAAGCTCCGACAGGCTCAAGAGATTCGAGACTCGCTCGTTGAGCCCGTCCTCTTTCCATTCCATGCCGATCTGCGTGCTGCTATTGCCAAATTCAAGGCAGTCGATCGGTATGGCTTTTTCGCACAGCCAGTATCCAAAATCGATGTGCCAGACTACTATGATATTGTCAAGGAGCCTATGGATTGGACTGCGATCGAGGACAAGATCGCCAACAAGATTTATGAATCGGTAGAGGAGATGAGACAGGACGTACTCAAGATTGCTACCAACGCCATGACATATAACAAGGCAGATACCCCGTACCATAAGGCCGCCACTAAGATCCTCAAGATGATACCCCATGTGTTCAAGGAGTTGGCAGCGATTGAGTCATCTCATCTACGCAGTTTTCACCAGAAGCGGCAGAAGCAGACAGAAGCGACACAGCATCAGCAGCAAAGGGAGGGAGATGAGGAGGCACAGGCACGCGAAGAGCCGACATCAGTCGTCTTGGGAGCTCAAGCGCAGCGACAGCTACTCGAACTTGGTCTGGAACCTCCATTGTCTCTTGTCTCCATGCTGCAGAACTACAGTAATTTGGATGAAGAGGAGCAGAAAGAGATTCGACAGCAGGCGTATGGTGAACAACCCTTGCCGCCAAGTGTGCATGTCAAAGCCGAGGAGGACGAAGGCACACAGGCAGGAGGAACGGAGATGGCATCGGAAGCAAGCGAAGGAGCTAATCAAGCTCCGGCCAACCGCAAGAGACCCACTACGCCAGTGTTGAATCTCATGGAAGATTTTGTCCATCATATCTACGTGCCGCCACCTCCACCACCTGTGAAGTCGAATGAGCCATCAACGTCAAAGACCGATGCAGCAGCGGCAGCGGCATCACCACAAAAGGCAGCCAGAAATGCACGTAAACGCAAAGCATCGGACGTTGCCCAGCGTGCACCGGTAGAAAGGAGAAGTACACGCCGATCCGTGGCGGCCGAGGCAGACCGCCAGCCGGATGCAGAAGCCTCGACATCCAAGGTAGAAGCTGCAGCCGCGACGCCAGCGAGGACCACACGTCGACGCGCGCAGAGTCATGTTTCCACCACGTCGACTGCATCTGGACCTGCAGCTGAAGCGGACGAAGATGACACAAAGGTCAAGGATCAGCCACAGTCGACAGCCATGTCCAAGTCACTGTCCACTCAGATGCCCGCAAAACCCAAGGACGGCGTGCAAATGAAGGACGATGTTGGAGCACACGACTCTTTCCTTCTCTTCAATACGGGTTGGGTGCTTCCTGAAGGTTCGAAGCGTCACCGTAACACGGCGGCTAGGCCGGAGATGATCGGACAAAGGCCACGCAAGATCTCTGCACCCGAATCACCGGGTCCTTCTGCGGTGAGTCTGGCAGTGGAGCAAAGCCTTGCGCCGTCAACACCACAGCAAAGACCGAGGTCGAGAACGGTGCCCTCGTCGAATCGGCGTCCAAGTGCTGGATCGTCAACTGCCAAAGGAAAACAGCAGGAGTTGAAGCAGGAGCAACCATCGAGCGGTGCGCGAAAGCCGAGAAGGGGTTCAAAGCAGGCTCAAGAAGAGAAGCACGAGGCTCAAGACGCGGATGGGGACGACGGCAAGGGAGACACAGCGAACAGCTCGCCCCTAACTTCGGACGATGAAGGTGAGAAGGATGGCAAGGACGAAGGGGAAGCAAAGGCGCAAGCGAAAGAGAGCAAAGGTAGCACCGGTGTAGAACGGAAGTCAAAACGAGCAAGAGAACGCGAGACTAGTAATAACTCCTTGACCGTTTCTCCAGCGTCTCAAGGGACCCCAGCAGTTTCAACTCGTCGCAGCACACGTATGCGTACCGCATCCACTGAACCACCTGCCTCTCCTTCCACTGCTAAACGACCGCGTCTTCATCCGTCCTTCTCATCTACTTCTTCAACAGCAACCTACCTGGCGCCTTTTTCGGAGACCAACCCACCACCGCACGGTACGAAAGTTTGGGCCAAAGTTGATACTCATCCTCATTTCCCAGCACGTGTTGTTACTGACCCCAACGCGATCCCTGGTGATGTTGCTAGGTTACGACGTGAAATGGAAGGTGTAGTTGCAGTGGATTTTTACGGCAAACAAAAATCTTGGGCTTGGTGTAATGCTTCAAAACTTACACCTTGTCTTGTTGATGAAGAAGTGGATGAGAAGTATCTCAAATTAGCAGCGAAAAAGGGTAGGACTAAACAAGTTAAAGAAGCTTATGAAGATGCAAAGACTCGATTATGATATGTAGTGTTGAAATTTCAAGTTAGACGAATGAGTAAAAACATTAACATCCAACTAATGAGTACTATTAAGATAGCTGAGAGAGTGAACCAACCCATTGAACGGGCTTTTTTGGAATAGATTCCAAGACGACCTCGGGTGCGAGTCATTAGTGAGAGGTTAGAGGAGAGGGAGATAGAGGTTGATTCGAGTAAGATACGATCACGTTCTAGGGAAGATGCGAAGGAGAGAGAGTTTGATTTGAGGATAGAGGCCATTCGAAGAAGTTCAGATGAGAGGGAGTCGTGAAGGGCTCGATCGGATTGAAGGATGGATGTATCGCTGTTTGTAGTGGTAGTAGGAGGTGGGTTCGTTGTGGTGGTGGTGGTAGTTGGAGGATAAGATGAGGAAGTGGAAGGAGATTTGATTGCACGATCGTACTGATCCAGTTCATCTTGTTCTTCCGGTTTGAGAGCTGCTAGTGGAGTGTTGTTGGAGGGAGAGGTGGTGCTGGTGGTGGTGTGGTGAATTTCCGGATCGGTTAGGATTGAGTCTGTGTCCGAGAGATCGGTTTCTTCGTCGGTGGATGGAGGAGAGGAGGAAGAGAGAGAGGAGAGAGTTTGCTGTTTCCAGTATTCATATCCTCTTTGCTGCCTTGCATTGCTTGCGTTGGTGCTGAAAGCAGACTTGAGAGGAGCGGTGAACAACGTTCCTACACGATCGTTTTGATCATCTTGATGATTTGCTCCGCCGCCTGAAACGGAGAATGAATGCAAAAGCGATTCAACTATATCCACGTTTTGTCGGGTCTTTGCAAGTGCTTCCAACGCAGTCTTGTCAGCAGTATGACGCTGTAATTGAGCAGAAAGAGCTCGAAGGTTGGTTTGGAGAGTGAGAGTGGTCCAGAACAGCTGCGGATCATCATCGTTTGAATAGGAGAGTCGAGCATGTAGTTCGTCGACACGCTTAGTAAGACGTGTGCTTTGTTGAAGAAGATCGTTCAGGTCATTGGTACGAGCAGAAGAGGAAGAAGAAGGGGAAGCGGGAGCGGTATCCGAAACACGCGAGAGGTATTGCTGAAACTGCTGTCGAGCGTTTGGCGACATGGTCGGCATATTTTGGGCGACGGTTGAAGTCATTGTGACGATGTTGTTGTGAGTGTTGAGGGTTGAGGGTGGTGTTGGAGAGAGAGCGAGGATGCATGTCGAGTTGCAGCTTCCACCTGTCAAGCAAATGCACGGACGCTCGGAATTCGGCTGTCGAAACAACTCATTTGATGTGTTAGAGCGCATTCGACCAATGATCACGTGCACTGCGCAGAAGAAGAATGTGAGTGTGTGACAGTGCGCATTCCTTTTCTCAAAAAAAGGGAAGAAAGAGGTCTGAGTCGCTTTCATTTCACACAACCTTGACTCTTTTAAACACCACCACCACTTCGTCTCTCAGAGCAAACCGCACTTTTCGGATTGCTTTGATGTCATTCTTGAGGTCCGTCCTTCGTCCAGCTACTACTACGACTTTCAGACAACACTCTCCCGCCTTTAACCGCTGTTTTTCTAATCAGCAAGTTCCACCTGAACAACTTCTCAAATATCTGAGAAACGGTTCATCACAACCACCTACCAACATGTCCGACCAGATTGCCGCACTCCAAGCGGCTCGCACCGAGCAAGATGCTCGCGTTCAACAACTTCGTACCGAAAATGTTGATCAATCCACTCTCAAAGCCGAAATTGGCAAACTCAAAAAACTTGATGCTCAACTATCCCAGCTCACCCTTGGTTCCTCCTCCTCGTCTTCTTCCTCCAAAAAGCAAGAAGTCAAGTTCACACTTAAAACGCCCAAGGGTACGCGAGACTGGGGACCTCTCGCCATGTCACTTCGTAAACGTATCTTTTCTACCATCGAAGAAATCTTCACCGCTCACGGAGCCGTTACAATCGACACACCTGTTTTCGAACTCAAAGAGATCCTATCTGGCAAATACGGTGAAGATTCAAAACTCATCTATGATCTTCAAGATCAAGGTGGAGAACTTTGTTCTCTTCGATACGATCTCACAGTTCCTTTTGCTAGGTTTGTCGCAATGAATCAAGCCGAGTATGGAAATGTTAAACGTTATCATATCGCCAAAGTGTATAGAAGAGATCAACCTGCTATGAGTAAAGGTAGATTTAGAGAATTTTATCAATGTGATATTGATATTGCAGGAGTTTATGATCCTATGGTTCCTGATTCGGAAGTGCTTTGTATTCTGGTAGAGGCATTAACTGCGTTAGGAATGGGTGAGTTTACGGTTAAGATCAATCATCGAAAGATTTTAGATGGAATTTTTGATATTTGTGGAGTTCCACAAGAAAAGATTAGAACCATTTCAAGTGCGGTTGATAAGTTAGATAAATCTCCTTGGGAAGAAGTTAAGAGAGAGATGGTTGTGGATAAAGGATTGGATGAAAAAGTGGCGGATAAAATTGGAGAATATGTGAAATTGAAAGGTGGTAAAGATCTTTTAGAGAAACTTAAAAAAGATGAAATTATGATGGGTCATAAAACTGCTAGTGCTGGTGTGAAAGATATGGAATTATTATTTGATTATTTGGATGTTTATGGTATTAGTGAAAAGATGAGTTTTGATTTAAGTTTAGCTAGAGGTCTTGATTATTACACTGGTTTAATTTACGAAGCTGTTACATCTGCAAGTGCACCTCCTAGTTTCAACAACTCCACCACCACCGAACAAGTTCCTAAGAAAAAGACCAAGAAAAAATCTGGAGCAGATCTCGAAGAAGAAGTAGATGAATCTTCTGTTGGAGTTGGATCTATTGCTGCAGGAGGTCGATATGATAATCTTGTTGGAATGTTTTCTGGATCTAAAAAACCAGATGCTGTTCCATGTGTTGGTGTTTCAATTGGAGTTGAACGTGTATTTGCAATTATGATGCAAAGGTTGAAAGAGAAAGAAGCTAATGGTGAAAAATCAATTATTCGACCTAAAGAAGTTGATGTTTATGTTATGTCAATTGGTGGAGAAGGTTTATTGAAGGAACGAATGGAGGTAGCTAAAATGCTTTGGAATTCAGGAATCAAGGCGGAGTTTATGCATAAAGCTAAACCTAAACTTCCTCAACAGTTTGGTGTGGTTGAGAAAGAGGGTATTCCTTTTGCGGTGATCTTGGCTCCGAATGAATGGAATGGAGAAAAGAGAGAGGTTAGGGTAAAGATGCAAAAGGGAAAAGAGAGTGATGAAGGTCAAGGTCAGGGTGAAGTTGTAGAGTTGAGCGAATTGGTGAGTTATTTGAAGAGTAAAGGTGCGGGTGTGGGTGCAACGGCTTTGAGTGAGAGGAAGAGTATTATTTGAGTGATAGAAGGGATGGTTTGGGTGAATCAATAAGAAGGAGTTAAGAGACCCTCTTCTTTGTATTGCACAATTGCTTAATAATACGTTCGTTGTAGAATATCCATGCTTGTGCTGGGATCGTGCTGACAATGAAGTAGCTTTCGATTTGAGATGAAGCTTTGAGAATTCAAACTGTACACTCTTTAGATTCGATTGATCCTGTATTGCCTGGACAAGATATATTGCTTCTGACATGATTTACACGAAACGTATTCGATAGTCGCTTCAACGATTCATCCTTTATGATTACGTTCTTCCCTTGTTCATATCTTCAATTTTTACCACCTCTCAAAGCTAACACCAACTGTTTTACAGAAACCAACGCAAATCAACATCAGCCATTCTATATACAAACCTGGTTTTTGAGTTTCTGGGGAGTGGTAGAACTTACGTGTAAAACTGAACCACCTTCAACGCCGAAATCCTTTGCGGTTTTTTCGTCATGCATTTGTTTTCCACCGAAGATGAGTCTTTGTTGTGCTGGAGGGATACCTTCTTTTTCTTCGACACGTTCTTTGATTCTTTGGATTTTGTCGGTTTGTTCGATGTCTAGTTCGATTTCTGTCAGGGGTTAGTATGGAGCCGAACGATGGTGCGGAGGTGAATGCGAGTGGTAGAGGCGGAAGCCGGAGCAGAGTTGGACGGAAGCGGGGTTAAGACCGGGCGAGAGAGAAGACGAGAAGACGAATGAAACGAGATTGGAATGTCGGAATTCAGTGGGATAACGACAGCGTAGGGGATTTATTTGGATAGAGAAGACACGGTTGTGAGAAGAGAGTGTGAGAATCGAGATGTCAGTATAGAGCCAAGTCAAGCTGAAGTATTAAAGGCATGCTTACCCTTTCCAGTAAGAGTCTTAACTTTGATCAACATCTTTGTTCTAGCTTGCTGCTGCTGCTCTGACGCCGAGAATCACTGTAAATGGACTAAAGATAAATATGGATCCAGAGTATGGATTGATTTTGGTTTCGATTGTCGTGGTCTTTGCTTTGCAGAAGCTTTTATGCCGTTGATAGTGTGTGTGCTAGAAGGATGGAAGAGATGGTGAAAGAGATAGATGAGGAAGGGTCCGATTTTGCGAACTGCGCACGATCCTTTCAATTCACCTTTGACATGTGGAGTTCAATTTTCTTGATGTGTTGGTAACTAAAGCCTAACAACAAAAAAGAAATCGCGCCTTGGATGGTGGGAATCGACCGGCGATTTCGGTCTCCGACGCCACACACAATCTCACACAGGTGGAACGCCAGAAGAAGTGGCGGCTCTGAAGTTCGGAGATGAATGCACCACACACACAGATTTTAGTCTCACTAAACGAAGTTGACCGGTGGATGACAGGTGTCGCCATGCAGAGTCAACTTAATATAAACTTTTGCCGCTTTAGCCGCTATCTGCACACCGTTCCTGTATCATTTGTCAAGTTCACACTCAACTCTCGGATCTCTCCGGTTTCTCATATCATGCTTGCCTGCAAGCTGTAAAAGATGAGAGAAAAGATCTTGCATTGCGAGTATAACAAAGAAAGTGAGAAAAAGAGAGAGATGCAACGGTAACGTTTTTGGAATGCGAGTATTGTTCACTTGTAGTGTCACTGTTCGTTAACCATGAGTGTTTGAAGATAGAGCACAGAGATGGTACTATCTAGGCTGCTTAGGGCAACTGAAGTCGACGATGAGGATCGAAAGAATCATTCAAGCCGTCGTTGCTGCCTGGTGCGCTGCCAGGAACAGCAAGACCGCTTGGGATTTCGGTTCGTGATGCATCGCCAAATGGAGGACCCATTCGTGAGGAATGCGCTACGAGAGGAGAAGGACGGAAATTCGCTCCACCGCTGCTGGTTGCATATCCGGCTGCACTGGCGTTGGTGCTGCCAAGATCGGTCAGGTTTGGCATATTTCCGGCGTCCAAGTTGTCCATTGAATGCTGTGCCTGCTGCGAGGGGACTAATTGACGTTGAGGCGGGGAAAGGGAGAGGACGGAGCCACTGCCAACCGAGCCTGGACCCATCAGTGAGGACTGCGGTAATCTTGCACCGCCAAAGTTGGGATACGGACGTGGACCGTCAAAGTAAGCGCTGCTTGGGGTAGTACCCATCCCGTCTTGACCAGGCCAGTGACTGCCGGCGTAGGATCCTGAAGGATTGGACGGCGAATCGAACAGATCGGATTGTCGAGGACTTTCCTGCTTCATCATCGATGACGAGGGTCGATCACCGTACGGATGCATGCGATTGCCGCCGTAGGACGAGACAGAATGATCTGAACGACCATAGTTGCTGGGCATTTGCATATCGCCTCGACCCCTTCGATCCCCATAAGCTGTCTTGCGGGACATCATCGATGGACTCTGGTTTGTCACCAAGCGATGCGCATCGCCAGCCATCTTCCTTTCCGCCATATATCCAGACGAACTGCTGCCTTGAGGAGAGTATCGATCTTGATGCCCACCCGCAAATGACGAAGACAAGTAGGCGCTTTCTTTCTTCATCGACGTATGGCTACCAGGCGAATGACCCTGGTCACCCGCCTGATTTGCCTGCTTACCACCCTTCGCCTTCTTCTTAGGCCTGTATCTGTAGGTGGGATACATCCTCTGATGAGCTAACTTCTTCTCGTCTGCCAACGCTTCGAACTTCTGCTTGACTGCACTGGTCTCGTTTTGCCACATCTGTGAGATGATCCTCGAGATCTCTGCTTGTGATTTGGGCTTCTCTGATGACCCTGAGCGTGATTGCGCGTCGCGACTCCGCTGAATCTCCCTGAACTTCTCGGAGCGATACAAGATCCAAGCGTTGGGTGGACGAGGTGTGTGTGGCTCGACAGCGTCGTCTCGCTGCGTCTTGCGCTGAGCACTAGACGAGGCTTGTGAAAAGTTGGGCTGTTGGCCAGCATGTGGATGCAGACCGTATTGCGCATGTGGTTGGTGCATACCGAGGGATTGTGAACCGACAAAGTCGCTAGACGTCTGCATGCCCAGCTGCTGCTGCTGCTGCTGTTGTTGTTGCTGTTGCTGATCGGAAGGATGATAAGCATGGTGATGATATGGGTGAGAGTGATGCTGCTGGCTCTGCTGGCTGTGTTGTTGGCCGATGTGAGACGATGATGATGCATAAAGCGGATAGTGGGGCTGCGTGTGGGCACCGCTGTACATGTTCTGTGAGTCAGCTGTAGACTGGTTGGAGAAGTTGAGCATAGAATGGGGGGACTGATCTGGTCGAAGACTCGTACTCGTGTGGTCGTACGATGACGACGAGCCGGAAAACAGCGATGTGCCATCCACGTAACCAGCGGGACGCGTCAGTGTATCAGGCTGAGCTGCGCTTGCAGTCAAGCCGTCATACTCTTGTCGTCCCTGACCAGCACCTCGATCATCATATGGACCGGCACGAGACGGCCCAGAGGCAAGACCGTACCCTTGTTGTGCCATGCTAGGGTTAGGCAGTGAGCTTCCACCTCTCAGGATCTGCGTAAGGCAAGATGTGAACAAAAGCATGGTGAAGACAAGAACAAGTAGCGCCACACAATAGCGTAGATATAGTACGATGGAGGAGAATGTCAAAAAGAGAGGAAGATAGCGAGAAAGTGTCAGAACTCTGATCATATACATTTAAGCATGGATGCCATCGAGGCGCACCGCGGCTTCAGATTACCGAGAAGCGGGTTATAGATGTCAAATGCGCCATCCATTCAATGAAGCAGAGACGGAAGACAAGCATCCGCGACAACAATGCGCAGAAGGGAATGGACGGTCACACGAAACGACTCGAAGCCCAGAGCATCTGCAGGCGTCGTCCGTCTATTCATCTCCGCTAGCGGCAACCTGAGAAAGGCTTACAATAGGCATATCATAACGGAAGTGTGGAGACGCGGATGCGAAATCAAAGGAAAGAAAAGAAAACACTTACAGAATCTATGTTGCTCCAGTCAGGACGTTGTGTTTCGTGATACCTGCTCTTGCTGTAGATATGGTCGTGGATGTGGATGGTTATGGTGAAGAGGTAAACAAAGGATACAACAAACAGGACGATGATGGAGAATAGAAGAAAGTTCAGGCAAAGGAAAAGTGAGAGTTAGATCCGTGTACCCACACTACCGTCTACTCGGATTCGGAGGCAAGAAAGGAAATCGTCTGCGCATCTGCTTGGTTTTGCGAAAAAGGGCACACCCCACCTCTCTTCCCTGCGCCAATTCCAGACAAAGACGCAGCGTACAGCCATGATCACTCCGATCAGGTACAGCTTCGTATGGATGCCTGCCCACTACGAGCTTGCAGTCAGTTTTTGTTGAGTCACTAGTGGCGATACACCCCACTGACCGAATTGCTGGGCCAACAATCGAAACAATTCAAAATTCTCAGGGGCGGCGTATACAAATGAAGTTTCTACGCCCACTTCAGGATGAGACGACAGGACAAGAGAATGCAACACAGCGTGGGAGAAGAAGGGGAAGCATTTGACTTACAATAAAGGTCTTGAAATGATTTCCATATCAGCGTTGCCACGAGCGGCTTGTAGAGCGGATTAAAATTGATGGAGTTGGCCGGATGAGGACCACAGCTATCACTATGCTGCTAGCAGTGTCGGCGTCGCTATTGTAGGACCTTGTCGGTTATAAGCCCCCAAAGAATGGAGGCGGACTATAGCGGCAGATGAAGGAGAGCAGTGGGGTGGCTGTTGATGCGATTAGGAACGCCGGTTGGTGGTGACGAGATGCAAAGAATGCTTCTCTGAATGAAGCTTTTCAATGAGTAGCGGGTCGTATCGCAATACGTCTGTGCACGCTTCGTCTTCTGTTGTGGTGGAAGAGATGAAAGAAACAAGTGCTCGTGCGACCTTTTGTGCTTAATGAGGACGATGCTGAGTTACCGTTGTTGTGATGTGAATCTTTGGTAGAGAGGGGAAAGGACGAGGGTGTGAGAAGGGCTGAGCGCTTAAAACAGAACTGGATGAAGGTGTTGACAGCAAAATCGAACGTTGCGCAACGCAGCACAATTGAGCAGAGTAGACGATAGTCCGACGCCGAAAGGGTATATGAAGCAACAGAAACCTTCACAACAATGTACAGCTGGTGCTACGTACCACGAGGTATGTGTGTGTGTGGTGCGTGCTGCGTGCTGCGTACTGCGTGCTGTGCGCTTTGTGCCCTTCTATGAAAGGTAGACCGGAATGCAACGACTACAATGGCGGTTCCGATGACGACGATTGAACGTGAAGGAACTGACGAGTCGAGCCCTCGCTAGGGCCTCGTCCGAGGGGTGGTTCGGGATCTATGATCTATCCCGAACGACGAGCAAATGTCCCCGGCGGTGGTGATGGTGGATGGGGAGCAACCGGCAACCGGAAAGGGGATCCTTTCCAACACCAGATGGATACGGAAACGGAACGCGGTGGATGGATCGGAGAGATCTGTGCGTTGGGAGAGTTTCGGATCTGCAGCAAAGACAATCAGGCGCAATCTTATGCGCTTAGGTCTTGTCAAACCGGAAAACTGCAATCTGCAACCTGCAAACCGGCTTTAGCGCTCTGTGTTCCACACCGGCTATACCAAAAGGCAGGATCAGGAGAGGAGCAGCTGATGGAGAAGTGAATGGTCTCACGAGGTAGACCGCAGCGATGTACGCTGCTGGATGCTTGCAACCTGGATGCGTTAAGATGAGATGAAAGGGGCTGGCGTGGGTGAAAAGTGGCAGAGCTACCAGATCTGGGCCAAAGAGTTGGACGAGCGGATGCTTGCTTTGGCACCGGACGGCAATTGATGCGATGCAATGCGATGCGAAGAGAGGTAAATGGACGAGTAGGCGAATAAGAGGTGAGTGGTGAATAGGCAAATGACAGATTCGGCAGGCGAGCCTATTGTTGTAGACAATGGAACAATAAGCCAAAAGTTTCGCAGTCGGTAGTACGGCAACAATGCCAGAGTCAAGTTGCAGAACCTTCCTACTGAACCTCGAAGCTGGTAGGGCTCTTCAAGCCTAAACCGGATCAAGCAGAGGAGAACAAAGAGATGCTCAGGCTTGTCAATTCTACAGCTCGAAATGGACGCTAGACGCAGACAGGCGAAGGGTGTGATCTGACAAGGTCTACTGTGACAAGCACCACGAGTCTCAAAGTCTCGAACAGGTGGGAGTGATAAGTATTTGAGAGTCTACTAAGATAGGGAGGAACGCTTAGACACGGCGAGTGGGGATGAAGTGGATGGGAAGGAGGAAGGGAAGAGAGGAAGGGAAGAGAGGAAGGGAAAGGAGAGGTCCTAGACGATGAGCACAAGAAAGGGCGCATAAAGGGAATTCGACGAGATCGGGAAGGGTCATAGAAAAGGAGAAGACCCAGGTTCGGAGGGATGACACACAAAAGGAAGCGCTTGACGAGCACAATGGGACCCAGGCATATGCAAGACACTCTATGTTGACCACGGGGCATTCGCCGACAAGGACCCTTCTTGTTTTTTGGAGATGATCAGTCTTGGTGACGACAACAATAAAGGCACCGATGATGAGGAAGACATTTCACGATGGTCATGTGTCGCCAAGGAATTGAAAAAGACCCTTTCTTGGGTGAATGCTATCTCGGCGAAGGCAGCGAAGGAGAACTGGTATCGAGAACTGCAGCGGCGGGAGAGATGACCAAAACCTTTAAAAAAAGGGTCGCGTCGCGTCGTTGAATTCCGACATCAATCCGACAGCTGGCCAGTTTCATGGATGTCAAAAAGACGGAGATGGTGATGATGGCCGATTTGAGACCTTCGTCCGACTGCTTCGCGAGAGACTCGACCAGATGTCGATAGAAAGAGCCCACTACGTCAGCCACACTCTCAGCCGGACAATCGGTCGAATTGAACCCTGCTTTTGAGGAAAAAAAGATCGAGGTCGAAGCGTGATTTGACAGGTTGGTTTGCGAAAATGCGAGGCGGCACTGAGACACAAGCGAAGCAAAACTTGCATTCTAGCCGCCATCGACTGTCAGACAGGCAGTAACTATGCCAAGATCTTGGCAATGGCAGTTGTGCCACAAGTTTTCATCTTCATATAATAAAGTCGGAGAGTAAAGACGGGCTTGTCGAACTCGGGTTGATTGACTTGTCCAATTGCCGGCTACTCGATCGAAACCAAAGCGTCGTTACCAATCGCTTGTATAGAGTCGAGGTTGATTGTCGCAAAGGTGGTCACAGAGGTTCGCATCAATTCCGGCCATCCTACGCCACACTACGTTGTCAAAGGGCACATCTCGGCTAAGCATAGGCATTGCTTCAGCATTTGACAGAACACGACGTAGAGGCAGGCGTGTTCCTTAGGTGCATTGCAGCATGCAATCAAGCTGTGCTCGCAATGGACCGAAGCCATGGGCGGAAATGTTGAACGCATGAGGTTTCACTCAGCTCCTGCTAAGTAATTAAGCGCAGTCGGGAACGACAGGTGAACAACCGCACACGCACCATCGTTCGGTGAAAAAGGCCGGCGTAGCAGTAGGGGTTGCGATAGAGGATCAGAACAGATTCGGGAAGTAACCACCAGGTTGGGCTTGAGGGCGAAGGCGGGACGGCGTTCCAACGATTTCCGATACTCGGATATGATTCGCCGAGTTGGGTATGTTCTGGACGCTTTGCTGCAAGCGTAAAAGATACAGTACTGTCATGCTTGGATGCAGCGAAGCATGTGCTACAGAAATCGGCTGATGATCAACACGTTGCGCATGAAAGGGTGCGTGTTTTCATTCTGAGCACTCTCTGAGCATCTGCTTGTGCATGCTCGAGTCTAAGACGCGGCCCGACGGAACGACGAAGAGAGCTTGCGGTTCACGTTTTACTTGAGCTTTCCGCATATTCGGTGATCATGATCGAACCAACAACTCCTGCGGAATTTGAATGGAGGACGTATGCGTGGGTGTGAACCGCATGAGCCTAAACGAGAACGTCGGGACTAGCGCATTGTAGCGCGGCTAGGTCGGGTCGGGACGTGCGGTGACGGGAGACAAGACAGTGAGGTGACTACGAGATTGACACTCGGAATGGGTTCGTTCCAAAAGCGGCGTTTGTTTCAAGACTCTCTGTTGTCGGCATTCAGAGGGATGCTAACATGTCAGGATCCACATGGCTTCTGTTTCAGGATCCGATTCATCTTAGCATAGTTAGATAGAATCCCTCACTCTACGATGACGATTTTGACCGACCTGGAATGGAAAATAAAAAGAATCCGCCAGGTGGACCGCCAGTTCGGGTCTGGTCATCTTTGCTGACCGAAGTCTCCTGAAATTCATGCAAAGCTGCAGCCACATCGTTTGCCGCCGGTACCTTTTTGTGGCTCCGCTGCTGCTACTAGCGTCACGGCTGAACGCAGGAATTCAGACGGTCGGGTTACTGTGTCGTACACACCAGCAAGATCGGCCTGTCGGCGCTATCATTTGGCCGATGTACAGGAACGACCAACGTTTTCTTTGGGTTCCCCCAGATCTGAGATCTGATACGGATGGAGTCCTGCGACCTGCTCTATAAACGCGATAGACCCAGTGGTAACATCGGATATGGGCTTGTTCAATATACAGTACTTGATTAAGCTTTTCTGGCACCGCTCGATGGACAACGGAAGAACCACAAACCCCGTGCAGCAGTCGAAGAATGGCGCAGCTCCCTGCTCGGCAAATTCACTTTGCAGCAGACGGGAGGGGCTCGTGACTTGAGGATGAACAAAGAATTCTGATGCAGCCAGCTAGCGCACCGCCGGGTGGCCAGAGTTGGTCATGAGGATGAAATAGCGTGGAACCTTCCGAAGAACTCACGTTGACCACGGCAGTGGCTCTGTCAAGGATCCGCAGTTGCTGCGCCTTTTGCGGTTCGGTCATTGTTTGTATACTGTACGTCAACGGCGAAACACAAAAGCCAAATAGAGCTGACATCGCTTAAATGCCTGCACCACGTACAGCTACTGTATGCGTTCCTCTCCGTCGGCTTTTTTGCCAATTTCAAATGTTTGCTATACAGTAATGCGTTGGAGCACGGGTTTGGGCTAGTCGGTTGGGTCTCGCTGTCTACTTTGTGCTGGACCCTGGCGACTCGGTCTGCGCTCGGAGTTCTTCACGGCTCGACGCATGGTGTGGCGGAGTTGTGTCTTGTCGAAGGTGCGTGAGGAAAAGCGTTACTATAAGCAAGCAGCGGCGACTGGATGAAGATGGACCTTGGCAATTTGCAAACAAAGGGTAGATCCACGCTGCATTCGACGTTTATGCGTGGGGAATCTAGGAACAGTCTGGCATTGCCAGTGCGTACTCGTCCAGCTGGTTTGCGTGCTTTTCAAGCTGCTGATGGGAACATGCAGGAGTCGGGCAGGCTGAATTCCGCAATTACGGGTGTCCCCTACCATGTCGGCAAGGGAGGTAATCCGCCCTGCGCGAGCGTCTACATCGAGACAGGCAGAGATGTTGCAGTGGAACAGCATTCCAGCGGGACCGTTACAATACTACTTTCTGCGTTGTGTTCGGAGCGTTCAGCGCTGCCGATGACTTGTACCCAGGCTGACAGACGAATCACGGGCAGTCGTCGGTGCATGGCGTTCAAATGTCTGAGCGGACTGCGAAAGACGGGGTTCCAAAGTACTGTAAGGTAGTGAGATAGGAGCCACGTTTGGCACTCGCGATTCTTGTTCCGTCGGGCGAGATGTTGAGATTGATCAACAAGAGAGCAACAGGGATTGCAGCTTGTCTTCGGCATTTGGTTCGGAAGTCACATTAACACTCTGGAGAACAACAGATGCTTTGTTTGGCTCGGAGTGACCATGCCTCGGTGAAATGAGCTCCGCAAAGCGCTGCGAGTCTTAGCGTGGGACACGGCTTGGGCGACTGGGATGAAGGCGTCGGAAGCGAGGCCGCTAGGGTTTCACGGATTCAAGGAAGGACGTCGTCGACGCTAGCTCACCGTGCTTCGTTGTGCGCTTGTTGCCATCTGTGCTCGAGCTGCAATACCATAGCCTGCGACGGACCATTCGTGCCGGGAAGACAATGCGCGGCAGTGGGTACACCTCTGGAGACGATCATTGTACTGCAAGGAGCACGGAGGCGATCAGAGATCAGTTGGGTGCCGGGAGACAAGTCGGCATCCATTGGCAGATTTGCTACATCTCAGGCACGAGATCGACCTTCGAGCCGAGCAACTCGAGTGGCAGGAATAGGCGTCACATTAACAGTCTCTCGTTGAGCCGCTTGCTCGGTTATCTGATCAGCTGCCATATAAGTCAGGAACCAAATTAGTTAACGAGCCCAGCATTGAAGCTTGCTTAACCGAATTTCCCGTAGGTCGTTTGCGCTTTCCACTTCCCACGAACAGTCTCTGTTTCCCACGGTCAGTCGTGTTGATCTCAGGCTATTCGGTGGAAATTGTGCCGAGAAGGCGACGATCTTAAGCGAGACTGCGCACATCTAAGACTTGCTAAGCAAATGTCTCCAAACAGGATATTGCCGCCATTGACGAGCTGGCGTCGTCCACAGCGATCAATAGAAATTCTAAGCGAGAGTCCTCACCCTCTGCCCTTTCTGACTGAGAGAGAGACTGGTTCATTCGCGATTTGCCGGACCAGAAAATCAGAGAGACACAGTCTGGACTCGGCGCTGGTCTCGTAACCTTCACGAAGCTGGCTGCTGTTGATAGTCGATGTTTGATGCTACTTGCCCGTATGTCGCCCTGCGCGATGATGTTCTGAAAAGATCGAGTTTCGAGGGCAGGCAGTGGTGTAGGCACTCCGTACTGTCTGCGAGACAAACGCCTTTGCAAAATTTGATCACCTTTTAATGTAACGAATCACTAAAATATAAAAAAAATAAATAATGAAAGCGGGATTGTCGAAATTCGCAGGGTCTGATGCCCAGGTTCGCTATGCTGTTCCAGAAATTCGGTGCGACTGCCGATTACTGCATCGCGCGTCTCTGCCCCGATTGAAGACATTATTGGTGCAACGACCTCATCACAGTACACAACTGCGTCTGGGCAAGAAGAGGATGATTGCGATGGTCCGTATCATTTCTGTAGCACGAGCAAGGTAGAGAATGCTGGCGGTGACTGCGTTGATCTGCCGCGGCTCCTTCGATACCACATTTCGGCTTTTGCATCTACGGACAGCGTGTTCAAATCCAAAAGAGCCGCATGCTTGACAATTCAGGACGCCTTTGGATTCAATTCTTTGTCTTGCACATCAAGTTCGACATGCAAGAGTCCCCGAACTTCGCTACGAGCTGCGCCTTTTTCAAACAACCCTCCTCTGCTCGAGAAGGACACCGACATCTGCTGATGCTAGCTCGTAAAGGGGGGCATCCTACGGTGGAGCCGGGTGGAGCCGACTGGAGAACGTTGCCAAGGGATAAAGTGGTTTTCTGTAGGGAAGCAACCTAGAGAGTATGGAATGCACCGTGGGGAGAGGGGACAAAGGCTCGCTCAGCAACCGGTCGATCCGGATATGCCTGAGACAGCATTGTCGGACACTGAGTTAACCCTGGAGGTGCATACGGCGAAAGCCTTGCGCCAAGTCCTCCTGACTTTGTTCTAGCGGAACCGAGATGCTAGTGGTTCCCTCGCTTCCGTTAAAAAAGAAAGAGAAACGCAACTTTAACTTTGTGCTGTCCTGTGGCGCCGTGTCCGCTGTGTTGATTTTCCACTTTGAGGATTTCATTGCTGGGCCAAAGTGCCTCTCAACAGGCTTCCGTGATTTTAAGGCTGTGTTTGACGGCCTCTCCCTATTAGCGTGCATTCTCCCTCCGATTCCGACTCCGATGCCAGAAACAAAAGAGCCACTTTTTTCACTGCTTCCACCTCATGTGGCAGCCGCCCTCTTGGTTCGCCGTTCCCGCTTCCATACCTCGCTTTCTTCTGCTCCATAACAAAAAGCGTCGTACGAGCTTGGTGCCGGTATCAAAGTGTGGCTCGCCTCTTTGTTGCGCCACCTCCTTCACAACCCCTCGTCCGACGGAACACACGTTCGGCGAATTTGCATGACAGCACGGCCCGAGCGGAGTATGAAAAGCCCAAGTGTTATTGACGGGTCCAGGGCAGTCTAAGAATGCAGAGGTGAGGATTCGATTTGGACGTCCGTATTGGAATTGAGAGTCAGTGCCAATCAGATACAGTTGGACCTAGACGAGTCGCCGTCTTGGTGCAGCGGCATTGCGTCGCTCCTCACTCCTTTCCTTAGATCGGAGTGGGTCCGCTTCCGCCTGAATCCCGGCTGGAGTGGGGGACGATAGCATTTGTTCCAAGCATGATTCGTCTGTAGCGAGCGCACATTTCAAGCGCACACGTGAGCCGTTCGCGAAGGGGATTCACTGCAACAATCGATTGACCCTGCGAGCGACATTCCTAGCTGGCGAAGAGGTAAGCGAACGCGAATTAGGGTTTCTCTTGCTTCGAACGTCATGGTATGGAATTGCGGAGTCTAGGGAACGCCGTAACCGATGCGTGCGTGCAAAACACCCAGATTTCTGCTCCCCTTTCTCCCTTCTTCGCCCCTCCCCCTCCCCCTCCCCTCTCACTTTCACTTTCACTGACCCTCTTACCCTGTCTGTGATACTGAAAATTCGATGTGTGGCTCGCCCCGCCTTTTGGCCTGCCTAACACCCCTCTCTCGTACAAGCAAGCGCCTTTGTTCGCATTTCTCGCCGGATAAAATCAACACAGACACCGGAATCTGCTTTGCTGAATGCACATCCCTAACATCATGATGTCGCTGTGAACGTTTGCGAAACGGCGGTGTTTGAAGTCGCAACCACTGCGTTGAGGACAATGCTGCCAAATGCAATCCGATTTGTAGATACGTAGGTGACTGGAACACGAGGCCCAATGTTATTTTGATTCCGTTCGCACCTGAGCCAATCGCTGCCTTGGGCCCACTGTTACTCCGTGGTTCAGCCAGGTGCTAAGAAAAGTTGCAAATCAAGTGTCTCTGCATCCCACGCAGAGTCTGTTGTTGTCGCCTCATGACAATGATGATGTGACTTTCTGCAATGAACGATGACGATCAGGTGGAAATCTGTTGCCGATCGATTGGACCATGTTGGCACACGCTGCTTCCGCCATGGGAGGCTCCGACTGCATATCCTGTTGAAGCTGGGTCGGTTGCAGCTGGTCATTGATGCCGATGCCGACCTTCAAGTGTCAGTGATCAACAAAGACCGGCAACCTTAGGATATGCGGTCTCGGAAAGTTTGCATGCATTGTTCCCGGCGCACGAACATGTGGCACAGCTAAGCTCTAATGTGGTCAAGACCGCATTATCATTGTCATCGAGGCATTGTCATCTTTCGATAGTAAGCAAGCTTGTTGGCTCAATGCAAACAGACGCATGCAGATAAGCCTTGTTCAACTGACTACTGAGACTATTGACTGAGCCAGCTGATCCGATGACAGGCCACGCGATCGATTGACGACCCAGGCCAAGCATAGCAACAATACGGAATCCCGATGCGTTGCGCTTAGCGTGATATGTCCGTCATCCTTTGTATGTGCTGGTGCCGCTGCTGGGAAGATGGTGGCCGCTGCAGATTACGGATGTCACCGGTGATGGCGTTGCCGGCGAGAGACGATACAAGCTCTCGTCTCGATCCAAATGCGGTTCCTATGAGAAAGAGATACCTTGGCAGCGTGAATGATCACTGCTTCTGCCACAGCACCACCTCGTCTTTGCCAAAATCTGCCCGACACGGTTTCGCCCATTGCGTTGTTGCCGCTGTAGCCGCATCGTCCGGCATCTGCGAATTGAAGCCGAAACCTTCGGGACCGACAATGATGGGTGCTATTGTGACGAGAAGAGCATCGATAAGATGTGGCTGCTGCATAAGGCTATCAATCACACCTGCACCGCCCTCGACCATAAGGCGTTGAACGCCAGCCTCTCGAATTTGTTTGAGTATTATCGTCCAGTCATGCATGCCCGCAGAAGACTCGTGATCGACCTGGATCACCTCGACACCCGCTTCTTCGAGGCGTTGTCTCCTTTCGGCGCTGGCGCGACTCGAAGAGACAACGAGAGGTTGTCGACCGATGCCAGCATTGTAGTTGCTAATCAGCTTGCTGTCGACGGACATCCGCAGATTTGAGTCGAGCACGATAGGTCTGGGTAGTTTGGATACAGGAGGAGGCTGTGGCAGCAGACGTGCATTGAGTTGAGGGTTGTCGTTGAGAACCGTACCAATGCCAACCAGGATACCATCGTGCAGCGTTCTAAGATGATGTGTCATTAGCATGCTCTCGGACCCACTCAGAGCTAGTTGTGATTTGTTGGCACCTGCAATCTTGCCATCCTTAGACTGAGCAAAGGTGAGCGTCACATGGGGACGTTGGCTCGCATTATTGTCGTCGAATTGTAGATTGTCCCGGAGAAAGGAAGCTGCATGCTGCTCAGCTGATTGATTCGACTGCATGAGAGATTGAGGGTCGTGAATGACCTTTTGTTGCAGGGCGATGCTTCTGTTGACACTGATCGCTGCGACTGCGGAAGTCCTGCGTGAGAATCTTGTAGGAGGCTGCGGTAAGTAGGAAAAGGTGGTGGCGGTGCGGTTTGCGTGAATGGCTTCCTTTGTTGAGCACGGTTGAGCAGATGTTCTATCCTGGTAAGCCTCGTTGTGGCTACGCCTTTTGTGTGCTGTGCAAAGAAGTGTGAAATGGTCCGGCTGAGTCGATCGGGTGATCCGCGAGCTAGTGTGAGTTGATGGTCAAGTGTGACAATATAGAAGAAGTTGTTCTTGTCTTGCAAGAAGAAATGCGCTCGAGCCACTTCCACTTAGAGTTGGACCCTTGTTTTTGCTGCTTCTTTCTTGACGGAGCTTTGGCCGCGATACGCGTGTCGCTCCGCCGCTTTACGCGTTCACGATGTCTTAAGGTTCAAGTTGTGACTTTTTCATGCTCTACCCCGCCTCTCTTCGGAGCATCCGATACCTTGTCCCCATCGTGCGCCGACCTGCTGTCATTCGAGAGTGATACTTAGACGTGGGGCTTCTCCAGTATTTGTTCCCGGCTCTCACAGTGATCGCAGCGTTTGTCTCGGCCAAGCCGACGTAGCAGTCAGCGCTGAGCTAGTTGAAAGTGGGCGTGACGCAACGGTCTAAATTTCTGAGTTGAACCCTGAGAATTGACTTTCGCTGCTGATCATGATGATGACTTTTGCTTTCGGACATCATCCGCTTCATCACTGCTCCTACAAACTCGACTTGTAGACGTTCTCACGGCCCTCCTTGCACCAGGACGGCTCATCTGTCTGATCTCTGCTATCGCAACGACATCTCCGTCGACTCGAGGTCATTGTCGCTCAACTCCAACGGTGCTGTTCTTTAGCAACCAACGAACACTGTATCTATAGCGTGGGTACGTAACGGAGGATGGCAATCGAAGCACTGCCGAGCAGCTCACATGCTGTCGTCGAAGTGTCGATCGACGGCAAGCCGGCGTCCATCGGACACGATCACGAGTTCTTCTACGTCGTCCGAGGTCATCACAGGGACGTCGCGACGCAGGCAAGCAAAGCATACTTTCGCGTTTCTCTCGCACTGGTCCTTAATGCCTCGTTCGTTTCCGACTCAGATGGCGGCTCCCTCCTCGTCCGGCTTCTCTCTCCGCCTGTACAGGCCCAGAATCGTGACGCGCCCGGCCCCTTCTCCTTCTTCAAGAAAAGCAAGGCAGCACCAACATGCATGGAATCAATATCAGAGCAAACTTATAACGCGCTGGCCCCATCAGCTCGTGCTGAGCGATTGCGTGAACAGCTCGAAGGGCCATGTTCGAGCTTACGCTTGGTCAAGATCGAGGCGCGCGTGGTCGCGGGCAAGGACGGAGCAGATGTGGAAGCGAGAACACAGGCTTGGGTGGATCACGTCATGGACAAAGCGTACCGAGATGTCAAGCCGTACAGACGTGTCAAGGTGCTCATCAATCCAGTGGGAGGGCCCGGAAAGGGAAGGCAGCTCTTCGAGAGTCGCGCTCGTCCCATCTTGGAAGCTGCAGGGTGTAAGATCGATGTGACCGTAACTTCGCATCGATTGCATGGACTCGAGATCGCCCGTGACCTTAGGCTGGAGGACTACGATGCAGTTGGCATTGTCAGTGGTGATGGTCTTCTGCACGAGATGCTCAACGGCTTTGCTACTCGTTCTGATGCCGAAAAAGCTCTCACCTTGCCTTTAGCGCCCATTCCAGCGGGCAGTGGAAACGCCATGTCCATCAATCTTCTGGGCAGCCAGCAAGGTTTCAGCATCGCTCTTGCATGTCTCAATGTCATCAAAGGTCGCCCGCTCAAATTGGATCTGCTCAGAGTGACACAACCCGCATCAGCATTTCCTCCAGGTGTACCGGTCCCAGGCAGGCCGTCAAACAGCTCTCACGGCAAGCGTGGACCTAAAGCACGGCGTGATGGAACACTCAACGGCAACAACGGAGGAAGCTTGCGAGGATCCGAGGACGTAGCGAGACTCATCGATGCTCCATCCTCGCCCTTTGTGCAGTACTACTCATTCTTGTCGCAAGCCATCGGCATCTTTGCAGATCTGGATCTAGGCACGGAGCACCTTCGCGCACTTGGCGACACGCGATTCGTCATCGGATACGCAACTTCCGTGCTGCGCAATGCCAAGTGCGAAGTGGATGTCGATGTCAAGCTAGGTACTCGAGGCAGTAAGAACCGCGAGGAGATGCGACAGAAGGTTATCGAATTCAACAAGGTGGGCCAATCACAATCAGGGCCTGATCGTAAAGCTCAGACTCCACAGCAAACCGAAAGCTCGGAAGATGGCGAGGGGAATGCAGCGTCTGCCTCTAAGCTCTTGCACGGCGATGTCACCGAACCACTCACAGCAGACGGCTCCCCGCCGCCGCCACTTGATCTGCATGATCCATCATGGCCTCACACTCTGCTGGAGCAGCGACACAACTCAGCCACACAAGTGGCCGCTGCCATAGACTCATCACAAGCCAACGACCCATCTTCGTCATCGGGCTGGATGCGCATCCACGAGCCCATCGCGAGCTTATACGCTGGCAAGCTGCCTTTTGTTGGCCGCGACCTTATGCAATTCCCTTTCGCTGTACCCAATGATGGCACTCTCGATGTAGCTATGATGCTGCATGCAGGTGGACGAGGTGCCAAGCTACCCGAGAACGGATACGCAGAGAACGGACAGATCGTCTACCAGAAAGCTATGACTTACCTCAAGGTAGAAGCGATGCGAGTTACACCCAAGCGAAAGGAGGGTGACAAGAAGCTCAAGAACGGCGGATTGATCAGTATCGACGGTGAGAAGGTGCCATATGCTGCTTTCCAGGTTGAGGTCGCGGAAGGTTTGCAGTACTCCGTGCTGTCGCTGTATGGAAGGTTCTGTGTTTCGGTGCCGGAGCCACCGGCGGCGTCGTGAACAGTACGAACAAGAGTCGATTGCAAGATTTCCTACTCACTTAACTCCAATTGCTCAATCTGACATTCTTGGATACCATGCTCAATCTCCATCTCCATCGGGCATGATGGACCCACAAAGTCGATGTGTGCTCAGAAAGGCATGAGGACTCGCGGAAATATTTGTCCGGGAATAAGAAGCTGAGAAACGGCAGAAGAGGGTATCGTGACGTGATTGCCGGCTCGTATTGCTGCTGCAGGGTCCGTCTTCCAGCCGGCTTTTAAGGATTCGCAAAAAGGACGTGCGCAAACTCCATCCGGCTATATAATCCAGTTCATGCTTTCACCTCCTTCCATCCTTTACATCCACCTCCAAACATCCCTTCCACTACCTAATTTTCAACGGAGGAAACACATACATGATGTCGCTCAGCGCAGCAGCCAAGCAGATTGTCGTTGTAGTTGGTGCAGGACCCGGCTTGGGTTTCAGCGTCGCGCGTAAATTTGCCGAACAAGGTCATCCTGTCGCCCTTCTGTCTCGATCCAAGGATCGACTCGAGTCACTCGCATCGCAAATCAACAGCCTTTCTGGCAACCATGGTCAAGCTGTTGCGTACTCTGTTGACGTTCAGGACGAATCTTCGGTGCACTCCACCATCGAATCCATCCAACAGCACTTCTCGAGCGGCAACGGGGGAGCCGATCACAAAGGAGCTTTCATTCACACGGGAGTGTTCAACCCTGGAGGAGGCTTTGTTCGAGCCCCCTTCCTTGAGACGAAAGCGAGTCAGGTCGAGGATGCGTTCAAAACGCAAGTATATGGTGGCTTTGTGTTCTCTCAAGCCATTCTGAAGGCTATCACTTCCAACCCTTCATTCTCGCAGAATAAGGACCCCAAGTCACCACTCGGAAACATTCTTCTTACTGGCGCCACAGCCTCAGTGAAAGGTAGTGCCAACTTTTCTGCTTTTGCATCGGCCAAGTTTGGTTTGAGAGCTCTCGGACAGAGTTTAGCGAGAGAATGGGGTCCAAAGGGAGTTCACGTTAGTCATTTCATTATCGATGGAATCATTGTCACGGATAGAACGGATTCAATGCTAGGAAAAAACTACGATGCGGAGTCAAGGATGGATGCAGATGCTATCGCGCAGGTCTATCTGGATACAGCTAGGCAGCCGAGGAGTGTGTGGGCGTTTGAGATCGATCTCAGACCGTCGGTTGAGAAGTGGTGATCTGTATTTGTCGCTCAGTGCTACCAATTGCAATCTTTTCTAGTCGCTGTTTGAAGAATTGTGATACAGTAGCCAGTGCGAAGTGTGCTGCTCCCTGTCAAGCCTTCCGGACTTAGTAGCCGGCCCGAAGTGTGAGTTTTGTGTCTGAGGCAAACAAAAAGCCTTGGACACGGATCCGCTGATGTCTTAGCAACACGAAAAAAAGAAAAGAAAGTGGCTTCATACAGCGCTCTTGCAAAATCTGTTACTTTGTCAGATCAGTCTAATTCACAAATCTGGGCCAAAAAACCCCTCCGGCCCTCCACTTTCACTCCATGCACAAGATGCAACTCCGCTTCGCCTTGACCACGCTCTTCCTTGTCATTACCATCACCACCACCACCTCCCATCACCGTCCGGACAAACCAAAGCAAACACACAATGGTAACCAAACTTACTTCCATCCCCACCCTATCATCTCTCTATAAATCGTCCACCATCCCTTCCCCTTCTCCCTCTTCACTTGCACCTTCCATTTATCCATTCTCTCACCTTCTCTCCATACATTGTGGTGATATTACAACTCTTTCAATCGACTGTATCGTCAATGCAGCCAACAACTCTCTTCTAGGTGGAGGCGGAGTTGACGGAGCAATTCATCGTGCTGCTGGGCCATCCCTCCTTACCGAATGTAAATCTCTCAACGGCTGTCCAACTGGCTCTGCTAAAACTACCTCCTCCTATAATCTTCCTTGTAACCATATAATCCACACTGTCGGACCAATTTACTCAAAAACCAACCCACAAGAAAGTGAAAACTTACTCAGAAACGCTTACAGAAATAGCTTAGAAGAATTTAAGAAACTAAATGCAAAATCTATCGCTTTTCCATCCATAAGCACAGGCGTTTACGGATACCCTTTCGATCATGCTGCAAAATCAGCTCTAGATGAAATAGGAAATTGGTTAGAAGAAAAGGATAATTATAAAAATGTCGAAAGAATTATCCTCTGTTGCTTCTCTAAAAAAGATTACGAGAAGTATACAGAAATTGCTCCAACTATCTTTCCTCCAAAAGATGTTTTTGAAAAGTACGCAGAGAATTGAAATGAGTCACCCAACCTGCAATCCAGAAATTTATCAAAGAACAAGAAGCACACTGTAAGCAAATGTGAAAAAGACACAATGGCAAAGTATAAAGAATCTTCATATTGCTTAAGCAAGAGTAGGATGCTTTGCAATTTATGGTACAAACGGAATTGAGTAACATTTTGCTGAAAGCCACTATTTTTAATATGCGAAATAGATAAGCAATAATCAATCCTTGGTTCACTTTTGAGCATCGATAAGAATCAATAATCAGTACCTCTGGAAACAACCTCCTTACAAGTAGGTCTCAACAAGATCGTATGTTCATACTGAGCCGTCATTGCACCCGCTACATCACACAACGGCGGATAATCCTGAACAATCCCTAAACTAACTAAATGCTTCAACCCAAGCAAATAATTCTTCTCGCCTGCTCTATCCAAATATCTCCTGCAGAAAGGCAAACTTCCAAACTCCTTATTGATTGTCCTTAACAAACCATGAGCCGAATGAACTCGAATCGGAATACTCTTTGGCAAGTTCTTCTTTCTTGCATAATGCGAACATTCACCTTGATCAATAACATATCCTCTACCAGTCGAACCGAAGGTTTCAATAGCATAGTATTCACCTTCCTCCATCTTTACATCCAAATCAGGCATAGCTACGATGGGGACCGACTTTCCACCATGAATCGAATACCTTTCAATACTGTGTCCATTCAAATTCTGAACACACTTGACCTGATGAGTTTTACCCTGAGCTTCAAACTCATGACTCTCCATCACCTCCTGAATGGAAGCACCAATCTCGCCTAACCTTGCGTCGATACCGGCTTCTTTAACACCTGCATTGGTAGCAGCCTTTACCGCAGCCAACAAAGGATCCCAAGTAGGTTCAAAATTCAGAGTGAAAGCTGAATCTACAATTCTACCTTTGACATGAACACCGAAATCCACCTTCAAGACATCAGTTGCCTGAAGAACCCTCTTATCTCCTGCATTAGGCGTATAATGAGCAGCACACTCATTGATGCTAACTCCGGTGGGGAAACCGATTCCAGACTCGAATCCCTCGGCTTCCACCAACGCTCTGGTACCATCCTCGACAATCTCTGCAATCTCAATCATGGACATACCAGGCTTGATAGCCGATTGAGCATACTGACGAACTTGACGATGCACCTCGGCAGCACGACGAATGATGTTGTAGTCAAAACCTTCTTCTTGTTGAACGAGACGTTCTCGCTCACGAAGTTCTTCATCGGTGACTCGTTTGCGTTCTTCGCTGAATTTGGAAGTATCGTATTGTTGGATTTCACCAATGGGATATTTGCCGTTGGTGAAGATCTTGGTGAGACCAACACGAGGTGGTACGGTTTGGGTGAATTTGGCTTTGGACTTCTTCTTCTTCTTCTTGTTCTTCTTCTTCTTTTTGGCAGCGCCGGAATCAGCACCAGCGGCGTTGTTGTCATCGTCGTCATCGTCGTCGTCATCAGAGCCATCCTCGTCGTTGTTGTCGTGGTTGGTGTGACCATTTCCATTAGAGTGACCGTTGGTGGCAGTGGGAAGGTTGGTCTGGGCAAGTTGATCAGCGACCTTGTCAACAGATCCGGCGGTGCCGTTGGACTGAGCAGCGGGGGCGGCGGTCATGATAGATAGAGACGAATCCAAAAATTGACGAGATCAGATTCAGAGGTAGGCGTCAAATGTCGGAGTCCAAAATCCAAAGCTAGTCAGAAGAAGGGGGGAAACTCTGCTGGAAAAGGTAGTCAGTGATGCCAGTGAGGCGGCTGAAGGGAGTTGTAGTGTGCCGACGGATAGCAGGGTGGGATGGGGTGAGAGGGTGATGGTAAAGGTGATAATTGTAAAGATGAGAATGGTGAGTGAGCTCTGAAAGTCACCGTCAAACTCAGCCAAGCAAAATTGAAGCGTCCGTGCTGCCTGTGATGTGAGCGTCTGCAAAGCCACTTTTTTTTTCGGACAATCCGAAATTTCTGCCTGAAATTGCGCTTTTTTTCGGACGGCTAGACAGTATCGCCGATGAGATGTGTCAGCCCGATGTTTAAAGTGGGACAAGAGGACGAAAAGGCAGAGACCAAAGAAATTTGAGACTTTGCTTGCCTTCGGTCCCACTCTCTGGAGTCACACAGCTCACAGCTTCGTGCTCTGAGTGGATGACCCCGCTTCTCCACTGCAACATCCTCAGACTGCCAGTTGTTCGTTCCGATCACACACCTATCCCTTTCAACGAGAAGCCATGCGAATGATCCACATGTTGTTTTGGCAGCAGAAAGTTGACCAAGTCACCATGTGGACATGAGGTTGGACGTCTGCTTTTGTCGGATGCTGCGCCGATGAGAAGAGGCCGAGAAGCTAAATTTTTCAATTCTTCTCAAAAATGAAGTCGCGGAAAGATCCTTTTTCGTTTGTGGTGTGGTGGCTCGTGTTTCGCGTTCCTTCATGAAACTTTTGTTTCTTCTCTTTCTCTGAAGCAGGGTCGAGTCGGCCCGTTGCCGATGGAGTTAAGGCTGCAAAAAGACCCTTTTTGGCACCGAAGAAGACTGCAAAGTGAACATGACTGGCGTAGATTGTGCTGTGCCAGACCGACTTATCGGTCAACTTTGTCTTGATTCGAGCCAAAAGAGCCAACCAGAAGAGCGCAGCAACAGCGGCAGCAGCAGCAAGATAGACTTTTGACATTGGAACAAGCAGCAACTGCTTCTTCTTTCCTTTCCCCTCAGGTATCCACCTCACTCACCTCCTCCTCCTCCTCCTCATCGTTCTCGCAACTACCCATTCATTTGGGCTCCCTACTCACATCATGTGTGGTATCACCGCCCTTCTCCTCGCATCTGTCGAGCAATCTGCTGCTCCCGAAATCAACGAAGCTCTCTCCCTTCTACAACATCGTGGTCAAGATGCTGCCGGTATCGTCACTTGCGGCAACAAGGGTCGTTTCTACCAATGCAAGGCAAACGGAATGGTTCGTGATGTCTTTGACGTCAACGCTATCGCTCGTCTTCAAGGCAACATGGGTGTTGGTCACGTAAGGTACCCCACCGCTGGATCCTCTGCTCACTCCGAGGCGCAACCTTTCTACGTCAACTCTCCTTACGGTATCACTTTTGCTCACAATGGTAATCTAATCAACACCGACGAGCTTCGTCGTTTCCTCGATGCCGATGCTCACCGACACATCAACACTGATTCCGACTCCGAAGTGCTTCTCAACATCTTTGCTAACAACTTGCAAAAGACTGGCAAGTTCCGTATCAACGAAGAGGATATTTTCACTGCCATTCGCGATCTCATGAAGCAGTGCAAGGGCGGTTACACCTGTATTGCCATGCTTGCCGGTTTCGGTATCATTGCTTTCCGTGATCCTAACGGTATTCGTCCTCTTGGCATGTGCTCTCGTCCTTCGTCCGCCGCAGAGTCCGGAGAGGTGGAAGGTCACGGCAAGGACTACTGCTTTACTTCCGAATCAGTGGTATGCGATGCTTTGGGCTTCGAAGAGTTCGAAGACATCAAAGCAGGCGAAGCTGTCATCATCACAAAGCATGCTGTTTCACGTCGCATCCTCACTCCTCCCGCCGACTCTCCCCAAGCATACACTTTCTCCCCCGACATCTTCGAATACGTCTACTTTGCTCGTCCCGACAGTGTCATGGATGGCGTTTCCGTTTATCGTTCACGTATGGCCATGGGTGACAAGCTTGCTGATGAGGTTCGTCGTCAACTTCAAGCTACCGGCGAATCGATTGACGTAGTCATTCCCGTCCCTGATACTTCTAGAGTCGCCGCTCTTCAACTTGCACAAAACCTAGGTGTCCCCTATCGAGAAGGTTTCATCAAGAACCGTTACGTCGGTCGAACTTTCATCATGCCCGGTCAAAGTGTTCGTCGCAAAAACGTGCGTCGTAAACTCAACGCCATGGCTCTCGAATTCAGCGGCAAAAACGTTCTCATCGTCGATGACTCTATCGTCCGTGGTACCACTTCAAAAGAGATCATTCAGATGGCACGAGACGCAGGTGCTAAAAAAGTGATCATGGCCTCTTGTGCTCCACCTATTCGCTACTCCAACGTATACGGTATTGACATGCCTTCTCGTCAAGAACTCGTTGCTTATGGTCGCACCGTCGAACAAGTGGCCGAATACATTCAAGCCGATATGGTCATCTACCAAACTCTCGAAGACCTCATTGACTCGGTACAACAGTTCAATCCGGATCTCAAACACTTTGACTGCTCCGTATTTGACGGACACTACGTCACTGGTGGAGTGGATGCCGAATATATCGCACATCTCGAATTCCTTCGAAGTGAGAATGCCAAAGCGAAAAAAGCAGCCACTAACATTCCAGTCATTTCGGAAAGTCAGAAAAAGATCTATGCCATGCGTGCCAGTCCTGCCGCTTCGAGTGTTGCTGGTGGTCCAGCGGATGGAGCTAACGATGAAAAGATGGCTACGGATCCTAATGGTGCAGTTATCAATGGTGCAAATGGGACGAATGGGAACAGGAAAAGGAGATTGAATGAGCAAGAGTTGGAAGAAGAGGAGAAACAACAGAATATCGGTTGCTCGGGTCCAATGAATGGTGCGGATGATATTGGACTTTTCAATAGCTGGACTCGTTGAGTCCCTCTCTTTCTACTATCCATTGTTTATTAGCTCGTCTTCTTTGTCCGTTGCATATCTTTTCTAAATCTTTCAAAATGTCCGCGCTACTTTGTTTTTGTTTGAAAGGGTCAAAACAAAGCGATTCACAGTAGTTCAAGTCAATGCTTTCTTGTGCTTACAAGATGTGAGAGATGCATGATTATCGCTATTGAAGTTGGGTACAAATACAATGTTTGAGATAATTTTACAAGAATTGATACTTTAATCCGCTTCCTCACTCGCGCTTTCTTCATCCGACAAATCCTCACCATTCTCTAACAAACTATCCATAGCACTAGCAGCTGCCATTTCCGCACCTAGCCCAGTCACACTTCCTTCATCTCCCCTTTTAACACCCTTATTCGCATCTAATCCAGCATCTTTTTGACCTTTTTGAATTCTTTGTCTAATCAGCAACAAAATTGCTTGTTTATCTCTTTTTTCCAATTTCTTCAATCTTTTTTCCAGATCTCTCTTTAGATCCCAATTGGGTCTTTTGGGTGCGATATTGATTAGATCTAGATCCTCTTTTCGACGCTTTTCATCTTCGAGTATTGTTTCGGTTTGAAGGTTGGCAATGTCTTTTTCGACTGTGTCAGGAAGGGAGTGGGCGGATGTGAATCTTCGTAGTTGACCAGTTAGGGGATCGTAATTTCGGAAATGACGTTTGATGAGGAGAGATTGAGAAGAAGAGGGGGTGGAGGAAGAAGGAAGACCAGATTGTTCATCGAAACGACGCTTGCGAAGGAGAGCAAGCTTTTGCTTACGGGCTGCAGAATAAGCTTCCATCGACATCGTGGTAAGGTGAAGTTGAGATGAACACCTTTGAGGTTTGATCAAGACTTCAATCAAGAGAATCCCGAATGCCAGGAGACAGCGTGTCTGCCTCGAGTCAAGATGAAAGCCGTGAAGTCAGAAGTATTGTCTGTTGAAGTGTGATGGTGTTTAGAGGGAATGTGGTTGAAAGGAACAAGAGTTTGGGGAAATGTCAATCAAGAAAATATCGGAAAACGGAGATTAGAAGCAGCTAAAGCTCGTCGTGTTTCAGGGTCCTTTGCGACTTGCATTCACACTTTTTACCTTATCTCAAAGGTCTATTCGATCGATCTTTCTTTACCTATATATCCCTGATTCTCATAAAGCATCTAAATCTATACTCTTATCCATCCTCGTCAACAGCTATCCTGTGTGACCACAACCAGAATCTGGAGGATTCAAAAGGTGCCTGCAACCCTATACGCCTTCACAATCCAGCTCTATTCGCTCACTATCATCACAACCATCTCACATCATTAGGATCCAGCCTCACGCAACACTACAATGTCGAGATCTAGATCGCATAGCTCTTCGCCAGAAGAAGCTGCTGACTCTGTACCCTCAACATCCTATCGAATAGAACGTTACGACTCGTCCAATCTATCTGCCAATGATCTCATGGTAACTTCTCGAGCTAAACGTTCTACCGCAGGAAATCGTCTTAGACAACTTCTCGATCAAGAACTTGAAAAGGATGAAATCTTTACCGAAGTTGAAAATGATGTTGAATTCATTGCGAATGAGAATGAAGATGGTGTTGATATTGTAGATTCTGATTTTGATCGTGATTCTGATGCTGATGATGCACGTGCAGCTATGGATGATGAGTCTGAAGGGGAAAGAGAATTGGAAGCTCAAGAAAAAGTCGAAAAGCAAAAACGAAGAGCTAAAGCGAAAGCTGTTGGAATTATTCGAAAACCTATAGTGTCTGCTCCTACTTCTGCTCCCACTCGAGAGGCAAAGAGGAGGAGAATTAGCTTTGCACCTGATACAAGACCAACAACTTCGAATTCTTTGGAGGAGCAGCAGGGTAGGATAAGAAGTTCTGCAAGAAGTTCAACGGTTCAAAGTAAAAGAGAAGTTGAGAGTCGATTAGAAGAAGCGGAACAAAGAAGAAGAGCAAATCAACCTGTTAAAGTTGTGCAGAAGAAAAAGGAGAAATTGACACAAGATAGATTAATAGCTGAAGCGTTAGAGGTTGAAGAGGAGAATAGAGAAAGTTTAAGAAGGTTTTTGGAACAAGAAGAGGAAAGAAGGAAGAAGATGAGGATGAGAAAGGAGAGGATTGAGGGTCCGTTTGTTAGATGGATGAGTGTTGGTGTTAAGGTGAGGTTGGTGGAGGAAGTGCAGGGAGTGAGGGAGGAGATAGGTGGCGATGGGTCGGAGAAAGAAGGACAGAAAGAAAGTCAGGTGCAGATAGGTGATAATGGAGAGTCGAAAGATAGTCGCATTACACAAACTGAACCAATCGCACAGGGAAAACCGGCAATGCAAGCAGCAACGGAGTCAAGCAAAGATAAGGAAGAAGCTGAAGACGTTGAGAAAACAAAAGTGTCAACAGCATCTCCACCTCCAAATGAGATCTTGAACGAATCGAAACCCACGGAAACAGCTCAACAGTCATCGCTTTCTTCAACAAAACCTACAACACATCAAATTAGCCTGCCATCGACATCGACATCAAACCAAACACCCACTATCATTCAAACTAATGATCCCACTATAACTCCTCCACAAGCTCCAATCGCCACCACCTCCACCTCCACCGCCACCTCAACATCTTCTCTAACACTTGATCCAGTCCTGCAAGCACGTCAACAAACATCCCTTCTTCGACTCACCTCTAACCCCAAACCCACCCATACCACCACTCCTTCTTCTAGCACTACTCCAACCTCCCTCCAATCCCGAACACTTCTCTTTCTCTGTCGAACCCCCTCCACATTTACCTGGCTTGATGAGACCACTTCACTCTTCGGATCTCATACCAACTGGTCATCATACCCATTTGTTCCATCACGAAATCGACCTATTAAACCCCGCCAATCTATATGTCCAATAACAGGCCTCCCTGCAATCTATAAAGATCCTAGAACAGGTATACCTTTTGCAAATCAATATGCGTATAAAGTAATAACGAAAGTTTTAGAAAATAAATTTATTTGGTCAGGTTGTGGTAAAAATGGATCTGGATCTGGTGTGGTACCAATTGAAATGGGGATTTGGTTAGATAATGAACAAGAGAAAGGGGTAAATGGAGTTTGGGAAAAGGCAAGAGAAATTTCCCCTCCTAAAAAAAGTATAGAGAAGGAAAAAGAAAAAGAAAAAGAAACTAAAACAAAAAAACCAAGATATGAAGTTATACTAACAAACTCAATAGCTCCAGGTGATGAAAAATCCATCTTACAAGCTGCATTACAACTTCCATCAGGTTCAACTAGATCTGGAAGAAGAGTTGCACGTTCTTAAACAAACTCTCTCTCTCTCAATCGTACCACATCTTGCTATTGCAATCACACATTTATTAAATCTGATTTAACTTGTTGATTAAATTTTTGTGAGTGACAGAGACGTGGATCAGTGAGTGAGTTTTTGGAAGGAAATGCTAAAGAGTTCTCTCAAGAATTTTGAGATTAAGTATGCTTTTAATATGTGTCTCATTTGACACCACTGCTAAGTTACTCCCAAGAAGGATTCAGACTGGATGCATTTTTAAAGGGAACATCCTTAATCCCGGGGGAGGATAACTTCTGACCATTGTTCCCACTGCTAGTCCTCCTAATTCCAGCTCCAGGTCCAACTGCATTCCACCTGTTACTCGCCAAATCATGAGGAACCCAATTCCTCGCCTCATCAATCGCCGCCTGCCATCTTCCGACAACTTCCTCTCTTGAATACACCAGGAACAAATCACTTTCTACAAAATCTTGCTTCTCATCACTAGCAGCTACATTACTGTGTCGAATCGTCTGAACCCTCAACTCCCAATGCTCTGCATCTGTACCTACTACTACCGTGCGTCGATCGGAATCTTCGATAGCCATACCGCTCACCATACCTGCAGCTTCAGATGTCGGAGCAACCAATCTCAATGCATCTAATAAAATTCCAACTCGACCTCCACAAGCAGCTCTAACCTCATCATCGGACCAAACATCCCATAATTTGGCTACCGCCTCTCTTCCCATGCCATCTTCTTGCGATGCTCCATCATCTCCGTGCCATTGCACATGAACGTACAGCTGCCTTTGCTTTTCCACCACTCTTGTGAGAATCTCATCGGCAGGTAACGGTTTGGCGGTCTGAATTTTTCGTTTGCCAGCTTCCAACACCTGGTCTGCTGGAAGGGAGCACTCGTATCGATGACTCCAAACCAACTGATGTCCTGTGAACGGAGTCGGGGGTGCACTTGCTATTGCTGCTTCAGGAGCGAGACTGCTGCTGGATGGAGCAGAAAGAATTTGCTCTGAGAACGCAGCCAGCATCGGTGTCTGTGGTGAAGGGCTGCTTAGGAACGGCAGGTTTTCAGTGCGTCGACTCCTTGCTCTTCTACCTGATCTTCCTCTATCTTCTTCGTTCTCGTCACCTTCCCTGCTGATCGCCTCATCAAACATATCATGCACCCTCGTCTCCACAGGTGGCTTAGGCACGGATCTCGACTGCAGGAATCGATCTGAGAACGGATGAGAAGAACCGTCGTGCACTTTGGCCTCTCCATGCCTTTCTGCAGCAATGCCACCAGCAGAGTGTCGAACGAAGAATGCACCCTGCGTAGCATATCTCAACCTCTCATCCTCTTTCGAGGTGGTCCTGGGTCTAGCAGCATGCCAGATCTTGGCAGCATGCTCGGCTGGCACAGGAGGATCCATCTGATCCTTGGGTACACGGTAAATGCCCGCACCAATGCCTTGGATCGTGACTTGATATCCAAAGTCGTCGGCGATGGTCTCGCACCACTTGTTGAACTCTTCAGGAGTGAACTCGAATTTGTGATCTTCATGACGGAAGACTCGATCTGTGCGGCCGGTGGGATCCGGAAAACCGGGACGTGTGGTGAGGTCTTGGCCAAAGTTGTCGTTGAAGCAATAGTTGGGAGTAGTGACGAGGACGATGCGAGGACGATATTTGCCAAAAACGGTGGGAGCGAACTGTTGAAGGGCTGGTTCGTCGAGATGCTCAATCACCTCGGTAGCGACGAAAGCGTCATAATCGTCTAGCGTCTCGTTTTCAGTCTGAACAGGACCTTGAAAAAGACGGACATCAAGGGACTTCCATCGTGGTGCATTCTTGGCAAGTGCGAGACCGTGAAGCGACAAGCTGGATTTGGCATTGTCGAGCACTTTGCGTTCGACATCGATACCGATGAGGCGGGAAAGCACAATATCGTTAGGACTGTAAATCCAGTGTCGAGTGGAAAGAAGAGACTCGTTCGCGGCGTCATCGGAGCTGCCGCTCTTGTGTTGATGGGATTGAGGAGCGGAAAGGGTGAGAGCAGGGAAGCGATCGACGGGGAACTGGTCTAGCTGGAAAGCCGGCTGCATGAGAGCAGAGAGAAGAACGCCGTTGGAACATCCGACGTCGACAACCGAGTCAGATCGTTCCTGCCTTAGCTTGCCAAGAACCCATGATTGCCTCTGCAGCCAGAGAGGCGGATCGAAGTAGATTTTTGCGACCATAGTCACAGCGCTTTAAGGGTAGGGTGGGAAAGTGACAGCTGCGAGAGCAACGGAAGAGCAAGCAAAACTGCTCTTTCGGACGACGCCGCTTCACGCTCCAAGTACAGACTTCGTGTGGCGTACACAGCGGAAGGGCCCGAGGCGAAAAGGTTGTCGGAGATACCGAAAGTGTGGAAGCTTGGAGGAAAGCTCAGTGGAGGTGAGAGGACAGCGCCTCTTCAATGTCGGAGTGTCGCGGGAAGGATGTCCAGCTGTGGTTCCGGTGCTTTCACGGAGCTGCTTTTGATATGGCGAGAAGGCCTATAAATGCCTTGGGCCAAGCTGCTGATGAGAAAGAAGCTAACGATGCAGCAAAAGTAGGTGGATTAAGATGGAGTCGGGAGAAGGAGGTCCTGGTCGAACGTTTCACGCTTCAAGCCTTGGTGTCAAAGAGGAAGAGAGAGAAGGTGAGAATGAGAAGCCCTTATGAACTCGTCGTGGGGTATACACGGTGCGCGGGCAGAGACACAACAGTGCTGCCTCAGCGCGTTCGTATGAAGTTGGAGGAAGGGGAGTGAGGGAGAGTGGAATGGTCGCGGAAAGGAAGCAGAAAGTGGCGAGCGGAACGAAGGAAGAGTGAAGGAAGAATGAGGGTTCACAGAAGATTCGGCTTGTTCACATCTGTCACTCGGCTCATCATCAATAGCTCGATAGCTCTTCCGACTGCGCACGCATTTCATCTCGGAAGCGTGGCCAATATCTCTCTTAGATCACATTCGAACGCCTACATGCGGACTCTTCGGTCACAATGAGTCAATGTGATACCAGTGTGATCAATGCTTTGGCACATCACATTTCACTGTGAATCTGAAAGTTCATGAAGAAGTTCACATCTGTTGCCGTGCGCAGGCGGACAAGCGCAGACCAACTCTTGACAAGTCACGCACAAGCGGCAACCTAGCCGCGGAAGACAGCAGCGACAAAGTGGGAGGAAGAAGGTCTTTTTCGGAAGACCTGCACCAGAGCGGCTAGCGTTTGCTGCGGAGCGAGTGAAAGAGGCAAGAGGCAAAGCCAAGTGGACCAATGAGAGAAATGCGGGGTCGAGTGCGAACAGCCGACTTTCTCTTTTTCTCGCTTCTCTCTCTTGTGTTTCGCGCTTACGGTTCGCCTGATTTCGACTTGTAAAACGACCGTATGCTAGCCGTGCTGTGCTGTGCTGCCGTGCCTGCTTTCAGCCAAGAAGAAATTCAAATTAAAATAAAAAATCTGGGGAAATCTTCGGTGAAATTCACGTCAACAGTCGGCAACCTTCCCGGAAAGCACATCACCTCTCGTCACGCATTCGACGAGTGTATTGACGATTCACAGCTGAGACGAAAGCTCGAAGTTCCACGTACGCATTGCGCCACTTTCTCGACTCGAAAAGGGTTGTGATTGTCTGACAAAGGAAGAAGGGAGATTGAGATGAATGGATTCTATCAAGTTCGAGCATTGAAGTTGCCCGCCAACTCGGATGATGTTCCGTACCAATGCGGTCGAGTCGGAGTTCTCGGTCAGATAGCGGAGTCTGGTTCGAATGCTGCCGTACCGCGTTACTCAATTCCGAAGTCTGTCGAAGAACCCACTCTGAGCAGATACGCACGAGTTTGAGGTTATCATTGTACGACTGCGAGAGAAGCATACTCAAGCTCGACTCACACAACTTTGCTCGGTTACGCTTTTGGCTCCCGCAATCTCATCAAGCGATGATCGCAATATGATTATACGGAGCTGCATGACGATAGGAAAGGAACGGATTGTCGTAATGTCACCGTCTCTCTCCGCCATTTGGCCAGACGAGACACCATCCTAAGCGCAAAACGTTGACCAACGTGAGCTGGATATCTAAGTCATACAGCACGCGTTTGCATGTCGATTGCCAAAATGCCGGCGAGATCTTCAACGCCATCCCAATCGTTGACGTCTGCTACACATGTGTTCCGACCAAACGTGTTGCACACCTTTGTGTACTGTCGAAGATGTTTGGTGATGTTTGGTGATCATGTTGGCCAGCCTTTGAACATTCGGCTCGCTTAGCGCGGCTGTTTTTTCAACTCTCATCCGCCTGTCTCCGGACGTGTCTCGAGTTCTTGGCATTTTTTTGTTTTTTGTTCGCGGCCCGTGACGCCGGAACACAAGATCAGCGTTTTCCATCACAATTTCCATTCGCATATCAAACAATGAAACAGGCGAGCCCTTTGACCCTCGCATCAAGTAATCAACAATGCTCTTAATGACGAGTAGCGAGAATACAAGGCTTTCTTTCAGTACCTGTAGTCGGTTCTACTGCAGCGACACAATCGCTTATTGTGTGACAGCCTCGAATGTGCTTCGATGAAAAGAGGCGCACTCAAATGATCTAATGCCATCATTGTTCTCCTTGCCCATTGTTTCCATATTTCTCCGAAGTCCGGAATGCCAGCTCGAATTTGGGCGAAGACCGACCGAACACTTGATTCTATCTTTGTGTACGATGCTATCAGATTAGGATACGTCAACCAACGATGAGATCCGCCGACGTTCGGCCGAATTGCCGATGAGGGAAGCTGATTGTCCGCCCTATATTCCCGGTACAGTAAAGGATCTTGTTCCCCCACATGAAGCACTGGAGGCATTTCTCCGAGTTGCTTGGACTGCATCGAGCCTGGGCCAGAACGACTGCATGCAAGCTGCCTACCCCAAGCCCACTCCCTGCATGAAAAGGTGGGATGGGATGGCATCATGAATAGCCAATCGGTGGGAGCCACTCAAGGAGTTGAGACGATCTCGGAACTCTCCGAGAGCACCTGGCAGTTGACCGGTCAGTTCCCCTTGTGCCTGTCAGCCATTGCGAGATACGCCATTTCACGCCTGTGTCGCTGCATGCAGACTACAGTACTGCATAGAGCAGCATCGTACTGCTGATCCTTGCACGTCAGTCTCGAGTGAGACCATGTTGGCGGTTGCCGGTCAACTTGGTAGCATATCCGCTCCGCTTTCTCCCAATAAAGCCGGTATCCGTATGACTCGGACTGAAATAGTGTGAGAGATGCTGAAAAGCCCTCTGCGTCACACAACCACTTCCGTCGAATGGTCGGCTAGAGAAGCATCAGCCAAGAAACAAAGTCGCAATATCGATACTCGAGTCCAGCGGGTGAACGACGAGAGAAGGAATCGGGCTGCAACGCCATCGTCAAAGCTTCTGTTGCATGCAAGATCGGCATGCGATGTCCATTGATAGTGCGAGATGTGATTTAACTTTTTCGATGCTTTGAAACGAGACGTCAAGGGCAGAGTGAGACGATCGATACAGAAGGAAGGTGGCTTTTTGTGATTGGTTCGATCGAAAGGTCCGATCCTCTCGCAGTCAACGTCTTTGCCCTTGCCGCCGTGATTTCCCCAGCTTTGTTCGCTTGGTTGCTTGCTCCTCTATTGTGCTGTTGTGCTGTTGCGCTGTAAGCGAGCCTGATGAGCAGCTCAAATTTGAATTTAAATTGCAAAAAGAAAGCGTTCCTCTAACACCAAGCCATACCTTGTTTTGTGCTCTGCGCTCAAGTGCTGCCTTCAACAAACCAAAGTGAAATCTTCGTAGAGACCCTTGCTTTCTTTTTGTTCTACATTTTCCCGCTTCCCGCGTGATGCACTCGCTTAGAGGCAGACAAAGGGGAAAAAGGAAAATCAAAACCAACAACAGCTGCTGCTGCTGGCGTGCCTTTGGGTCGCTTCCTCTTGAAACCGTGGCTGAAAAGTGGCTGTTCATTGGCTTGGCCAACGTTGCTCCGTATCGTCCAATCAACAATCGCTTCGGATCGACCGATCTTGACAGTTCGGCGATTCCGATTGGACAGATCAGAATTGGAGGAGGAAGCAGACCAGCATGCAACAGAGCTTGTGAGAGCCTGCTCGAGCTGCTTTTCCGCGATGGTTTGTCGTCGCGAGCGGTTGCTGCGGCACCTGCTTCGAGCCGAATTTGACAGTTCAAAAAAATGGATTGCCGCGAGAAGCACAACCGCCGAGACCGCAAGCTCCCTACAGATCAGTTACAATCGAAGTTGCACAGCGAAAGTGAGAAGTGTTGTATCGGCAAGCGAGATCAAGCGAAGCAAGCTAAGCAACCCCAGATCGCGAAGCTCTCTACGCTGCAGACTACGGTAGCAGCTTGGACATCTCTCTAGGAAGTCTCAAGGCGAAATTTTAGGAACGCTTCCGACATGCGACTGCGGCAATGTCAATCAATCACCACTAATCCAAAAACAAGCGAATCTCCCATGCCCTCTTCGCGAGCGGCTAGCTTGCAGCTCTTGGACGCCGTGCCTTACAGTACAACGTTGCAACACGATCTCCCACCGGACAACGCCAGCTTCTGACTCTACCTACAGCAATCTTTTCGTCAAAGGCAACATGCCGTGGGGTGCAGCTCCTCCGCCTTTTCTGTTGGTCGCTACCCTTACTGTATCCCCCACTTTGTCTGGACTTTGTTGGACGTATGCAGATGCAGCTCTTGTGCATCTCCCCGATCTGAAATCGTACCGCTGCAAGCAAGCAGCAGCAGAACAGGCAACAGGTCCCCGTTTGACCATCAAAAATGAACCCTCGAGAAAAGAGAAGCGCGAGAGGCTGGGATTTTTTTTGGAAAGCCCTTCTGTGATTGGCTCCGTATTCGCGCTGATATTCCTGTTGCTATCAAATCACAGCTCAAGTTGATATCTCACCTGTCTATACGAATGGTCGTGAGTGTTTTTCCTCACTATCCTTCAGCAATGCATCGAGCCTTAGCTCAAGCTCAGGGCTATTTCAAAGACAAGAGAAGTGGCTTGGGTGTTGGAGCTTGGATCAAGACTCATAGCACACTCAACAGAAGGAGGTGAGGGAAACCAGCGCTTCTGCGGGCGAGACTTCTCCGCGGGGTGAGCTGTTCGAAAAAAGAAAAAAAAAAGTCGAGTCGCACGCAATATGACCGCAAGCAATTTGACTTTCCGACCCACGATTCCGGGGACGCTGGCTTATTGCCTCTCTCTGCCCTTTCGCTTTTTGGTTCCTTTGCCTTCAGCGTTAATCTTTCTGCCAGCCATTCTTGACATGCGAGAACACAAGAAGTCGGAAGAGCCGTTCATGGTCTTTGGGCTGTGACAACACAAGAGCTGAAGTGAATCGAAGGTGGAAAGTGAGTTCCCGGCCCGACAAAGGCGGATATGCTTGGCCGAATTGACCGCATTTTTTTTTGGAGAGAGGCGATGAGCAGGTGCGTGTGAGCGTGACCCTGAATCGAGCCCTTTCTTTTTTTTGGACGTGTTTCCGCGACCTTCTGGCTCGATCCTCAGGCACTGCAGCTGTCAGGAAATAGGCGACCAATCGAATTTCAGAATCGACAGAAGCACCAAAAACAAAAAAGTGGGAAAGCACGTCGCTGTTCTCCAAAATTTCCCCTGCAGTCAGCCGCCTTGAGAACGAAGTTGCTCGCGTGCTCTGCATACTCACTGCTCCACTGCCTCACTTTTTTTTCTATTTTTTTGGCCTGGACTCGACTCGACTCGACCTCGCGCCGCTGTTGCCCGGCTTCTCGCTCACTTTTGCTGTGTGTGTGTGTGTGAGAGGGTGTGTGTCGGCGTGTCCTTTCTCGAGACAGGCACCTTCCAAGTGTCAGCTCGCCGTGTCTTCCTGTCCCTTTGCTCGATGCTGTTGCTGTTCACTTTCCCAATCTCAGGACCATCATCATCACCACCATTTCCGACCCCATCACCATCATCTTTCTTTCTTTCGCCCCAGATTTTATCCGAGTTGGTCTTCAAGTTCTTTGCTCCAAGCGCTTTCTACCTTATTCGCCTTCGACATCGTCAATCTTGGAATTCGTCTTCGTCACCGGTTCTCTTTGGCTTCGCTTCGACACGGTTCTCGATTCTGTTCTAAAAGTGGTTGTACTGCAAGCCTAGGCCCCGAATCCAAGTCAGCATTCGTGAAAACATTTCTCGGCGGCTTGTACTCGACACGTTCTTTCTCTAGCAACTAGGTCGCAAGCTACTTTCGGTCTCTTTCGCATCGAACGAGGAAATTTCTCGCCTGCTTCTTGTCCATACACGACATCGGCAGCTTGACCTTACTGGCTCAACACGCTTCTTCTCTTATCATCTAGCAAAGTCGGAGCTTCCCTCGCTTCCGGCAACGCATTCACCTGGTTCTTGCCAAGAGCAAGCACCGCTTCTCGACTGGTTTGAGTCGTTCATCGTCTCCTATAAATCACCCCCCTCCTCAAGCGGCATTCATCCTTCTTCATCGGTAGCGCAGCCTGCTGTCTACCGTCACCTTGCTTCGGAATCTCGTGCCGTCTCTGCTTCTTGCCGCCGATACGGATCTGTTTTCTGGAGCATTTTGTCTTGCCAATTCTTTCGATCTTCTTATTCTACTTCGACCCAGCAACCCTTTTCTTGCTTCAACTTCGCTGCAAGTCGTAAGTGTCTTGTTCTTCTTTCTTCTTTCTTTTTGGTTGCTTCTGCTCTGGCAGTCCTTTGTCGCACAGTTGGCCTGGGCGTTAAATGGATTTTTCAGCGCTTGACTTTCAACATTTCTGGCTTGCCTCGATAGTGACGTCGACGACGCTAGCAGCAGCAACACGCACGTCCCGCTTCGGAACTGCTCCACTGTGCTCATCCGAACGCATATCACGTCGTTCACAGGATTGATCAAGGATACCGCATCAGCCAAACAAGGCTTGATCGAGTACCCCGCGCAGTAGCTTCCTGCCCAACCACCGGGAACCGTGCTATGACTTGCTTCCATGCCGATCTGGCCAGACGTTTCTAAAGAGCCTTTGCCTAACCATTCGCGCTTCTACTTTCTTGCATTCCACTTTTTTTGTCCCTCTTGCTTTCGTGTTTCGCTCGACAAACCTTGCCACAACCTCGACTTCAACGCATCGACGTGCTCCCTCGGCATTTCCGATCTGCAATCATTTTACGAACGTTGAATGTTTTGGTACTGTCTCAACCAGACCGCATCACATTACTTCGTAACTTATGAGCTTCTCCAACTCTGCCGGCCGTTTCTCCGAAAGCAGTGGAAGCACTACCACCACCGTAAGTGTCTAGCACAATCTTTGCTAGTGGTGCGAGCCCAAGCAATGTCGACCATCTCTCAGAAAATGCGGCTCAAAGGCTGACCTATTTTCCATCCTGATCTTTTCGTCATGTTGCGAGCAGACGTACACCGTTGCCAATCCCGTTCGTCGTGCTTATCACGAACAGCCAACAGCCATGACCATGACCATGCCATTGACAGGCCTTTCGCCGCCCTCCAAAGGTTTCTTCGCTCCCTCCTCGCTACCCACCTCGCGGTCTGATGTCTCTTCGAACGGTATCATCTCTTCTGCCGTGCCCAGTCGTGGACGCAGAAGAGAGTCCATCACAGGTCAGATGCGTCGCAAAGCTACCGACACAGCTTCCGCTGCTGGTGGAGGTGGTGCCTCAGGTCTCTCCATGAGCCGCGTCGCAGCAGGCGGTCCCACTTCTCCTAACGGTAGAGCCATCCCCATGGCTGCACGTTCACCACGCATGGGAGCTATGGAAATGGGCGGTCTCTCCACCTCTTTCGGAGCTGCAGCCGAGGCACTCTCGCTCTCCTCTTCCATCACTTCCAACTCGACCGTGGCTCCCGGTTCGTTCCAGGCACGAAGCAACGCTCAACCCATCAAGAACGAGGGCCGTTCACAAGGTCATTCGCATCTTGGCGTTGAGTGTTTCGGTCCTTCGAGTCTGGACAGCTCCATGCCCATGCCAAGTCCAGGCATGGTCACATCCAATTCGAGTGCTAGCGGTGCGCTCGACAATGGAGCCAAGCGTGACCGTCGCGCATCGGTCAGCTCAACAGGGACTGTGGGCGAAGATGACGACACCAAAGGCGGCAAGCACGAACAGCTTCATCGCTGCGAAAGCTGTGCCAAGGTGTACCGTCATCCAAGCTGTCTCATCAAGCATCGCTGGGAGCACACGGTCTACTGGAAAGAAGCGTCCAAGTTTCTCATGAGCAAGCATCAGCAGGTACAGCTTCTGGAAGCTGCTGCTATTCTGGTGGGCATGGATGCCAATGCACGATCCTTGCCCGAAGAAAAGGCGCTATGGCCTGCGGCTGTCAGTCCTCCGTCATCCGGATTGCTCGGTTCTGAATCGATCAACTTTGAGACGCTCATGGCTTCCAAACGCCGCAATACGGTTTCGAGCAATGCAAGCGCCAGTCCGGCACGTGGGCCCACTCCTTCGCTGGTGCCTAACGAGAGCAGCGACGGAAGCACAACGAGCACGTACGATCCTTCGATGCGCAGTGTTACTATGAGTCCGCTCGCTGGGTTGGGCAACATGCGTCTGAGCGAACCTGAGGGTAAACACATGCCGCGATACCGTCTTGATGACGGTGGAAGTGGTAGCGGTGGCAGTGGAAGTGCTAGTGGCAGTGGCAGCGACCGGGCTGATCGCTCTGGTTCAGCTGAGATGTTTGACGACGACGAGGTGGATGAAGACGATCGTCTGGATGAGGGCGAAGAGCGATACGGTGCTGATGCAGGTGGAGATGTTATGGCCAACATGGAGATGGACGATGTCAACTGAGAAGTACCTGTTAGGCTTATGAAGCAAATCGTTGCCCATCAATGGATTAAGTTATCAACAAAAACAAAAATTCCTACTTGTCGCTCAACAACATGTGGGCGAAATACGGATCAAAGAGTATCATCAAATTATTTCCCGGTTTACCCTTTTCCTTTCTCCAAGACAAGCCTAGCTGCTGTATGAGAATGTAACAATATCACAATCATAGTCACACAAATGGATACCGTAACAAAGAGAAAAAGTGGCTATGGAAGAGCAGAGTGTGGAGATGCGACTCAGAATTGATTAGAGGCATTGAGGCCGGATCTTGTATGCTCTTGGTTGTAAGTTATATGACTTTGAGCTGCTTGCGGTTTGGGTTGCTTTACCGAGGGCAGAGTCGGGTCTGCATCGGTAGATGTGCTCCATCGGGAGAGCCAACCGATAGTGTTAGAAGTGTACGGATCTACGATGTCGCTGCCTGTGCCTTGCCTTTATCTCGGCTTTTGCCAATGCTCAACTGTTCCGAAAGAGTGTAACGGAACACCGCGGATCGGCTTTTGAGATTTGATCATCTTGATGCAGTCGCTTCTCTCGCTCACCATCCAACCCTGGGGTCAGAGAAATGTCTCTGGAAGAAGTTTGTGTGAACCCCGGCAAAACGGCAAAAGCCGGGTACCGGAAAGCTTTATTTCTACAACTTGCTAGATGCAGGGCCCTGGTACTGTACGATGTTAGTGAGGCACCCCACATTTGATGATGGAGGAGAAGCGGAACCGATATGGTGGATTATCGTACTGTAGGAAAGCGGGGCAGGGCGCAAGTAGGTGAATTCGAAAATGCTCGTGAAAAGGGCTGACCACCGCTGCACGTCTGCATGTTGATCAAAAGGTTGGTGGTAACCTCTTGGTCACGACCCCACAAATTGGGCCCTCCATCATCATCATCATTATGGCCAGTTCATGCTCGCTTTCGGTGCTCGTAAGTATGTATGTAGAAAAAGAGCGAGCAAGAGCAAGCGAGACCAACACATCCAACTTCTTCCCAAGGTGACGTCGAGAGCATGTACCCGACGGTATTATCAAGATGGTAGCGACGTCACAAGCATCATACAAAAGAAAGCGGAAGGTAAAGAATGAGGACAGAATCAGGTACGAGAGACGGACAGCTGTGTACTGTATCGATCTCGGTTGCGGGGAGAATCAGGTTGTCTCTGGAATTAGGTTTGTTTTTTCTTTTCTACGCTATGCGGGGACAGTATAGAGTTGTAGGAAGATTTTTATTGAATCGTCATCACCAATCCCTCGGCTGTGTGATGGATTGTTTGTCCAAACGAAAAGTCGAACTGGACACGCGGTATCACGGCCTCCAAATATTACAATCTCAGCTACGACCAAGATGGACGCCTCTGACGTTTCTACAGAGTAGCTTTTCCCACGCTATGTTACAATAGAAGATTGTCGTCATGCTTGATTGTTTTTCGGCATTGCAAAAACCCAAACCTCTGTGCTGTACCCACGTGAAGCGGGCTCAACGAGGAAGCGATGGGTTTTTTGACGTCGTCCAGAGAGAATTTGTCCGAGAGACGAACGGCATCGCATAAAGTTGAGACAGCGTCACAGAGATCGTGGTGCTACAGTGGTTAGTCGTAGCAAATTAATGCATAATGGCTTGGTTCCACTGTCCTCGTTGCGCTATCTGCGGTCTCTCTCTTTCTCCTTGCTTGACATCAAGTGTTCGACGTTCAGCGTCTCTGAAACTTGTTGACCGGAAGAGACAAGGTGAAACTCAACCTCGATAGGATAAGTATGTTGAAGCGGAAGCTTGCACAGGCGAGGTTGAATTGGGCGTTGGTTTGCAATGCAAAGTATTCATAAGCGAGGTCAGTCAGACTTTGTTTGATATTGATTGGCTGTGCTGTGCTCTCTCTCTACTGTATCTGTCTCCGTCTCCCCGCGCAGGTCTCAGATATCCGCCAATTTGCAACTCTATCCGCATTTCACATTCAATTCTCTTTTCTCTTTTCCCATCTCGACCCCACACATTATGCTAATTAGGACATCCTTCCAATAATTGGTTTCTGGTATCCAACCAGCATTTTGCGCCTTCTCCTTGATTTGCCGGCTTTTGAATGATCTTGCCGTCGTCAAAGCCAAAGAGATGGTTCAAGGCACAGTCTTTTGGCAAGTCAAATTGTTTCTTCTCGACCAGGCACTACCTTGCTTTAAACACCAACCCGCCTGTACCTGTCCGTCGGTTTCATTTGTGAGCACGCACGCAGAATCTTGTCATTTACCTGGGCAATGATCACAGCAATCTCAAGCGGTCGCCCTCGGTCGTCAGCTTGGTGTTGAGGGCCAAGTGGAAGTGAGACTCATCGCATCCGGGACAGGCACTGCATGGTCTTTGTACAGTAAGTTAGACGACAAGAAGCACAAGGGCGTCAATGTCCGCCGCACCAAGTTGATTCTCAGACAGAGAGAGAGAGCTCAATAATGAACAAATACACAAAGAGAGCGGAGTCGATGAGGCAGACAGACAACCATTAGCCGCTCTCTCTCCGACCGATGAATCCAACAGTCACCTGAGCTGTAGGAAAGAGACAGAGACAGGAGAAGCTGATACACTGTGTGTGACTATGCCGCCGTCAAAATAAAATGAGTTCAAAGCCCAATTCCCATTTCGGTTACTGCTGATGATCTGCCCCAAGCATCAGTATACATTTTGCTGCCCTTTTTGATTGAAAGGACACACTGGTGATGTGCCAAATGCACGGACGCGCGCTTGAGTTTGTGTGACGAGGTGAAGTGATGATCCACGCCTTAATTCGTGCAGCATGACGGTCGAGCCTCGTCCTTTCAGCAGGAAATTTATTTGAGAAACCACGCTCAACCTCCACGCTCGCACCCGCCTTCCTTTTCTACTTGGTGGAGCCGACGTCAAGCAATCACACTTTCTTTTTTGGCTCCAAAAAGCGGCTCTGTGTGTGCATAGGCAGCAGCTGCTGCAGCATCAGCTTCTCTTTTTGGCCCGGATTCCCCATCTCTTGAGCTCGAGCCTTGTTTCTCACTCACTCACTCTCTCTAGCCTTGGATGTCTCAGTTGCTTCCCTCTTCTGTCTCGCCCTGTCTCGCCCAACGGTTCAGCTCTTCTCTTTTCTGTTTTTGTCTCCGCCTCGCTTGGCTTTGCATTCAGCATTCAGCATTCAGCATTGTCTCGACAACTTGCTGCACTTGACCTCTCTCTGCTGTAGCCTCACCTTAGTTTGCCGCACTAGCCTCGTCGTCTCATTTCTATCATTCTCATCCTCTCGCTGAATTCATTTCTCGGAATCGGCCTTTCAAAGAGCCATCGCTTTCCCCGCTCACACATCCAATATAAGTCAACCACATCACCTCGCCACTATCCATCCCTTCTTTCTCTCTAGCTTTGTTTCCTTCCTCACACCACGCTCTGTAAAGCTCGCCTCACCTTTGCTCTTTTTTGTTGATCAATCATCAAAGAGCACAAGCGACTTTCTTTCTCTCGCTCTTCTCATCACGACTCCATACTATACTCCCCCGCACCTTTCTTACTTGATACCCGTGCTAGGAGTTCTTTCTTGCTTTCTCTCTAATTTCTACGCCCCTTTTGCGTTGTTCTGCTAGTCTTTGCTTTCTGATTTTCGCCTCGGGACTCCTCCGAAGCGACTCAATCTGTAGCGAAACAGCTTTCAATCCATCCTTTGATCGGAATCAGCCGCTAGACGCTTGATTTCTTCTTCTTTCGGCTTGCATCCGCTTTCAGCTCTCCCTCTCTGCCTCTTGTCTGGCAGCGAAAGTGCAGCGTAACGCATTTCGAAGTTTCTTCTACCTTCCCGTGCTTCTGGTCCGGCAGCAGTCGCTTCAATTCTATCAGAAGCAGTCGCACCAGCAAAACGATCCGCAAGTCAACAGACAATTTCACTTGTCTGCTGTACATCCTCCACCCAAACCCTCTCTCTTAAACCCTCACAAGCCCGGTTCAGCTCAAAGTAGCGCCGAATCACACTCTTCAATCATGTCGAGCGTTACAAACGAACTCGGCGAGGAGATCCAGCCCGCCTACCGAGGTAAGTTATCATTTCCTCCTGTATCCCGTGTGCTGCTCAGCCGGGCTGTTCAGAAATCGCTTTGCTTGGCTCTCTCGCCCGCAGCTGCCTTCATTGTGACGGATAGTTGTCCAGGTAGCCAAGCGACTCTACGCTGAGAGAGTCAAGAATTGCATCATCCTCCGCGAGCTGGCATTTCAGACCGCTTTATGAGCAGTGCGAAGCGGTTGCTAGCAGTCTGCCCGTTCGGCTTTCCCGCATCCATTGCCAGACTGCCCCTGTCTAATCCAGACAGCTCTCGGGCAACCCGATGAAGCGTCACCTTTCCCGCCGGAAACAACCGTCTCTTCTGTAGCAAAACGACTGACCATAATCCATTCCCATCATCTCTTCTTCTATTCCATCCACAGGTAACCTTTCTGATTCCCAGCAGAGGGATCTCAGAGAAATCTGGCGACGTCTCTTCGAGCTCTTTGAGAAGAACAAGGATGTCTCGGAACGTGTTATGCGCGAAGGCGGTCCCAGCAAGGTTCCCAAAGGTGCTCCAGCTGCTCCCAAGGACGAAAAGGACGCCAAGAAGGACATCCCCAAGGATGACAAGGCCAAAGAAGAGGCCAAGAAGGCCGAAGAAATGAAGGAGATGAACGAATTCATCGACAAATACGGAGGTCCCATCCTTCGCGAAACCATGTGGGAATTCACAAAGATGGATCACCCAGACACTTCGGTCCTTCGTTTCCTTCGTGCGCGTAAGTGGGACATTGACAGAGCTCTTGCCATGTTGGCAGCTGCCTGTAAGTTCCGTCTCGAGAAGGACGTTTCCGGCATCATCTACAAGGGTGAAGACGGTCTCAAGGACGTACCTGGTTTCATGAACCAGATGCGTCGTGGTATTTCCTACATTATGGGAAGCACCGACAAGATGGAGAACCCCATCTATTTTATTCACGTCGCTCGTCACTTTACCAGTGCACAGAAGCACGAGGTCCTTCAAGACTACGTCTTGCTTGCCATGGAGAATGCACGTATGATCACCACCGCCCCTTACGAGAAGGCTGTCGTCATTTTCGACATGGCCGGCTTCGGTCTCAAGAACATGGACTGGCAGTGTGTTCTCTTCCTCGTCAAGTGTCTCGAAGCTTACTACCCCGAATCGCTCCAGCGTATCTACGTTCACGGTGCTCCTTGGATCTTTAAAGGTATCTGGCAGGTTCTCCAGCCAATGCTTGACCCTGTCGTCCGTGACAAGATCAAGTTCTCCAGCAAGGCTCAAGATCTTGCCGAGCTCGTTCCCGCTTCCAAGATCCGAAAGGGTATGGGCGGTACCATGGAGTGGGACTGGGACTACATCGAGCCCCAAGCTGGTGAGAACGATGTTATGAAGGACAAAAAGTCGCGTCAAAAGATCGAGAAGGAGATGAAGGAGCTCACCGATGAGTTCGAGAACTTGACCAAAGAATGGTTCGAGTCCACCTCCAACGACAGCGAAAACGAGGACCTCGCTTACCGTCGTGAGGTCGTCTCCAAGCAAATCCGTGTCAAGCACTACCAGCTCCAGCCTTACGTTCGAGCCAAGAACATCTACCAGCGCGCTGGTATCATCACCTATGATGGTACTATCACCTGGAAATATCCTCAGACCAACGGCAAGACCATCACCCAAGTGGTCAACGATCGTCACAACTATGGTGCTCTCATCAAGTGGCTCAAGGATCACAACGAAGATACGCTCGAGGACTCGTTCGGTCACAAGAATCTTGTCGAGCTCTGCGACGACGGCACCATCAAGGAGTCGTACGGTGGCAGCAGTGGTGGTGGAAAGGGCGCCAAGAGCGATGCCGCTTCCACCAAGTCTGGCAAGTCCGGAAAATCGGGCAAGTCGGGTGCTGACTCCAAGAAGTCCGGCAAGAAGGATGCTGAGGCTGCTGGTGCTGGCGCCGCTGCTGGTGGCGCTGCTGCTGGTATCGGCTCGGCTCTCAAGAGGAACAAGAGCAAGAAGAAGCAGCCCGAACCCGAGCCTGAGCCCGAAGAATCGGACGAAGGTGACTTTGAGGATCCCGAATCCGAGCCTGAACCTGAACCGGCTCGTACTAAGCGCTATGCTTCCACCAACAAGTCAGCCGCTCGCAAGCCTAGCCGATCTGCTGAACCCGAGCCCGAGCAAGACGATGATGACCACGACGATGATCAGCAACAGCCTCAGAGCTACACTGGTGCTGCCGTCGGTGCCGTTGCCGGTGTCGCTGCTGGTGCCGCAGGTGCTGCGGCTGCTGGCTTCAACTACCTTCGTGGAGGCAGCCGACAGGCTAACGGTGACGAGCACGATGAGCATGACGAAGACGAGGACGAGGACGAAGAGGATCACGGTGTTGCTCGTCCTGGTCAGCAGCGTCAACAGCCCCGCACTGTCGACCACTACCCTGACGAGGACGAAGAGTTCGACGAGGACAGCCCCGAAGACGATCAGATGTCGGCCTACTCTGACGAGTCCATCACTCCCGAGACCGCCGTTCGCCCCGACTACATGCAGCAAAAGATCAGCGCTTCCGACTGCCGTATCGATGACAACGACTGTCGCGAGGATCTCGCCAGCGTTCGTGAAGCCATGGCTCTCTTCCTCAACTCTCGCATGCGTGAAGCCGAGGAGATCTGCATGCAGGGTGCTGGAACGCGTCTCTACAAGGCCGAAGGTATGGCTCTGATCAACTCGGTCAAGTCGATCATGACCTTTGAGCCTACCGACTTTGAAACCGCCATTCTTTGCTGTCAGCACTCGATGAAGATTGCTGGATTCCTGCGCAAGAAACAGGGTACCATTGGCAAATTGATCGGTGGTGGCAAGATGGGCAATTACCGATCTATGAGCCTTGTTCAGCTTCATGCTGAGCTTGTTTTCGCTGAATCGCAGCTGCTCAAGTCGGTGTTGGGTATCTTCTACTCTGGTGACAGCATTGGCTTTGTCAAGCAGGCTTTCAGCTTGCGTGCTGCTTACTTCCAGGTGCGCGAGTTGTTCAAGTTTGTCGAAGCAGTCGATGCTGAGGCTGAAGAGGCCGAGGTATCGGGCAAACGTTCGCAGACGGTTCATTTGGACCAGGATTTCCGATCGGGTGTCTACCTTGGAAACGCGGTTTGCTCGCTTGTACTCTCGATGCTTCCGACCAAGACGCTCAAGATTATGGAAGGGTTCGGATTTGTGGGTGACCGCAAGTTCTCGCTCGATCTGTTTGCGCGTGCTGGTGGATGGAGTAAGAGCAAGCCTTTGCCAACCATTTCTGCGGATGAGGAAGGTGTTCGACGTCCCTTGTGTGACATTGCGATTCTGATGTATCACTTGTGGATTTCGAGTTACATTCCTGTTACCGAACTCGATTTCGAGTTTGCTGACAAGATCCTCTCTTGGAACTTGGTCCGATTCCCCAACGGTATCTTCTACCTCTTCTGGTCGGCTAGGCTGTATGCAGCTCAGGCTTTGCCGGAGAAGGCGATCGAATACTACAGGAATGCGATCGAGTCTCAGCGCGAATTCAAGCAGTTGCACCACTTGTGCTTCTGGGATTTGTCGTTGACGTACTTGTGCACTTGCGACTTTGCCAGAGCTTACGAGTGTTACGACGTGCTTTCGCGCGAATCGAACTGGTCCAAGGCGATTTATCAGTACGCCAAGGCAGTAATGCTTTACGAGACAGGTATGGATGATAGAGCCAAGAGTGCCACTATCATGCGTACGGTTGGTAAACTTACCAAGAAGGTAGCTGGTCGACAGATTCCATTCGAGCGATTCGTCGCGCTGAAGGCGAAGAAGTACATCAACCAACAGAACAGATTGCCTCTGCCAGGATTGGAGTTCTCGTACTTGTGGCATTGCATTGGACAGACCCCGGTATTCTTGTTGGTGGAGAACACGTTGACGAGGATTGATGAGTTTATTGATGAGTTGGAGAGTTATCACAATCCTAAGAGTTACGGAACGGGAGAGAACGAGTATTGGTCGGCTTACTGTTTGGCTTTCTTCCTCCGAGGTGTAGCGCTGAGATTTGTGGCTTATCCTGAGCCACAGACGCTTGTGCGTTTGCCAGCCGAGGATACGGTGGGTCCGATTGAGGAGATTCAGGCAGATGCAGTTCAGTCTTTCAACAAGGTGTTTGAACACGGTCAGAAATTGGATGAGGTGGATAGGTATTTGGTGTACTTTGCTCATTACGAGTTGGGTCGTTTGCGAGGATGCATGGGACAAGATGAGGCTGCCAAGACTGAATTCAGGAAGGTGTTGAGTGGAAAGCCACTCGAGGCAAAAGGAAAAGGATTGATTGGTGGTGGAAGCAAGGCTAATTACTTGTTGAGTAACATGTGTCAGGTTCGTGCACATGCTGCTATGGAAACGATGAGGATTCAGAAGTCGAGATCGAGGACATCCTTCTTCCATGGTGCAGAGGGAAGTTTGGCCTCTCAGAGTATTGCTAGTAAGTCAACCAGGAGTAATTCGTTGGCGAGTAGCAGTGCTAGTCGAAGTATGACTAGTAGAGGTACTTCGATGAGTAGTAGATCTGGTAGAGCAAGTATCAAGAGTAATACGTATGATGCTGAAGATGGTTACAGAGGTGGAGGTGCTCAGAATGGTAATGGTAGACCTAGAGCTGATACAGGTAGATCGCAGGGTACGGATTATTCCAGAAGAAGGTGATTTCTTTTTAGGTACGGTTTCCAGCTTTTGTTTCTTTTGATTTCCTTTTGTGGTTCCGTTCAGTTATGTATGCTTGTTCTTTCTCTCACATATAATGATTGTTAATTTAAGTCGTGCTTGCTATGATATGATCATGGCCGTGGTTTGATTTAAGTTGTGCTTACCGAACTCTACGGTTATATGGCAGATTCAAATGTGTTGATATCAATGCAACAGGGTTAGTGTGTTTGAGATCGAGGATGGGATTTACCTTCATCGGGGAGATGTAGATTAGAACGTGGCTCCATGATTGTGTTGTGCGACTCCACACGTTCGCTTCGAATCGCATCGCATCGCAACGGCACGGAGACTTCTTTTGGTCTTGTTTGCCGAAGCAAGAAATGGCGTGATGAGTCGGCGTTGAGCACGTCAGATTGCGCCTTTTTTTTCCTTTTTTTTTTTCTCCACGTCTTTTATGCCCTCTTACAATCCTCCTATTTTCTCGCCTTATTGCTCTGTTTCCTACACTCAACATCATTCACTTTCTTGACAATTGCAGACCATCGCTAAGAAGTCAAGATCCGAATGATAAGCTAGTGTTGAGTGAAAAAGGCACGGAAAAAACACAGACAGATAGAAGGGGGAAATGAAGAAGCAATTTGGTTCGATGGATAACCGTGCATTTTGAAATAAAGAGCAAAAAAAGTCATATCGTAATTGGTTATCCCCACGCGCTTTCCCCGGTCAACTACCAGTCACAGTGTCAAAGTTAAGAAGAAATGATGAAAGCACAAAGCACACCATTCTTGAGGTTGGTGTTGGTTTGCCCTCTCTCTCTGTCCCTAGGCTTTGCTGTAGAAAGCTCGTCATTGACCCCAGAGTGTGGAATGCCTTTGAGCTGAATTGGCTCGGTGAGAAGAAAACACCGATGCCGCCCGCCCGCTCGTTCCAGTCAGAGACAGACCTGTGTTGTATTGCTGTTACCATACAATGACAACTGTACAAGTGTCTGTCTGAATCACCCCCAAGAGAGAAACAGAGAGGGATCTTGCCTTGACTCATTCGAGAAAGTACATATACCATAACCGAACACCTTCTCTACTTCTATAAGATCCGTTTCTTTTTCCACCATCATCAATTGACTCGCCATTCCCACATTCTCCTTCCCCCTTCAAAGAAGCAATCTAGCTAACAGCCTCTTTCTCACCATGTCATCCACATCACCCCTCCCCATCCCACCTTGGACCCCACCTCAACCCACACGCGAAACAGATCTTGAATGGGCACCCCTAACCACACTTGATCTTTCCCTCATCACTGGACCTGATTTCACCTCCGTTCCTTCCAACCTCGTTTCTGAAGTAGGAACTGCTTTTCATCGAGATGGTTTTATCTATGCTATAAACCACGGTCTTAGCTGGGATGAAGTTCTCCGACAATTCTCCATAGGCCAGTACGCATTTAATTCTGTTAGTGAAAGTGATAAAGCAAAATATAAAGCAGATATATTAAAAACCGGTAGTTTTGTAGGATATAAAGAACAAGGTCATTGGAAATTAAATGGTATAAAAGATCGTATTGAACAATTGAATTTTGGTTCTCAAACATTCTCTTTGGAGAAACGAAAAGAACTCTTCCCAGAATCTCTTCAACCTCTGATTGATGAAATTGAATCATTCGCTACTTTCAACCATTCAGTAATCCTTAAGAAAATCTTATCTGTTTTATCATTGGTTCTAAAATTACCTGTTGATTATTTATGGAATTTAAGCAAAGAACCTGAAAAAAAAGGACTTGATCTATTACGATATGCAATGTATCACACCCCAGATGAAAAAGATGATGAAAAATTAGGAGGCGTACGATTACAAGGTCATACAGATTTTAACTCCGTATCCATTTTATGGTCACAACCTATTACTTCTCTTGAGGTTTTAATGCCAGATAATAAATGGAGATTAGTTAAACATAAAGATAATGCTCTTGTCATCAATCTTGGTGATGCAATGCATTTTATTTCGGGGGGATACTTGAAACAAACTATTCATAGAGTTGTTGCTCCACCTAATGATCAGAGCCATTATACAAGGTTAGGAATTTTTTATTTTGCACTTTTCAATGATGATGTGAGTTTAGAACCTTTAGAGGAGGAAAGTGAGGTTGTTAGAGAGGCGTATAAGAAGATTAAAGAGAAAGAGGGAAAAGGGTTTTGGGATGATTTAAAGAAAAAAGGGGAGAAAGTTCCAACAGCGGGTGATTGGGAAAGATTGAGAGTAAAGGCATACGGGCAGATGGGTAGTAAGAAGGAGGAAGGTGGTGAACATGATGTAGAGGAAATTGCAGGTCAGAAAGTTAAAGGTTATAATGGTGAGAGAGTTTTGGCTAAGAAAAATGGTCAACAGCAAGTTCAGCAACAGCAGAGCGTTAGGGCCAACTAAAGAATGTTGGAACATCTTATATGACCTCACACACGCACACTTATCCGTAGCTCTACATTCAATAGTAGAGAGACACAAGATACAATACTGCTAAGCAAAAGCAAAAGCGTATTGATCAATGAGGCTTCAACGAGGCTTCAACCCTCGCTATACCCCCCTTTCCATTCTCCTCCCCCGTATTTTCCCCTCCTTCGCAGCATTGTTCGTCTTGCATTTCAACATGGTTCCTTGATTCCCCCTTCTGAATTCCTGTATAACACTTCGTCAGTCTCAACACACACACACGTATTTCTGTTCCTTAGTCTCATTTGCATCCAACTGCAGTCATTGATCTCGTCAATCTCAAATGTCTCTTTCATCGTAAAAATTGTTTGCCATTGCTTGCATGTGGATGCTATTCTATCTCGTCAGAAATACGTTCAGATTGCATCCTTGAGAGATGTGATCCGCTTGGCGTAATCCAGCAGCGACGCGTGATTGCCCGGAAGTGTAGCTAGCTGCAAGCTCAAACGTGGAAGTCTGTCTTCGTTATCAACTCCATAATTGACTTCGATAGGGTCGACTTTGATAGTGCCGGGCAGATGCCCAGCCCATTCGGTCGACGATGAAGCTTTATCCCTAAACTCCTGTCTGTCGTCGTTGTGAAGGTTGATGAAAGGGACAGAGATTGCCGGGAGGTCGATAAGATTGATGATTTGGCACCAGATCTCGCTGAGACCTGCGTCGTCTTGTGCAGTGAAGGCTTTGTTCTGAACTGGCCCTCCCAGCACGTAGGTTGGCGTGACGAAGATGACGTTCTCCACTTCGTCATCCTGTTGACTGTCAAGCGTGGGCTCAGGGATGCCAGCTTGACGCATGAACGTCTCTTCCAATTTTTCCAAGCGTTCTGAATCGGGCTTCCACGACTTCTTATCAGCGTCAGAGGTGGTGGAAGAGAGACGAGACTCGTCGAAGAGAGTGCGGGTGATGAGAGGATCGTCGCCAAGCATCTCACGAGCTTCATCAAAGCCGTGCTCTTTCGCGTGTTCGATCCAAGCCTCAGCCCACGAAGCCAGATCGATATCCCCAAGCTCCTCGCATTTAGTAGGGCGGTCCTTCTCATCGCTTTTCTTGAGGGTCTTGATGAGCCACTTCATGAGCTCTTGCACTTCTGGCGAGCTGTGCTGGGTTGTATATACGATACGAGGGTTGTTGTGCTCCTTTGCTTCCAGCTCCTCCAGCTCCTCCTCATCTACTTCTTCCATCCACCTCTGTTCTTCATCCAAATCGTGGGGCTTTCCACCGTCTAGGACTCTTGCGACAAGCTCCAGAGTTTCCATGTCTCTGCATAGAAGACCAGGCGCTGTGGCTGGAATCTTCGTGCGAGGCAGACCAGTCATAAAGTCTTGAGGAAGCTTCCAGCTGAATTTGTCGGGATCGGACACGTATTTGTAGCCGAATAGCTCGTTGAGACAAGCAGGCTGCCGCACTGATCCGCCCATGTCTGTGCCGATGCCGATTTGACTGCCGCCGTATTTGACAATACTGGCCTCACCGCCAGAGCTTCCGCCAACTTGGAATTCGTCGCTCGACTTGTCATCTGCACCAGCCGCACGAAGTGGAGATCGAGTAGTACCCCAGAGAGGAGAATGTGTGGTATTGGACATCATGAGTTGAGGTGCCGTTGTCTTTGCAATCATGATGGCCCCATGGTCCTTCATTCTCTGGACCAAGTCGGCGGTGGCAGCTTCCCGCTGAGCTGCCCGCGAGGAGCAACCTAGAGTTGTAGGAAGACCTTCAACATGAATACAGTCCTTGACGCTGAAGACCAGCCCATATAGAGGATAGCAATCGAGCACTGATTGTGCAGTATCTTCGTCGCCGCTGAGCTCAAGGTGCTCAGCCTCCTTCAAGGCCTCTTCGTAAGGGAAGGCCGTAAGGCAGTGAGTGTTGAGACTTGCTTCGATCGTAAGTCGGATTCTTGCTTCAACGATGCGCTTGACTGTCAAGGGCCCGCCGAAGACTAACCGCTCTTGAATTGTGTGGAGGGGCAGTTTGGCAATCTCGTAGTCTTCTAGCTTAGGCTTCCCATACTTCTTCTTGGCCTTTGTGACCGTTTCGAGGAGCGAGTCGACAGTCTCTTTTGCGCCATCACCGTTGAGGTCAGGATAAGGGTTGCGAAACTCGCCTCTGAGGATCTTCGACTCCGTCATGGCGCTAATGCGAATAGATGATGGAGGTCAGAGAAGAAGAATCGCAACGCCCACCCTCTTCATTAGTCACACGGCTCATGTGTGTGTTGGGACAAGAAGAATCGGAACACGGAAGGGACGTGCGCTGACAAACCTCCACACCAACACTTTTTGGACCCTTTTTTGGTGCACAATTTCAGTGTTTCTTTTACACGCCGATTTTACAGCCGAACACAACTCTTCTGGTCACGCCAATTCAACCATGCCATTCTTCTCAACCATCATCGCTAGATAGCTCCGATCAAGCTTCTTTCCGTCACCAGTCCAAGCCATGCGGCCGCATATACTTCACGACGCCTTCGACTGGCCATAGTCCGCTAAAAAAAGCGCAAGACCTGCCATCAATGTTTCTGCCCCGCAAATTGCAGAAGCGCGGGCATTCGAAAACCGCAGCGACAAAGACCTCTACTGGTTCAAAAGAGAAGCCCACTTCGAGCGAAGTAGAGGCGGACAGGAAGCACACTCACACTCCTGGTCTCTCTGCAACAGGAGAAGAATGGACCCTTCCGAAATCCTCGAAAAATGAGACCAAGACGATTGCATTCAGCAGCAGTCATGCCACATCGCTGGCAAGCTCAGAAGCATCTACAATCATCTCGCAGACTTCCACCGAAGCAGCCAAATTAGACCGTCTGGTCGATTTCCTCTTTGTTCGCCTCTCCCCGCTATATCTTGCATTAGCTCAATTCGAAGAACAAGGCAACATCAGCAATGGCCCTTGCTCCGAGCTAGTCACGAGTATCACCTCCTCGTATGCTGCACATCAACATACGAGCAAAAACAAAGCGCCGGGCGACGACCACCCATCATGCTCCAAGACCCACTTGGCGCGGCTTTTGAATCTCGTCCCTGGTTTAGCTACGAGATGCAAATCTATCGGCCTTCTCTCTGAGGCCCTCGACACCCTGCAGAACGGTCCGGCAACCGGTTGGTACACGCTTCACAAGCACTCTTTCCAGGTCGAATGGTCACGATCCTATATTTTTCTTCTCTCACAGCTTCATACAGCCACTACGCCAAGTCCGAGCAGCAAATCGCTCTGTTCCTCATTGGCACCTCTCCTTATTCACATCGAGTCGATTCCGCCTCGAATAAAGACGCGATCGCAAGCCGCTGCTTATCTCGCATCTCTTACGCGGATCCTCAAAGACATCGAAGCTCAGGCAGCTGTGTTGGCCGTCCTCGAGCCAGACGTCGTCGATCGCCATCTTATGGCGGAAAGAGCGAGCTTCTCAACTGCATCGATTTTAGAAGAGAAATGGATCTCTGGCCGAGGCTTCTTCCTTTTGAATTCTACAGAGCTGGTTAAGGGACTATGTGCAAAGTATGCGTGGGACCTTGCAGGGCGTATCTCGGTCTCAGGCTCGGCAGACGGACGATCAGATTTGCAGCCAATTCGATGCTTGAGTTGGGCTGGTTGGGTCAAGATGAAAGGGCTTTACTTGGAACAGCAGAAGGCTTCTCGACGGCATGAAAACTCGAGAGTCAGAAAGGATAAGCATGGTGGACAGACAGACGATACACAGGGGAGCGACCACAAACGAAAGTGCTGCTCAATTGATACCAGCTACAAAAAGGATACTGCGCCTGTGGCTGGTGAAAATGAGTGGTTCCGAGGTACAATTCTACTCCTGCCCCTCTCTTCAATATCGCAGTCGGACGCCGCTCTCACTTTGCCTGCCTTCTCCTCGACGTCAGACTTGACGCCGGCCTTCTTCAACCGTCATCTCAAGCCGCAACTGGAGAAGACCGTCCCCGAATCAATCTCTTACATCCAGCTTCTTGCCTCTAATGCCCCCACTATGGCAGCAATCAGAACCTCGCATCCACTGCACGCTTCACATTTGTTATCCCACTTTCCACAGCTCAGCAGAATGCAAACGAAAGAAGAACAGATGTACTGGGCCGATCTACCACCCAAGGTTCATTCTGCAGCTCAAACCAGATTCCACGCACTCAATCGCAAACTGTCGCACCATAGCACATCATGACAAGGATTCTTCAATCAAGCACACATGTACAACAGCACATCAATACCATGCTCCAAAACAAAACAATCCATTTCACGTCTTTGCTGTGACTAGAACAGGTGCAAACTCTGCGTCATAGGCAGCACTTCTGCAGGCGGTACAGTTAACAATCTCCCCGCATCCGTCACCTCATAAGTTTCCGGATCGACCTTTAAGTCCGGCGTATGCGTGTTGAGTTTCATATCCTTCTTACTAACCTTCCTGCAACCTTTTACTGCCTCTACTCTCTTTTTCAAACCGTAACCCTTCACGATTCCTTCTTTGACAGAAACCTGTGAAACAAACAGCACTGAATTGTACGGTGCTGCATTTGGATTTGCGCCATGCATTGGTCTACCATAAATCGGTTGAACAGTTGGAATAGATGCATTTGCATCACCCATTTGAGCCCAAGCTACTTGTCCACCTTTTAATACGAATTCAGGTTTAACTCCAAAATTGGATGGAAGGTAAAAAACAAGATCTGCTAATTTACCTGGTTCAATTGATCCTATTAAATGAGAACAACCATGAACTAAAGCTGGATTAATTGTATATTTAGCGACATAACGTTTAATTCTTAAATTATCCGAAACTGCTTCGTTTACATTCGGAATTCTGAATTCCTTGTCATCCTTCTTGCTACTACCTTCAAGTTGATGTAAAGGACCAATTAAACTTGCCATTTTAGCAGCAGTTCTCCAAGTTCTACTAACAACTTCTCCTATTCTACCCATAGCTTGTGAATCACTACTAATCATTGAAATTGCACCACTATCTTGTAACACATCTTCAGCTGCTACAGTTTCAGCTCTAATTCTTGAATCTGCAAATGCAACATCTTCAACAATTTCTTTACTTAAATGATGACATACCATTAACATATCTAAATGTTCATCTAAAGTATTCTTCGCATAAGGTCGAGTAGGATTAGTTGAAGAAGGTAAAACATTTAATTCACCACAAACTCTAATAATATCCGGAGCATGTCCTCCACCTGCACCTTCTGAATGATAAGTATGAATAGTTCTACCTTTAAAAGCAGATAAAGTACCTTCAACAAAACAACTTTCATTTAATGTATCAGTATGAATGTTACATTGAACATCATATTTATCACAGATAGTTAAACATGAATCTATAACAGATGGTGTAGCTCCCCAATCTTCATGAATTTTTAATCCTGCACATCCAGCTAGAATTTGATCTTCTAATCCAGATAATCCTGAATCATTACCTTTACCTGTAAATGCAAAATTTAATGGAACTCCATCAGTAGCTATCATCATATTTCTTAATTGATCTTGTCCAGGTGTACATGTTGTAGCACTTGTACCTGCTGTTGGTCCTGTACCACCACCAATTAATGTAGTTATACCTGTAGCTAAAGCTTCTTCATGTAAATCAGGACAAATATAATGTACATGGGCATCAATAGCTCCGGCTGTAACAATATATTTCTCTCCTGCAATCACTTCGGTACAAGAACCAATAACCAAATTTGGATCAACTCCATCCATTATTGCTGGATTTCCAGCTTTTCCAATTCCAACAATATGTCCTTTCTTAATACCAATATCTGCTTTAACAATTCCCCACCAATCTACAATTAAAGCATTAATAACCACTACATCTAAAACTGCATTATCACTTCGACCAGATGCTTGTCCCATACCATCACGAATTACTTTTCCACCACCAAATTTTAACTCATCTCCATAAACTGTATAATCTTTTTCAACTTCTAACCATAATGGACTATCTGCCAATCGAATTTTATCTCCTTTGGTTGGCCCGTATAAACTTGCATAAGCATCTCTTGATAATTCAAAAGGTTTTGCAGATTTGAGAACGTCAGGAATAGGTTCATTTGAAAATCCAGCAGATTCAATTCTTTTTATTAAGTTGAATTGATTTTGTTTACTAGATAAAAATTCATCTAATGGTCCAGAAGCTAAATTATTCCCTCCAGCAAGAATCTTTGTACCACCAATTGAAACCAATGTAACATTTTTAGAATCACCAGGTTCAAATCGTATAGCTGTTCCAGCAGCTATATCTAATCTTTTACCTAAAGCTAATAATCTTGGAAATGATAAAGCCGGATTCGTTTCAAGAAATGGGTAATGCGATCCAACTTGAATAGGTCTATCACCTGTATTTGTAACTTTTACTACAACTCTTTCTCGGTTAGGACATAATTGTATAGGCGCCGCTGCTTGTTGAGTGACTAAAGCTCCTGGTAGAACCGGATTCTTTACGAGAGTTCTTTCAATTTGAATTGATTCTTCAAAGACTCGAGAATCAGGTGGAGGGTAAAAACTACTGTAGAGTGCAGCTTCAATATCACCTTTTTCAGTACAAATTGGTTGATGAACAGTAACGAGAAATGTTCCATCATGAAAACATCCTTCCACCATTACTTCGTGAAGCAATTCTGCTACACCTGATAATACATGAATTCGTCCAAGAAGCGTTTTACCATGTTGCATAAGCTCAGCTACAGAATGAACTCCATCTCGAATACGTTCTTGAAGTACAGTGGCGATGAGAGCGGTAGCTTCGGTTAGGTTGAGTCGGACACCGCGAGCAAGGCGTTTTTGGGCTAAGGAACCGGCGGAGTGGAGTAGAAGCTTGTCTCTTTCACGAGGTAGGAGATGCATTGTTTGTCGATCTTGTGTTTCACCAGAGCAAGACTAATAGCAGGGTTAAGGCTAGAGTTGAAATGAAGGAGAGGGTGAAAGAAGATTAAAGAGGATGAGAAGCAAGATAAGGTTGCGAGAACGGATAGAAAAATGGTCGGGAAAGGAAGGTTTGATAGGTCCGTGCAGTGCAACTGATAAGGCGTTGAGAGAAAGAGAGATGCGCCACGTGCTTTTTGGGAAGTCTAACAATCCCGCGGAATCGGCACCAGCATAGATGCCGTGTTCCGAGATATTAATGTCATTATTCACGAGGATTAACACCAACCAACTTTTGACTTCCTTTCCCCTTATCAAACAATCGCAAACAAGAGAGGTCCCAGATGACACTTTGTCATCGTACAGCCTCAGCTGTAGCAAACAGGCTGACGGCTAGTGCACTTGCTACATCTTCCAAAACCACCCTTGAAGCTTTTCCTCGCTCGAAACGATTAAGACGTTCCTTCAGACCTTCAATCCATGTTCAACGCTGCTGCTTTACTACAACGACCATTTCAAGATCAGAAAGAAAAGATATCGATGCGTTTGATGAAGAGAAACATCTGAAACTATCAGATCAAATTCGATCTCTAATGCGAGAATCAGCACAACCTGTCGCATTAATCACAAGCTTCCTTCCTCCAAACACATCTACAACAAAAAAAGGAAAGCTAATTCATGGTGCAACTTTATCCAGCTTTTCATCCATTTCTTTGGACCCAAATTTGGTCTGCTTTTCAATAAAGACTCCTTCGAAGCTTGCGGATTCGTTATTGCATCATTTTCAGAACCGCACGTCCACTTCCTTCGGTAAGGATGGAGAAGAAGAGAGAGGAGACATGCAAGTGGATTTTGTGGTCAACATTCTCTCAGATTCACAAGCAAGCTTAGCTGCCACATATGCTGTTCCGGGTACACCACCATTAGAACATCCTCCTCAAATTGAAAAGGTACAGAATGAAGAAGACAAAGAAATGCATCCGTTGGAAGAGGCAGGATTAATTCAAGTTTTACAAGATTCTATTCCTGTGATCAAGGATGCACTAGGTGCGTTTGGTTGTGAGGTTGTTGATACAGTTGATCTTTCAAAATATACATCCGAAACGCGAGGAGATAAGCAAGGTAATAGCGTTTTGTATATTGCTCGTGTTGTTCATGTATACACATCATCCGATGATATAGAGAAAAAACCACTTATATATCATCGACAAAAGTTTGTTTCAACCACAGAAACAACACTTCCATAACCAATTTTTTTTGTACTTTACTCCAAAAAACCTCGAATAGCACCACCTACATTTGCCACATCAATTAAAAAACTATCATGTCCATGAGGAGCATCTAATTCATAATACCTAACTTGATCATTACCATTTAATCTTAAACATTCTGCAATTTCTCTTTGTTGTTCAACTGGAAATAAAATATCACTTTGAACTCCTATTACTAAAGTTGGAATTGAATTTAATCTAACCATACCTCTAGCTAAAGCTGGAACATATGCGTGTGCTGCTGGAGAAGAAAGTGTACTTATATGTTGTCTTTTTCTTGGTCTAGGTGGTAATAATGGAGTATTATCATTTACAGTTAAATTTCCTGATTGAGAAGAACCGTGAGATTTAATTCGACGACGTTCTAAATCAGCTAATGAATGATCTGACATATCAAATAGATCCATAGCTTTACTGATATAAATGAGAGAATTAGCATCGTATTTTAAACAGAATTGTTCTCCTTGATGATCCAAATATGTTTCAATGAGAAAATCAGGACATAATGCTGGATCTAACTCTTCCTCTGTAATCTCCTCAGAAGGAGAAGAAGAAGAAGAAGAAGAAGAAGAAGAAGGAGCAACTCGACGTGCTCTACCAAATCTTTGTTCCCATTCAGGTCCTGATCGATAAGTAAAAGTTGCAATTTGTCTAGCTAACTTCATACCTGTATGAGGAGGTAGCGAACCTTTTGAATAATAAAATCCACGATTCCAATTAGGATCACTCATCAATACAGATCTTTGTGCATATCGTAAAGCTATACTAGCAGGTGCAGATCTAGCACATCCACTAATCGATACAAGTCTAGCTACTCGATCTGTTTCAAGATGTGCTGCTGCAATCGATTGCATTCCACCCATAGAGCTACCTACTGAAGCGTAAAGTTTATGTATACCAAGATGATCGAGAAGAAAGAATTGAGCACGTACCATATCGAATACGCTCAAAATAGGAAATCTTGTAGCATATGCTGCTCCTGTTTCATCTAAAGGATGAGGTGATGATGGACCAGTTGAACCATAACATCCACCTAGAACGTTTGTGCAAATGATAAAGAATCGATTGGTATCTAAAGGCTTGTTGGGACCAATAAAATCTTGCCACCAACCTTTAGCTGGATTGGAAGGTGTAGAAGCGGCATGAGAGGAAGCCGAGAGACCAGTATGTAAGAGAATAGCATTGCTCTTATCCGCATTCAAGCTACCCCATGTTTCATAGGCAAGATCGAATTGAGGAAGCTCACCACCGTAATCGAGCTTGAAAGGATGAGGATGATGGTAGAGCGAATAACCGCTGACAACTTTAGTATAGGATGGTTCGGGACCTGATTCATCGACTTCGGTTTGTGAAGTTGAAGAGTTGTCGATGGAAAGTTGGGGTGAGGAGAGTTGAGCACGAAGACGGTCTTCACGTGCTTCATTGGCGTCTACGCATGGGAAAGCTACGGAAGGATCGGTGGAGGATGGGGTTGAACAGAGGGATGAAGGCGAGGCAGAAGAATGAGATGACGATGATGATGCTGTTGCTACTTGTTTGGCTTTCTCAGCGAGTTGCTGTAGCTTTTGACCACGACGTTCATTAGCATCGACGCAAGAGAACTCGGGTTTTGCATGTACCGAAGAGGATGAGGAGGGGGTTGAGCGAAGATATGATGTGTGAAGCGAGGCTTGACGGAATGGTGATGCTGCCGATGAGATGAGGCGAGGCGCTGATGCTGATGTCGATGTAGGTGCGGTGGCGAGTGTCCGCACCGACTTCAAGAGACGCAGCGATGTCTTGGACATGGGTGACAGCTGTCGATTATACAGTACGCTGTCGGACTTGAAACGATTCTTTTCCCAGGGTGTGGGCTTGTCAGAGCCAGAGCGATTTGTTTGTTGTCTAGCCTGAGCGATGCGATGTGGACGAGTGGTGGTGGTGATGATGGTTCGAAAACAAGCGAGAGGAAGCAACTTCAACTTGCCATTCAACAAAAGCGGGGATAAGAAGAAGATCACATTTCCCACGCGACTCTAACTTGACGGCAATTCCGATGCTTTGTGACTGACTCGGCAACTTTCTTCGCACAAAATACAATAGCCGTTTTTCCGCTCTTCTTTTCACTTTCGACCAAGTCAATGCTGGGTACAGCAACTCTCATGCTACATGCATCCAGAGTCACAAGGATGTATTCAGATTGAGAGTCTGCTTTCTTTGACAGAGAGAAAGAGATCAACGGTCCTTGTGATGTACGAATGGGACCCTTGATCCAGAAGGAACCGGAAATCGGTAATCACATTGATCTTATCTGAAAGCGATGGCGTGATTAAGCGTGAGCCATGTCGCCTTTCTTCTGTTTCTTCTGAAAAAAAGTGTTGCTTTCTCTCTTTCTCGGCTTTGTATCACATAACCGACATAGCAACAGCATCTCTACATTTTGGTTTCGTCAAGCATTATCACCTTCTTCATTATCATCATCACCACCGTTCCCCATACCATTTCTTCTCTCGACATCTCTCCCTCAACATGGTTCATGCAGATGCAGCCGCACTTCCATCCTACGTCATCACTAAATCCGATTTTTACGATCATCTCACTTCTTCCCTTACATCCCTCATTGATCCTGAAACTGATTGGATCAGCTCTTTATCCAATGCTTCCTCTCTCATTTTCAATTCTATGAATCGTTTCCCTTCTTTCTCATCAAAACGTATCAATTGGGCAGGTTTCTACCTTCTTTCCCCTCTCCTTCCTTCACAACTTCTCAATCCAAAATCTCGAAGTCAACCAACTCTTCTCCTAGGTCCTTTTAACGGCTTACCCGCTTGTCAACTCATTTATTCCATTCCAGGAAAAGGTGTTTGCGCAGATGCTTCCGCTTTACTCCCACCAAGAGTTGTTAGAGTACAAGATACAGAGGCTTATCCTGGTCATATCGCTTGCGATTCACTCTCAAAATCAGAAATCGTCATCCCTTTGGTAATCAACAGAAACAGATTAAATAAATTACATCAACAAGCTTTAGAACAACAATCCCCTAGAAATGGTGGTGAAAGTGCAAATGTAGTACAAGGAAAAGATAGATCTTGGGCCGGAAGAGGTGATAAGGATGAAATTATTATTGGTGTTTTGGATATCGATTGCGAATCTTTAAATGGTTTCGATCAAGAGGATGAAGATAGATTGAGACAGATTGCGGATTTAATTGTTCAACGTTCGGCTTGGTAGTGCGCTTTTGCTTTCAAAAAGCAGTCAGTGGAAATAGCATCATACCCTTGCATACAGACATATTCAAAATACAACATGGACCTTCAGTTGAACAGGTATCATTACCACCGTTCCAACTGCCGTGTGCTTAAAAAAAAGAGGATGAATCGATCGTAAACAAGAGCAGAGTCTCAATCCCGACGTGTCGAAGATGATCCAGCAGCCGTGGTTGCTTGAGTCGTAGCACCGAACGATCTTGCTGTTCTAGTACCTGATGTTGTTGACTGTGTGGTAAGCAAACAGTGTTGTACAAGCAAATTGATCGTGTCAGCTACGCTAATCTCCTCAAATCGTTAGTCTCTTATCTTACCTCTCAGATTACTCACACCGCCAATGGTCTCATCCTGGTCTTCCTCGTCATCTTCACTTTCCCGTTTCACCTGCCTCTGTCTCCCCGCCTCCATCCCAGAAGATTCACCACTTTCGTCTTCCCCCTCCAAATCCTCCCAAGGATCCGTTTCACCTCCATTTCCATTTCCACCCACTCCTCCTTCCCGTCCACCTTCACCTCTCAAACCAATCGCAGCCATCCTACTACTCGCTCTCGAACTTCCAACATCTGTCTCTTCCTCCGTCTCCTCATCCAATCTGTCCAGAACTCTCCTCGACAGTTGAATCTCGGACAGCTCTTCGGGCGAAATCGGTGATGTAGGATCCACAATCTCTATCAATCCCTCTTGTTGTGATCCACTCGGTCCAGCTCCACTACCCATCCTCCTTGCCTCCAACAAATCCCTCATCCTACTCTGCCTTATCGCCTCTTGCAAATCCGCCGCATCTTTCTCTCTCAGACTTTCCAAACTCCTTAATCTCATCTCTTCCTCTTCTGCTTCTTCTTCCTCCTCCCTCTCCCTCCTTTCCCGCTCAAAATCATCTTCTTCGAAATCCTCTCTCTTGATTCTAACTCCTCCTCCTCCCCCAAAACCTCTTCTTCTCTTGGCCTCAGTCTCGGTCTCTGTCTCCTCTTCTTCCTCCTGCTGCTGTTCCAACGCTCTTCTTCTCTCGAAACTCGACTCTTCTTCTTCCTCCTCCGGCGTCTCACTCTCCGTCTTCACCTCATCCCTGCTTCTCTCTCCCTCTCTACCAAACCTCCTCACTTTCTCTTGCTGGAAATGTTCCTCCGTATCCAACCTCATCCCTGTGCCATCTCCCACAGCCATTCCACTCGTATAAATCGCTGCCACAGCCCATAACGTCAACGCCGTTGCCATCTCAAACGCCAAAAACAACGTCGTAAACGTAAAGAACGACAACAGTGGAAAATGATACATGAAAAATCTCAATCCCGTCAAATGAGCATCAAATCGTAAACTCGCTCCATACGTTTGCAATTCTCCTCTGCTAGAATGAGATCCCACTGCCAGCGGAACAATCTTTCCATTTCCAGGTAAAGTTTGAATACCAGCTAACGTGTTATGATTTCCACCATACATCCAGAATTTATCTGCGTCTGCTCTACCAACGCTGATTTGACCATGGGTTACTTTACGATCGGATCGTGGATCAGGTGGAGTCGAAGAAAGAGGTGGAGCGAAGGAAGAAGGTCGTAAAACAGCTCTGCGAAGGAGTGGGATGCGAAGAAGTTGCGAATCGGTTGGACTTTGAGATGAAGGTGGATTGCGCGACATCATTTGAGAAATCGAAGCTGCGGCTCTTACCGGTGCAGCTGAATAGGTAAGTAGCGTTGGTTTGCTGACATGGAATACAGATCGATTCGACTTGCTCTTGAGATCCAAATCCACCATGAAGTTACCCAGATCTAAATTGGCTTGATTGAGAGGCACAGAGAGTTCGAGTGTGATATCGTACGCTTGATCCTGTGCAAAGAATTCGCCAGAAATGTCATGGGATGGATTGAATGATGATGAAGAGGCAGTTGGCTCTCTCAGTCGATAAGCATTCCCTGTTGTGTCGAAATCAAGATGAGCATAAGGAGGACGATCTTCTCCATACTGCAGCCAGATTTCCTTTCTCAAACCTACATCCGGCACCCAAGCTCGATAGAAACCAACATAACTGACGATTGCGGCTGCAAGGGCGATCCAAAAGATGGTTGCAAGCACACCGAGTCGAACTACAATACGATGTGTTCTTGGTGATAGAATGATATCTCGAGTATATATCAGCAATTGCGAAACAGGCGCCAAAAGCAATCGATCTACGAGCATGGAAGGCCACTGTGAGATATGTGGAAGAGAGGCGATCCAATTCGCCAAATCAACTAGCGGTGGCAGCAGAGGCGGTTCAGGAACAGGTTGTGATGTCCATGTTGGTGTGCTAGCTGAGTAGTGGCGTTGCAATTGTGGTTGCCTTTGACGTTGCTGCTGCTGCTGCTGCTGCTGTTGTTGCTGTTGCTGGTGTGAAGATATGCGCTGGTATCGAGTGTTGAGATCTGAAGATCCACGAGAGGATCGAGATTGTTGATATGACATGTTGTTTGAAGCTAATTGTGTCGCTGCATTAGGCGACGACGTGGCCCTGACTACTGGAAGGGCATTAGAGATGATGAGGATGCAGTAAGGTGTAAAGCAGCAAAGGCGAGGAGCTCAGTCAGGGTCTGTTTCAAATATGTCAACCGAGTCTGTGCGTTTCGACCTTGGCCCAAGCATGTGAATCCAAAATGAGCAACCGCGAACTCCACGCGTTGCTGTCACACGCCAACCATTTTTCGGACGCACAAATGTGTTCATTCAACCGCGTACTGACATGCAGACATACTTCGCATGGCGACACTATTGCAAAGACGAAGCCGTGTCGCTAAACCTAATCTTGTCCATATGCTATTGAAGTCAACGTCGCTGAAACACAAGCAATAGTCATTACAGTAGCAGGGAAGCCCATAAATCCTTGCAGACGAGGGCGATCATTTACGCAGCAGATGCTGTTCTGCCAAGGGCATCACTGACCGCACAACTTTGAAGATAGATCACACATGATTGACGTCCGTCTCGTTTCTAGTTCTCCCTGCTCTTATGGGAAAGATGCTCAAAACGGGACAGAAGACAGCAGGGACAGATAGCATGTATTGATCAGATAGCAGCCAGCGAAGCGCATACTGGACATCTTAGCTGCAACATTGGGGGAATGATGGCAGCAAGACCTGTCAGACACTTGATATCGTCGAGGGGGTTCCTTCTGAGTTGGCGTGTAAGGATGCAAATTGAGAAACACATATGCGACTGGAGATGGGTAGGAAGGCGAAGACAGCTATGCCGAAATTTGTGAAGTGATGACCTTGATGTTCAATTCCCAGTACTTGCATCCTCTTCAAACGACTACAGAAGCACTTGAAGCATCGAAGCGAATGGAGGAAGACTGCAGACCAATGCTCAGCTCCACTACTTGGAACGAAGCAAGTCTGCCACCAAATTCTCTGCGTTCCCATGCTTTCACATCGTAGAAGCATACAGCTCGCTTTGATACCGAATATACATAGATGCAAGCGGCGAAATCCATTCCGATATGAGGATCTTGGCGTTTGCATGTAGCTCACATGTTCTCATTGTATCAATTCTCTTTACATGACTTCGCCGCAACGGAGCGGTGTGGACGATGTTGTCAGGATGTGAGTTGGATGGTGAGCGAGGCTTAATGGCAGGTTTCGTGGAGGGGATAAGGTATCTTGATCTGCACTGAGTTTCTGACACAATGAGATTTGTGGCTTCTGCACCTTATCGAAGCAAGACAACATTGCTGTGCTAAAGTAGCACGTTAGAAAGCAAAGGGGCATCGCTCACCTGGACTTTCTGAAGTGTCCGTGACTTGTCTTCCTCGTGGAGACCTCATGTTTGGCTCAAATATCAAAGCCCCTCTCGTCAGTGCCGAGCATTGAGATGTTGCACCCAACCAATTCACTTACTAGGTGCGCATCACTCTTTGCATCCAATCATGTCAAAATCAAAGTGCATTGCAATCAACGATCTTTCACTACATATATAAATCTCTCTATTAAGATGACTCTGATCCAGAGCTAGATCCTGCCTTATCTTCCCCACTTGACTTCGAGTTAGACTTTTCATTTATCAGTCCTAAATCCATAATACTTCCTGTAGCTCTAACTTCACCCTTCTGTCTAGCAGCGTGAGCTTCTTTAGCTTGTCTCTGAAGCCAATGATCTTTAATTTCCTTTGCTCTTGCGATTTCTTTGGTGTGATGGAGACATTCGAGGTAGTCTTCTTTAGCAGCGATACAGTCAGAAGGTGTATCAGCTTGAACGTAGCATTTTTGGAATTCTTGCCAGAAGGCGAAACAGCGAGGACGACCTCCTTTGAAGCTGTATCCGGACTGTATGTAGCAATCGTTTCAGGTGCAAAAGCAAATCGTATTTGCATTTTAGTCCAGCAGTAGAAAAAGAAGTTCGAGCAGCCGGGATGTGAGATGCGAGATGGAAGAAGTGGTTGGTTGCGTGCGTCCAGAGAGTGATAAAAGACGGCCAGATTGGGAAGTATTTTGAGTGTATGAGGGTGAACATCAAATGAGCGAGATCGTTGTGATAATGGCAATAGTCGAGAACATCGGTGCGAAGCAGCAGATTCCAATAAAGTGGGCAAAGGTTCACAGAGAACATCTTCGTCAGTGACCTCTCTCAAGATAGCGAAGCAACCTAATTCCTCCCATGAAAGCACTTACAGCCATTTTGTGTTATTTCTGTTGCAAAGCTGGCCTTGAAGCGTCTTAGCCGGTCAATAATGTTCTTTGATGCTAAGGTGTAGTGAGGTTACGATCAAAAGAAGGTGTGTAGATGTCGAGAGTCAGGAAGATGTAATTGCGAGAATTGGGTTGTGAGTTGCAACTGCAACAACACCTCGGGACTCTTTAGGCGCGAATTTCGGAACCGCGAAGATGCGATCATGATTTTTTTTCTCGCAACAACATGTTACACCATCCAACTCTTACAATTGCCTTTTTAAAAATCACTCTGCATACTGGACTAAGCTCTCTTCGTCTTTTCCATCATTCAGACAATCCTTCCCTGCATGCTTGATCACACACAGAGACTAGCACAGGCAAAAGATGTTTCAGATTGCTAGCATTGAGGACATTCAGCGACGAACATTACCGCTTAAGGCTTGAGGAAGGGAGCCATGTAAAACTTTTCCGGGCCATGTTGTTGGCCGGCCTGGTCGATCTGTTTCAGTTCATCCTCGCTCAACTTCAACTGCTCATCATTAGCAGAGTCGAGCTGATCCAAATATTCCTTTGCACGGCTTTCCTTGCTGGTGGTTGTGGTAATGATACCTTCTGAGCGCTGAAGAGCCCATCTCAGAAGCACACTTGCCGGAGTTCTCTTTTCATTCTTCTCCGCGATCGAAGTTAGAGCTTTGTTTAAAGGTCCATCTTCAGGCAAAGCCGATTTGTAGAAAGGAGCGAGAGCAGAGTAAGTCATTGTAACAATTCCATGCTTCTTCTGAAGAGCGAGAAGCTTGGAGTATTCTTGGTGCGAATAGCAGTATGGATGAAATTCGATCTGATTGATATCAGGAACGCTCAATCCTGCATCTAACAATTGTTGAATGTCACTGGCAAGCCAATTGCTGACTCCGATACTCTTGGTCAAACCTGCTTGCTTGATCTTTTCCAGCTCTTTCCAAGCATCGACGTTGGATGGAAGACCATCTTTTCCTCGAGGAGGGAAGTGAAGGAGATACGAGTCGAGATAGTCCACTTTGAGCTTGCGCATCTCTTCTTTGACGGCGGATTGAAGATCTTTCATGCCATCTTTGCCCACTTTGGTAAGCACGTAGAGATCGGTACGTTTGAGACCAGAAGATTGGAGGAAGGAGGAGATACCTTCGCCAGCGGATTCTTCGTTGGCGTAGACCTCAGCGCCATCGATGAAGCGGAAACCGGACTCGAGAGCCATGACCACTTGCTTGGTGGCAGTCGAGTTGTAGAGAGCGGTACCCGTGCCGAAGGCGAGTCGGGGAAGCTCGAGGCCGGAGGGGAGACGAACGGTTGGGATTGGCATTCTCGCTTTACTCTCTTCTTCTCTGTTGATCAAAAAAGGGAATGGGGAATGGATGGTTGGGGAAGAGGAGCGAATATCAAATGAGGAGGAGGTCGTTAATATATCCGCCGGTTCAGAGCTCGCACGGACGTTGAGGTATGTTCACATTGCGTAGCTGTCAGCAAGTTGTGTGTGCGTGCGAAGGCAAGCGCTGCCGCCCGCGGATATTGTTCGGCTATACAATCGGGTCGGATAGAGTCTGTTTGGAAAAATAAGCATGACTAATATCACTCCACACTCACATTTTGGTGAATTGTCTTGAAAGGGTTCGTTGCGGGAAGATTCACATTGATCAGACCAACACTTCAACACCTTTTCATCCGACTCAGCCATCTGTTTCGCTTATCATCTGTTACCCTTATCATTATTGTCATCACCACCTCAAATACACACATTAACCTTCGTTGGTGCCGACATCATGTCAGGTCAAACTCTCAACGACCTAATAGCAACCATCTTCCTCCGCGCATCCGATCCACCTCCTCCTCCACCACCTCAACAATTCGATCCTCGTGGATCATCCTCTGTCTCCTCATCCTCCACCACCACCACCACCATCACCTCCTCCTCTTCCTCTAGCTCCACTTCCGATCCAGCCGAACAGACACTCTCGCTTCTCACTCGTGCTCAACAAATCTCTGATTCCATTGGCATCATTTCTCCCAACGATGCTCTCCGAGATATCTCAACTTCTTCCCTACGCACACTCTTCCTTCCCTCCCTTCAAGCAGAGTTGGAACAAGCAGTAAGAACTGGAATCGACCATACCGTACGCAAACAGAGACTATACTCAAGTCAAGTATCCGCAACTAAATTCTTGAATCGAGTGTTGGGGCTAGGAGTAGTTCCTCCCACAACAAAACAAATCTTGGGTTGGAGTTGGAGCAGTCTCCCACCAAATGAACTTATCGATTTTGGCTTGGACACAAACCTTCTTGATGGACAAGGAGCTGGAGCGACACCTCATGTGAGAGAAGTCAAGATTGCAACCTTCAAGTTGGAACGAGCGTTGAAAAGCAATTTGGAGCAATTTAGGGATGCGTATAAAGTGAAAAAGAAGGTTGGAAGTCAGGTTAAGATCCCTTCAGATGTATTTTATGATCTCTTACTCTATCCTTCTTTTCAACGATCTAATGATGATGAGGAGATGGAAGAGGAAGAAGAAGAGGATGATGTTATGAAAGAAGATGAAGGACCAACAGGTATCTCTTCTATTCGTCAATACCTTTTGGCTCTACTCAATTTACATGTTTTACGTACTTCCCAACTTTTCATATCAGCTTCACAAGAATTTCAACTTTTAAGATCTATGCCTCCTCCTCCTCCCCCTTCTTCTACTTCTAATCCTCCTACCTCCTCGAATAGCAACTCAGAATGGCGTCTTGACAACCCTTCAACATCCACTCTCCCCACTACTGGACCTTTAATGGCATCAACAGGAAAAGTCTTACGTCCATTTACCATCACCTCTTCCGCCACACGATCTCAACAAGCTCAACAAGTCTTTAAACCAGATTATCGACTCCCCACCATGTCCATCGATGAATATTTAGCAGAAGAAGAAAGAAGAGGAAATATTATCACAGGAGGTGGACAAGAAAGTTATGATAAACCAACAAGTAAAGAAGAAAGACAAAGAAGGATCGAAAATGATGGTACAAAAGATGCTGAAGAAGCAGAAGAAGAACAAAGACAAAAGGATATTGATTGGGATATTTTCACTGAACAGAATAAAAGAGGTGCTGGAAATACTATGAATCGTGGTTGATCAACACAAAGACTTCAAAAAAAAAAGTGACTGTCATTGCTTTAAACTACTTTTTTAAATGTATGCTGATGCTGAAGTTTCAGTTTATCAATCAAACGACGTAATTCCTTTGCTGAAGATTGTTCTTCTCTCCTTTCGAATACCTTTTCAAAAGCTTGAAGTACTCCTATTAATCTTGTGTCCTGGGTTCCAAAATGACGTCCTACTACTCTTAGCATAATCCACAGCGTTTCGGTTTGAATCCACTGCTGATGTCTATCTAACAGTTCAATAAACAATCGCAAAGTTTCCACTTCCGGTCTAAGAGAAGGGAAACGTTTGTACAGATGCCCAAAATGACGTAGAAATCTTTTCAACAACTGAGCGCGAGAAGGAACGGAGTTCTTCGACCCAGAACTTGAAATCGGATCAGCAGTTGCAGTAGCATTAGCAGGCTGAGGAGTAGCAACGCTCATGTGATGAGCTGCACGGAGAAGCGTGGTGACAATTTTGACCTGAAACGATGGATCAGCGTTATGATGATGGAGAAGTACCGATGCGTAACGAAATCCAGGTAGAAGCAAACCGCAAGCAACGCAGCATCGAACAATAGCAAGCTTTGCGTTCTCTGTCAAGTCTTGCATTGTTCCTAGCTTGCTATCACGAAGAAAGCCAAGATCAGCCTTGATTAGGCCAGCTTTTCGTGTGCGTGCATGGCAAACGATCCGTGCCGATATAGTGTGTAGCGTCGGCCCGCCAATATGCGGAAGAGTGCAGATGTCGCGCCACAGCTGTTCATCCACCGTAACGTACGCACCAACCTCCTTCTCTGTCGTGATATTGCATGGAGCATTTCCATAGACTGTCATGAGCGCGTCATACATGGCTGCCGTTCTTTGCGTTGTTTCGAGTGCACAAAGCAGGTCGTATGCTGTTCGCGCGCCTCCCGAATCCTGAGCGCAAAGGAGCTTGATCGCATCTTCCATGACTTTGGTCGACACAACTTGCGGCACTCGCTCCTCCTCCGTGCGTCTTAACCGAGAAAATCCACCAGCTGCTCGCAATTCACCTGCAATCTGACCGTTGGTTGTGTCTAAAGCAAGAATGTCGAGTTGTGCACGGCGTTGTGCAGCGCGTAGTAGCCGAACAATGCGACTGCGAGCTCTCGTCAAGCACAGCAATTTGATTGTACGGTTGACAGTCTTCTGCTTGAATACAACCCCGTCTGCCATGAGATTCATCATGGCATCACACATCTCGCGCACCACAAGCCTGGCGTCAGCAGCTACGAAGCTATCCCGGCTGACATGTGCTTCGCTCCACTGACCTTCCTCGGTCGACGAACCCAAATCCGGATTTCGGTTTGATGTCAGAGACGTGGGTGGCAATAACTTGAAATCGTATACAAGGCGTTCTAGAAGGGATCGCGACTGTGATGGTTTGAGTCGAACGTCACTGGTGAGAATGGCTGCCTGCCTCATCATCCCAGCGGTACGCAGGTAGGTACAGCAGCGAAAGAGTGTGTCGGTCTGCATGCGTCTCAGCATGGTTCGCAGCGGCCCAGCTGGAATCTCAAGCAGGACTCGAGATGCAGGCGGTGACCAAGAACGGTATAGATCCCATACAAGACGAGCATCATCTGACTCGTTGATGCTTTCCGAAATGATGTGGCAGCGGACTTGCTCCAGTTCAATAGGTTCCAGTTGGCCATACTCTGCTGACAGAGTGGTCATGGAACGTTCTCCTGATCTTATGAGAAGTCGGATACGATTGTCCAAAGCGTCTCTGCGAGAAGGCTCTAAAGAGTCGATGAACGAGCATGTTGACGGCGATCGCGGCTGATGTGTATTGTTGGTCGATGATATTGATACTGGTGGTTTTGGTTGTAGTTTCTGCCGTAAGGATGGTGTGAAGAATTCGTTGTTTGCGGTGTCGGTAGACGTTCTCTGTGAGCTGTTCTGTCTCTCAGTGAGTGCAGGCTGTAGTGAGGGTGATACATGTGCGAGATCATCGGTGTATGAGGGTCGAGTTGGCGTGTGCGAATGTGACTGGGGCTCCCGGGCACCCCAAGTCGATCGATGCGTATCGCTGGTGTTCCAATAGCTGTCGGCGTGCGTGAGCGTGGCATTTCGGTAGGTGTCCAAGGGAGACTCGTAATGCAGCTCCTCTAGGGGCAGATCTGATGCTTTGTCATGCCGAAGTGATGTGCAAAAGCAGCGTGATGGTCCAGCAACGCCTTCGTCCAGATGTCCATGAGGTGCATGAGGTTTTGGAACGACCACCTGCCTGGAGCTGCATGAGCTAGCTCTTGATCCGGGTTGCGCTAGCAGTCTTCTTGTTGAGGGCTGACTAGATGCTGATGACCTTGCTGGAAGCCGCAGCGACTGAAAGGCGATACTCAAGGACATGCCCAAGCATTACTTGCGTGAAGCGCTGATGACCTACCTCTAGCAAAGGCCAATCTGAGCAATGCTGCCGGTGCACCGCAACCTTGTGCACGCTTTGAGAAGGGAGAGCCAGCTTCTCCCGGGCAGCAGGTGCGTATGCTGGGCAAGTCGGAGCAGCCTTCTATAATTGTTGCGCCATTAGAAGAGAGGAAAATCGAGGTGGAACGAGACGCTAGCTGTAGGTTCGATGATACGTTCGCTCTTCGATGAGAAGTCTTGAAGCAGTGCAGTACAGTGCAGTGAGCTTGTAACGTCACAAGATGTGTGTGGAAGGATTACGTCAAGTGTTGGGTGTGATAGGGCGATAGGATGTGTTGGTTGGCTGTACCATATGCTATGCTCACACGATTGGCTAGGCGTTCAATGTCAAGAAGAGCCAATCTTCAAGAAGTTCTCGGAAGTCGGGGACCCTGGGGGCATGCTTCTTTCGCACGAAACACTTCGTAAAGCGAAAAGCACGGATCCGAGAACACAGCGTGTTGGCAGGCAGGACTTGCCGCAGCAAATTGCGCAGACCTGACGCGAAATTTGGCAGCAATTCCAGTCAAATTCGAATTCGAATCGAGAGACTCTTCTCAACCAAAGAGAGAGAGAGAGAGATTCAGAATAGCGTCGACACCATCTCGAATTCCTTCTCTCTTCTACTCACCATCAACATTTCCGTTCGACCTTTAAACTTCCTTTCAATCCACTCTTTGAGGTGATAGGTAGGCCGAACTCTTCACCTTTCTATACACAACCACCCCTTTCTTCTCCCCAACAACCCCCCCCAACAACAACTCAAATCAAAATGGGTGGCATGCCCCGCGCAACCAAGGAGGCTTGGTTCGAGAAGCTCACCGAGCTCCTCGAGAAGTACCCCTCCATCTTCATTGTCAACATCGACAATGTTTCCTCCCAGCAGATGCACCAGATTCGTCAGTCCCTCCGTGGCAAGGGTGTTGTCTTGATGGGTAAGAACACCATGGCTCGTCGTGCTCTCCGAATGCTTATCGGTGACCACCCCGATTACGAGCGTTTGCTTCCTCACCTTAAGGGTAACATTGGTTTCGTTTTCACCTCGGGTGATCTTAAGGATGTTCGTGACCAGATCCTTTCCAACCGTGTTGCCGCTCCCGCTCGTGCTGGTGCTTACGCTCCTGCTGACATCTTTGTCAAGGCTGGTAACACCGGTATGGAACCTGGTAAGACTTCGTTCTTCCAGGCTCTTGGTGTTCCTACCAAGATTGCTCGTGGTACCATCGAGATTGTCTCCGATGTTAAGGTCGTTGATGCTGGTAACCGTGTCGGTACTTCCGAGGCTACTTTGTTGAACATGCTCAACATTTCTCCTTTCACTTACGGTATGACTGTTGTTCAGATTTACGATCAGGGTCAGTGCTTCGAGTCTTCCGTTCTCGATGTTTCCGAGGATGAACTCGTTGACCGATTCGTTCTCGGTATTAAGCAGATTGCTTGCATTTCGCTTGCTCTTAACTACCCCACCATCGCCAGTGTTATGCACTCTCTCGTCAACGGTTACAAGAACTTGCTCGCCGTTTCCGTCGCTACCGATTACGAGTTCGAAGGTTCCAAGAAGGTTAAGGAGTACCTTGCTAACCCTGAGGCTTTCGCTGCTGCTGCTCCTGTTGCAGCTGCTGCTGACACCGGTGCTGCTGCTCCTGCTGCTGAGGAGAAGGAGGAGGAGAAGGAGGAGTCCGATGATGACATGGGCTTCGGTCTCTTCGATTAAACAAACACACGTTCGCATCAACAATGCGTGTTTCGTTTCCCCTTTTCTAGCCCAACAAAAGTTGAGTTCCTCTTAAATTGGGGTATCTCAAAACCATCTGATGATTAGTCTTTCACTGCCTAGCATAAGATTCTTCGTTATCCTCCTGTCTTTATCCAATGATTCATGTTTCTTTCAGAGCAATGATATCAAAATTCCATTCAGACAGACAAACATCCTACTTTGATTGAAAACAGACTTGTGCCAATTGCGATCAATTACATTCATACGAGATATACAATATGAAGAAAGACGAAAATATCGAGGAGGACCCGTAATTCTTACCGGCCCACCATATTAAAAAAAACGCATCTCGATATCTTTCCCTCTTTTTTTTTTTGTCTTCAACCCTTAATCCTAAACACACTAGATTCGCGATCGTAACAATCTCTACACCTCACCTCACCCTCTTCGTTAACCTTTGCACCACTATCTAATTTTTTACTACAAATAGTTTTTTCCTCTTTTCTCCAATTTATCACTATCATTCCTTTCGGAATAGGAGGAAGAGGAGCACGACAAATTAAACAAGATTTATGCCATTGAGTACCTCTTGGACCTAAAATTGATTCTAGAGAAGAAATCTTTTCACCACAATATGCACAAGTTTGCATTCCACCTAAACATCTATTTTTTGAACTGGTTGTAGAAAGAGAAGTGTTACCAGATGCTGAAGAAAGTGCGGTAAGACGAGAATAAATTCCTGCTGCTGGATTGGAAGAGGTGGACTTAGGAATTGCTGCTCCTGATGTTGGTTGGAAATTTCGTATAGCTACACCGACATTTCGATTTTCGGCAGGATAAGTGGTAGAGCTCAATTTCTGCATCGATACTGACACGTCGCCAGTACTCGAAGGTAAAATACTGGCTCGAGCAGTACTCGAGGTTCTATCTCGCACCGAAGTATTTGGACTAGGAGTTGGACTTGGTTTCAACTCTCTCTGATGCGTTGGATGACTTCTTGCACTTGATGGATCCAAACTGGTTCGATAACTCTTTTGTCCCCTTTCCACATCTCCCTCTTTCGACTGAGTGACGTGTAGCTTGATGATTGGCGAGCAATGGGGATGAGCATAGGCAGCTAGACCTTCTGCCAATGGTAGATATAAGGCATTTTTCTCTTGAAGTCGGACGAACGTTTTACTTCCATCAATCATCTCTTTGCATACAGAGCAGCGGAAGCACTCAGCATGTAAATGAACGTTACCGCCAAGAGTTACCATAATCACTTCCTGTTCTGCAGAGCCGGACGAAGCTCGCTCGAAGGGCAAGAGATGACATACTGCACAACGAACACTTCCTTCCGCCGGCTCGAGAATAGTGTGGTCGATCGTTCCTTCTTTGGTAGCCTTATCGCTTTGCATGGCCTCCTTGGAGGAGCGGAAGTTGAGCGGACGAGGGAAACCATTCGAAGTTCTTCGTTGCTCTACATCGCCACCATTCACTGCTAGATTATTGCTTGCAGTTGGCATCGATGATAATCGCTCTGGACTACCTGGCACCTTGGTCGTTTCAAGGCTAGAGCTTGGTGAGGCACACTTTTCAAAAATTTGCCGCCTGTCCTCTGCATCCGGCCTTCTCCACTCAGGCCTTTTCACAGGACTAACACTTCTACTTCTAGAATCCCTCCTAACCACGCCTCCCCGCTCATCCTCGGCACCGAAAGACGGTTTGAAAGCGGCCAAGTTTAATCCGTCCTTAAATTGTGCGGTCAACGGTCTTGGTTTTGGCGGGCTCCCCGTCAAACTTCCTGACCTTGTCATGTTCGATGTCGGAAAAGCGAATTGAGTTTTGCTTGGTGAACGCGGGAGGGCATCGATAGAGGTATTGGATGCAGACTTGGGCAGGGAAGTGTTCGAGCTTGATCTGCTTGTCGAAAAAGGGATTCGAGAGGAGGAGGAGTTTACAGACTGCTGACCGAGCTTTTTCGTAAGTTCAGCAATGGTTGCACCCATCGCACCGCCGCGTGATGCACCGACCCGTGTCAACCTCCGAACGTCTGGCAAACTAATGCTTTCCCTCTCGCTCGCAGGCGGTGGCTCAGCAGAAGGAGCTCGTCTCGGTTTATCAAAACATGCTTCGCAGACAGGCTTCCCATCCATGCCAACCAACACCTCCATTCCATCCTGCGTGCCTTTACTGCAAAGTGAGCACTTCCAACACCTCCCATGCCAAATCCTGGAAGCTTTCACATATTTGCCATCTTCCTTTGTGGAGCCTAGGACATCCCGACCACATCCATGGCAAGAACCAAGACTGTATCGCTTCGCATAGCAGTCCTTACAATAGAACGACGAGTTGTGCGTCTGATGCGAAGTGGGTGCGGCATAAAGTGTCGAATCACGAGCAAAGACAGTAGAACAGTCGGCACAGGCCCACTTATTCCTGCTTTCTGAGGGCTCGACTAGGGAGCCGCATACTTTTGACAAAACGCCATCAGAGCCTTGTACCACAGGAGCTGAATAGTCTTGACTGATCCGCCGAGGCTCGCAATTTTGTGTGGGGACAGGAGAAAGAGATTGATTACTGCCTAGACTCGTTCCCAGAACAGTGTCTGGCTTGAAAGCAGTGCTGGTGCGCAAGTCGCGAGAGATACGAGAAGGCATTCCAAAACCCAGAGCAGGGTCGTGGCTAGCTCTTTTTGAAGAAAGAGGCGGCGGCTGATCGTGGAGATATTCTTGATGGTTTTCGACATCAGAGGTGGCAGATTGGAAGGAAGAGTCACCATGGACGTAACGGTGAGCCCAAGGGTCAGGTTTTTTGGCAGCGGGAAGAGCTTGAGTGGATCGAATGCGGGGTTCTTTAGAGGTGCCACCGCAGCGGCTGCATCGGAGCTTATTTGAGATGGGATCGCCACAGCGTTGACAAAAGCCTAGTCGGTTAGGCGAGGTCGAGTGGCCAGTGGCAGTGACGACGGAAGCAGATGACATAGTGACGACCCGGACGAAGTGGAGCCGTTGATGTTGGTGTTCAAGAAGGCTCTATGGCTCACTTGAGTCCTGGTGAAATACCCTAGAGTACTGCTTCCGATCCAAAACTGTCTGCCCGTGGTGGGTAGCGACCACAGTAGAAAGTAGCCCAACAAGGGTTGGTGGATCGAAATGAAGTCGAGGCTGTGCACCAGAGCAGAGCAAGGCGAAGCTTTCCACTTTGAGCTTGTCGAGTCCAGATGTGGAGCTTTCTATGAAAACGAAGTGGTGAGAAGCGGGATGAGTGAAGAAGGAAGCATCACTCGAAGTTGACGAACAAGGCGAAGGCGAGGAAAGACACAAGGGTCCAAATTACTGTATGTAGTTGTTACATACAGACAGGTCGCCGTATGCAGTTGTACTTTTCACAGAGCCCCTTTTTACTGTACGCTCGTGCACGCTGAAACCAACACTTTTATTTTTTGGAAGCTGTGCAGAACCGAGAACCGTGCGCTAACTTAGCCCTTTTTTTTTTTTTTTTTTTTGGTTTTCCCCTCCACAAACATACACACTTGAACTGTGGCTGTTGTGTGACTTTTGATACGCGTGCAACCACACGCTCTTTTGACACGTGCAGAAGCAACACCATTGTTCAACACTATAAGTGAATGTCGTCAAAGTCTCATATGAGTCGCACTATGTTGACAGTAAGCTTGAGCAGGTGGCAGTGGGACTGCTAACTAGGTGTCGTTGACAGCAGCGTGTTCACTTTTCAACGGCGCTTCGCCCCCAGTCTTGGCTTGTGAAGATTGCAGCTTCAAAGGAGTCATTCGCCTACTGTGGGCAGAGACTTGGTGATATCACAAGAGTCAAACCTCTTCAAGAACTACTTTCAAGCATCGAAGGCAGCAATTCTATGTGATTTGGTCGATGCCGTGTATTGTATTCTTACAATGTGTGTAATCTGTCCATGGCCGTTCTCTTTTCTCATTCGGTTTCCGTACGACTGGGATTAGAGCGGCACAAGGCTTTAGCAGCAGTGTCTACTTACTGCTCACCGTAACCCTGAGGGTTGTTGCTCTGCCATCTCCAAAGATCCTGTGCCATATCATCGAGTGTCCTAGTCGCCTTGAAACCCAACTCCTTCTCCGCCAGTGCCGGATCAGCGGTCAAATCAGGCACGTCACCAGTTCTCCTTTCGACAATCGAATGAGGGAACTCATAGCCACTCACTTTCCTCATCGCATCTACCATGTTCAAGACCGACATACCCACACCTTTGCCCAAGTTGTAAGCACGGTATTTACCCTTGGTCTCGGTCTTGCCATCGGCAAAGATGTCATCCCTGTCCAGCGCCTCAACGGCATTGACGTGGCCACCAGCAAGGTCCTCGATGTGAATGTAGTCACGAACGCAAGTACCATCAGGCGTGGGATAATCGTTGCCGAACACCTTGAGTCCACCCTCACGGTACTTTCCAACCGCCATCTGAGCGAGAAGGGGCAAAAGGTTGCCAGGCTTTCCACGAGGATCCTCGCCGATCTTGCCAGACTTGTGAGCGCCAGCAGGGTTGAAGTATCGCAAACCAATAGCACGGAACTCGGGGTAAGCATCGCAAACATCCCTGATAATGATCTCGCTCATCCACTTGGTTCGACCGTAGACCGACTCGGGAGCAAGACGCGTTGTCTCGGGAATAGGAACCTTGGGAGGGGTACCGTACACAGTTGCGGAGGAAGAATAGACGAGACGGTTGCAGCCATTGTCATGCATCACCTTGAGGAGGTTGACGAGACCACCGACGTTGACATCGTAGTAATCGATAGGGATCTCGGAGGATTCACCCACGGCTTTGAGAGCAGCACAAAGAATCACACCCCAGATCTTGTCTTGGCCCGAGTAGGATTCGAAAACTTTGCGAATGTCATCCTTGCTTCGGAGGTCGCCTTTGAAGACGTCGACTTTGCAGTCATCCTTGTCCTGCTGGGAGGCGTCGGAGGGGAGCTCGTCGATGGCGATTTGTTCGAGACGCTTGACGGCGGTAGGGAAGGCGTTATGGTAGTTATCGAGGACTGTAAGAAAGAAGATCGACGCAGCGGAGCATAGTCAGCAAAGAGCTCTTAAGTTTGCGTATCAGGCACCAGCACCGTGCGCAGCGTGTGTACTCACCAGTGACACGGTATTTGCGAGTGAGCAAAGTGACAAGGGCGACGTGCGAGCCGATGTAACCGGCACCACCGGGGATGAGAATCCTAGGCTTTTGAGAAGGCATATTGATGTGGACGGTTATGGTTGGACGAGGAGGAAGGTGTCTCTTGATCCGTGCAAGTGATGGTCGGAAGGGAAGGTTCTCAGGTCGAATGGCAGAGTGTTCTGAGAGAGTCCAAAAGAGGCGGCAGAAGCGGCGGCGGCGGCGCAAGGAAACAGACCGAGCCAATGCACAGACGCAAATATGGGATAGAGGCACACAAGCACAGAGGAGAAGAGATGTCCATCATCCAGAGAAATCGATTCTTCTCACGTTGCGCGTTTCATTTTGGCGAGTGAGCGTGTGTTTGCGTCAGTCTGTCTCTGCGTGTGAAGCTGCGTGACAGTGTGACGGTCAACCCGAAAATCAAACCAAAGAAAAGTGTTGGTTTGGACAGCAGTGCTCCGAACCTCGGCGTACGTACAGCTGATCTTTTCCACTGCAACTCGCTGATCGTACCGAAGCATCCTACGCGTCAAACTGTTCCCGAAATTCTCTCTCTCTACAGCACGTACAGTTTGTTATGTGACACAGCGCAGGTAATCCGAAGACAAGCTAAACAAGATCGGCTGTGCTGTTCGACACTCCGATTGAACAGTTGAGCAGCTGATCGAGTCTCTTTCATTCTCACTTAGCTTATAACAGTACACTATTGGGACCGGTTCGGAACCGATGCAAAACGACATTCCATCTTGAGTCAACAGCAGCACCAGCACTCACTGCTCCACTCGCTATTCATCGGACTCTAGCTTCGATACACCGCTTGCGACCAGGTTATCTGGTTGAGTGGGAACAGAACTGAATGACGAACAGCGACGAGCACCGACACAGACACAGACATTCATGATGCTGACGAGCATCTCAGCAAAGTGTGGGGCCGGCAAAGTCCGTTCACCATACAGCATCACTTATGTATTCTCAGTGAGAGAGAAGAAAAGGAGAAACGCCGAAGTCCGAAGAATTCAGGGTTGAAACACGCGGGCGGCTTCAGTTGAGTTAACCGATTCATGAAATTGCCGGTGTTGATTTCCTGTCTTGCTACGACATCCTCCTCCTCCTCCTCCTCCAAAGAAACAACTGACATCGGTGTACTCATTGAAATCTTGACCTGCAATAGAGGGGTCCCGACCTCCATCCGAACTTCTTGCCGCGATCCGCGGGAACGCAATTCCAGATTCCAACAATCATGTTGCCAACCTTTCCTCTCTGCAATGCTGCTGTGTCCATACCCGCAGCCTTCCGCCTCCCATGCTCATTCTATCGCGGAGGAACATCCAAAGGCCTTCTTTGGTCCACTTCCACCCTGGCATCTTATTCTCCTTCCGTTCGTGACCGAATAATATGTCGCGCCATGGGTTCTCCCGATCCAGACAAACGTCAAATTGATGGTCTTGGTGGTGGAATCTCTTCTCTCTCCAAAACAGCTATTGTTGGCCCACCCTCTTCCTCCCTCGTATCACTCCTTCGCTCCTCCAACACAAGCTTCAAGGATGGAATTGACTTTGCAGACGACGAAGTCCTTGCAGCTGATCCACAGAAAGGTTGGGATCTGGTATACCGGTTTGGTCAAGTTCCCGTAGAAAACGGTACCGAGATTGATTGGACGAGTACTTGCGGCAATCTTGTCTCTGCTGTTGCGCTTTTCGGGCTACATCAGGGGCATGTGAAACAGCAAAGAATACATCACGTATATAACGATTTGAAAGAAGAAGCAGCGCAAGAGGGAGACAGTTTTGCATTTCCAGTGAGATTGTTAGTCACTTGTTCAGGTCAGATTGTAAGAGCCAATGTTCCAGTCACTTTCCATGGTCACAGTGGGTGGTTTCCGGACATACAAGGAGAGACGATCATTTCAGGCGTACCTGGAACCGCACCAGGAATTCTCATCGAAACTCCTCTCAACTCTTCTTCTCTCTTACCCACCGGAAACCAAGTGGATAATGTCACTGTAGACGATATCCAATATCAAGTAACAATCATCGATGCTGGTCTACCAACCATTTTCATCTCGTCTTCTTCCATTCCGACCTCCATTCTCGATCCAGTCCAATTCGCTACTCTATCTCCATCAGATCTAGATGCAAATACTCTTCTCATGAAACTCCTAGACGATCTTCGAAATGCTTCTGCCCAACTTACCCCATACCTTTCCCGCACACTAAGTCCATCTGCTCCCAAGATCTGTATCGTTCATCCCACCCCTTCTTCAGGCTATACCACAACTGGAGGAGAGAAGGTGAAACAAGAATCAATGGATCTATTGATTAGAGCAGTAAGTGTAGGTAACTTGCATAGAACGGTTCCAGCCACATGTCTAAGTGCCTTGGCTGCAGCAAGAGCTTTTCCTCTATCTACCATTGAGAGGGCAGTGCAAGAGGGGAAACAGGGGGATCTGAGCAATCAAGCAGATGAAATTTTGAGCATTAGAGTAGGTCAACCAGCAGGTGTATCTGAAGCAAGTGTCAAAATTCGACCTGCCTCTGAACACGAAAAAAGTCAAGGATTAGAAAGCATTCCAGAATCAATTGTATACTACAGAACAGCTAGACGCATTATTGAAGGATTTATCGATGTACCTAATTCTTTCATCTCTTCTTAAGTTAATATATCCAATTTGCAAAACCTTGTTTTCACGAAAAAAAAAAGTGCGAAAGAGAGGAGTCAACCTTTACCCAAAGATAATCTTATACACCTTTCTCAAATTCCATCCGATAACAAAAGGAATTCCCCAAGACATTGCATCTCCTATCTCTTTCAAGCTTCTCAATTCTGCTGGTAAAACAACATACTTTCCTTCACCTTTTTTCTCCTCCCCACCACCTTTCTTAACTTTTTCAGTAAATTTTCCTTCTACAAAATCACCATCTTGATAAAATCTATGCATTAATTCATCTTTTTTCGTCCATCTATTTCTTAACCATTCTTCAAACCTTTTCCTTTCATCTTCACTACTTTCTGCAGGATTTTCAATTTTTCCTAATGGTGGAATATCAATATCTCTACTTTTAACTTCTGATACTTCAATAGCATTTGAACTTGTATCACTTTGAACTGATTCAGTAATTCTAGTCATAATAAAATGAATATGAATTGCAGGTGGAGGTACACCTTGCATAAAGATTGAACGTAAAGTATAAAAATCTTGACCATAACCAGCCTTCGGAACACCAGGATAACCAATTGTAAAATCAACCAACCATAAATCATTCATTTCTTTTGCTAAAGTTCTTAAACAAAAGAATAAACCTGTACTTCTTGGTAAAAGTAAATTTTCTAAATCTTTTATACCCATTTTATCTGCAAATTTAGCTGAAATTGGTCTTGTATTGGCAGAAACTAATGTTCCTTCTGGGAATATTAGTAATAAAAGTTTTTTAGCAGTTTGAGAAGTGTCATGATTTGAAGATGCAACTTTTCCTAATTGTTTAGAGAGATTTGCTTGATCCGATGACCAATTTCTAGCTAAGAAAATAAATTGAAAAAATTGCATTCCCCATCCAATAAATGGTATCCATTTAAGTGAATCTTTTAGAATAATTAAAATACTATCAGCAACATCAGCATAATATGCAAGACACCAAAGATATAACCAATCGGTATAAACTTGATGATTACTCATCCAAATACTTCGACTTGGTAAATCGAAAGATGTAATTTTTCCAGTTTGCTTATCTCTATGAACAAAAGTTTCAGGATCAAGATATCCACCCGATCCATCTCCGATAGAAATAACTAGTTGGGTAGGACCAAAGAATTGAGAGATTAGAAGAAGTGCTCGAGAAAATGCAAGTTTGGTATATGCAATGTTGGAATGAAAGATGGGACGTGTACGAGGATGAAGCGAGAGTGGCCAGGAGAGAAGTTGGAATAGATGATCAGAGATGATGCAAAAGTTAAAGATGAGAGCGAATAGGATGGATTGAATGTAGGTTTGTTTGGGAGGTCGAGAGGTGATAGGAATGCTATAGGGCGGAGCGGTGGTGTTGCTACCCAAGCCTGTTTTAGCAGAGACTTGTTCCTTGTTGGCAGAGCTGTCGGTGCCATTGCCGTTCGAGGACATCGTGTCGGATCTCTAACTTGAGCCGGATAGACGGTAACTGCGCTGTATGTGTTGCGTGTATTCAGCTCTCTCCTTCAGTGGGCCAATTGATGCGTCTCGATTCTAGGCGAACGGACTTGTCTTGGGATGGCTTGAGTCCGTTTACCGTGGACCGGCCGTGTACGATCTAGGAAGTGTCCGGAAGCAACGAACAGCGAACAACGAAAGGTGTTTCTTTGAGTTTCGATGGTGGTCGTGAGGAACGAGCGCAATGCCCTTGTTGAGCAAAGATGGATGGATGGCTGGCTGGCTGGCTGGCTGAAGTTGAGTTCTATGAGAAAATGTCATGAATGCACCAATGACGGCAGCTTGCGCGAGACCCTTAAGTTGGCCTCACCTTCTCAGTTTGGCTCGCACAAGAATACTGTTGTACTGTAATCTCGGCTGTCACGTCCCGAGAAAACACAACGCAGTGTCAGCTGCCTCGAATTCCCGAGGAATACTGTCTCCAGCTTCTTTGGCGCTCAAGCCAGCTGTATCTACGCTCTCCTCAGGCGCACGATGTAAGATTCTCGCCGATACAACACACTGTTTGCGTCGCCGCATTCATGTTGCTTAGAGCCTTCTCCATCGGCATTGTGTTGCCCGGAACAGGCTACAGAATCAATCAAGCAAGTGCACTACAGTGCTGCGCTCACAGACGTGGATCGGGGACCAGTGAGACTGATACGGCCATCCATCAGGACCTCTGTGAGAAAGGTATGGCTTGATTAGTTGGCTTGACACAGAGAATTGCTGTCGGAAAGCATTACATCTATAGTAGCTTTGGGGCTGAAAGTGATTTGACTCAGCGAAGACTAGTACCTTCACCGAGATAGAAGGTACGACCCGCCGACCCATCTCCCACCTTACCCAACCCAGGTCCTGTCTTGGCCTCCACGACCTTGTCCACTTTACCTGCATCCAGCCCAATAGCTCTAGCAAGTCTCGATCCGATACTGCTTCCTGGTCCACGAACAGCATCTCTCACTGCACTGGTGTCATCTCGAATCGAAACTCCCTGAGTGTTGATAACACCTGTCTTGATACCTCCTGTTGCAGCTGCTTGTGCTTCCAACGGTGCTCCTACTGATGCATTTGAAGACGACTCGCCACCAATTTGTTGTGAGATCATGTTTTTGGCCGAGATGATACCGTTGGCGAACAAGTCGTAGTAATTGGCATTTGTGAGTGTGTCTACCGCTCCGATAACGTGTTCGTTCCATCGCGCCTTGATCTCTTCAGTTACAGAGGGTCGTATCGGCGCAACGTAAGCAGGTTTGAGCTGTTCTCGGGTGACTCGCTCTTTGCCTTCCTTGTCCCAGTTGTCAGGGTCGATATCGTTGAGCTGCAACTTGATTCTATTGAGTGCTACGGCTGTATCATGAGTTCGGACTGCAATGGTGTGACGAAAGGTGTAGAGTAGGGAGGTCGCGACAAAGACACCGCCCAATGGCGCTAGCACGAATCGAGTTGCTGCCATCACGGTCGTGCTCGAGAATGCGAGATAAGGAGCGTCGAGTCTGTCGATTCTCTTCGGTGCAGTTCGGTGTCGATGCCTGCTGAGAAGCCAATGATGAGAATAGGGTCGATGGATGGTTGTGAGTGAGAGGTGGAGGAAAGGGAATGATGTCGACCGTTGAAAGTCGGAAAGGAAACGGACAGTTTCGGCGAAATTACACAGTCACAGTCCCGCCCAAAATGATCGGAATTTCTTCTTGGAACAGTCGCAATCAATTTAGCCTGAAACACTGCTTGGCATCATGAAGAGGAATTGATTGAACAACTCGGGACTCGGCTCCACTCTCCGTGACAGCTGGAAGAACATCATCGTTGTGTTGGACACAGTCTCTTGTAGGTAACCCTTCTTCAACAGTCATCCATTCCTACCTCTACCCTCAACCGACCCTGTCGTCCTTTGCAGCATTCATCCTCAGATCTTGGCTGCGTGGAAAGGCTCCTCGGCCGCCGCCTTCTCACCTGCCACCCGCAAGTCTCACTGCTGTTCGATTCACCTCGCCATCACCTTTCTTCCTCTTTCTCCTCAAGATGAGTGCGGCATTCAACCCAATATCCATGCTTGCTGAGCGAACATGCGGACCCATCTACAATGCTATCGACACTGGCAACAACTCTTTGGCCGTTCGACACGCTGACAAGATCCTCCAATCCCAACCTGATCTCGCCCTTGCTTCTGCACTTAAGGCTCTCGCCCTCGTCCGTTCCGGCAAACGCGATGAGGCCAACACGGTCTGCACTAAACTCGTCTCTCGAGGCCTGCGAAGAGGCGAAGAAAACGCTCTTACTCCCCTCACATGGACACTCGGAAGACTTGGTCGTCGCAATGATGAGATCTCACTCCTCGAAGCTGCAGTGAAAGACAGCCCCGACAACGAAGATCTAGCCCGCAAGACTTTCTTTGCTCTCATCAAAGCGCAGTCTTTTCAGAAAGCACAACAGCTCTCGCTTAGAATGCACAAGTCATTCTCCGCTCGAAAGCAAAACAAAGGCAGATTTGCAGACGAGTACTTTTGGTGGAGTATCCTCTCCTACCTTTTGTTGGCTAGAGACGCCAAGGCACCAGGTGCAGCTCTTGCACTGCCACTCAGTCAAAGGATGATCGAGAAGCAAGTCGAGACCAAGCCTTTAGGGCTAAATGACGAAGAAGCGCTGTGTTTGCTGCTGCAAGTGCTGATTCGTCAAGGAAAGAAGAAGGATGCCTTCGACTTGGTCGCAGCGGAAGGATCGGTGGGAAACACATTGTGCGACCGCAATCTTAGTCTCGAATTCACAAGAACAGATCTAGCAAGAGATCTGCAGGACTGGAAGTACGTTGAACAGAGTTGCTGGCACCGAATCGATGGTGGCAGTCGGAATTGGGCACATTTCACAGCATATCTGGATGCAGCAGAGAAGCTCGGGAAAGATCACATTGTGGCAGCACACAAGAAGATCAATATTCTACTGAGTGTCAAGGGTGCTGTCAAGGATCGATCTGTTCGGTTAGCTGAGCTGGAGGTTATTAGCAAACGTCACGGTCTCGGTGAGACTGAAGCTGACGCTCAGCTTCTCGGCAAGGTACAAGCATACTTTGATACATTCGCAAGCAAGGCATGTTGTCACGAAGATCTCTTGCCGTACCTTGGTATCCTTACGACAGCCTCACGTGCATCATTGGCAGAACAGCTCGAGGCAAAGCTTCGTCCCCTTTCCATCAAGAATGAGCTTGATTTGCGGACCAACATTTCGATCGCCAAACTCACTCGAGCAATCCAGCCACACGACACCCTCACCGAATCCAGCGAGGTAGCACTCTGTATCGACCTCTTCAAGCACTACATTGACGGTCTGAGCGTCGGTGCGTCGCTGCCAGAGACTGAGATGCAACCTGCGGATGATCTAGCTTTGCTTGGTGCACAAGCGCTTCTCTCAGCCTATGCTCTGTCTCGTGGAAAGCTTTCGTACCTCTACCAGACGATCGCGCTACTCGAATTTGCATTGACAAAAAGTAAGAAAGGCTATCAACTTCGAATGCTTCTTATCCGAACTTATATTCTTGCTGGCGCATATGACCGAGCTTCGATTCACTACGGTTTGATTGGGATCAAAGCGGTTCAAACAGACACGTTGTCGCATTTGATAAGTGAACGATGCTCTGCGTTCTCATCTATTCCATCCTCTTCCAATAATGTTGATGATGGGCTGTACAAATCGACAGTCCGCACCTTGTCCACGTCGCAAGCGATCTACGAAGAGAATCAGGGTTCAACTCCAGAAATGATTGCAAAGGCGCTCGAACATGGAATCTACTCTCGCGTAGAAGAGTTTGTCGAATTTGGTGAAGCACTCGAGCGATCTTTGCAAAGACAAGTGTTGCGTTTGGAAGAAGCAAGATCACACTTGCACAACAGGCAGAACTTTAAGGATGAGGTAGGGCGAAAATCGTTCGAAGCTGGGATTGAGGCTGCGGTGAAAGCAGTGGAAAAGGATTTAGAGGTGGGACTACACGATCAAAGAGACTTTTCGGTTTTGGTCAATTATCAGCCAATGGGAAGTAGGAGTATTGAAGAATTGACGCAGATCGGTCTGAGGCAAGATGTAGGATGGGTGAAGAGCATCGCTGTCTCACTTGGAGGAGTAGGCAAAATTGTGGAAGAGGATGTTGCACAGCTCACGAAGGAAGAAAAGGCACTTGTTGAAGTGGTGCAGAGTGCGCGATCTGGTTCGGTTGATCAATTGGCGGTTGTCAGCATGCTGGAGAGGGCTAAAGCTACTGTTCGGGCTGTGGTTGATCTCACATCCGTGGGTGACCCGACGAGAATGGCAAGACCTGTAGACGCAGTACATGAAATCGGAGTGGCTCTGGAAACAATTTACCACGTTCGAGGAAAGCTGCATGACGAGACAAGGACGACTTGCAAGACGCACCTTGCTGAGATCGCGACTTTGGTGAATCACCTTACTAGGACTTTGCAGAATGAAGCTCAAGCGGAAGATTCGGTGTTGGTCGAACAAGCGTTGCATTCATTGGGTAAGGAAACGGTGAAGCAGATGTTGGAAACAACGAGGGAGAATGTATCACGCAGTTGGAACAAGGTCTTTGGTAACTTGAGGGATGCATTGCGATATGCTTTGTAAGATAACTCATACATATCATACACAGATTGCAAGACATACATGGACATGATCACGGATACCAGATCCACTGTGTGCTCATTGCTCAGATGGTCTTGTCTTCACCGGGCAGTAGTAGCATTGTCTGTCGCTCAAGATAGCCAATCCAACCCAAAGCTTTTCCTTTTTTGTGCATCACTGAGACGCGCACGCGCTCGTCTCGGAACGTGGCTCAATTTACGCGTCTTGTCTCGAGATCTGCACAAAGCATACAAAAATTGGTCTTTTAGGTGTGTCTTAGTGTGCCTTTTGAGAGTTGCTGCGAGGGACTGTGGGAAAAGAACGCCTAAATTTCGAACGCAGCTCAGAGAGAATCTCGGTGTGTTCTCACGCCTTGACTGCATAAAGAAAGGAATGAAATGAAAGGGTTCAGTCCAGCCTTCGAGACCGCATTTCCGCTCTTTGAGTTCCTTCACACAAAGGACGGCTTTTCCGTGCTAATCAGTCAGAAGTACAGTAATGAATGGCTGGGCGAACGAGCCTTAAACTTAATCAAGGCGCTAACTGACTAGGGCGCGTGTGGCGTGTGTGTCTCTGTGTGTGTGACACCGTTTCAGTGCTGTTTTCCCCGCAGCGGCAATGCGCTTGAACTTGTCTCACGCTCTCAGTTTGACATGAGCATGTGCGTGTGGCTTGGCTCGGTCCTCTCCTCTCGGATGAGCCGCAACACTCTCGCTTTCCATTTTGGCTCGCCACCGTCACAGAAATCCTTCGCTTCCGACCACCACCATCTTGCTCCATACTGTGAAACGCCGCCAGGTACCTTTTATACCCCTTCCTTATTTCGGATCCACTACGCGATACCCTTTTGACCCTCGAGGATACCACCAGGTACATTACAACGCCCAGATATCTTTCGACCACGATATGGCAGCCGTGGCTTCACAACCTGGCTTTACTCAACGCATGACTTCTCGCAAGCTTTTTGGTCGCTCTCGCAAGCCGCCACCAACGCCATCCTCATCCGAGCTCAGCTCATCCGATGACACGGCTGGCTATGCGGCTTCACAGTCTCGCTATCAACACACCAGCGGCTCTCACATTAAAGGCCATGCTCACCGTACCAGTGACAACGTTAACGACGGCGGTGAAAAGGTATTCGGTAGTCGAGACACCAACTTTTCAACGTCAGCCCTCAGCACGACTAGTACAGCATCGCGCACCTCTCGCTTCTTCCGTCGATTCGCTCGTCAAAAACCTCCACCTGTACCTTCCCTCCCACCTGCGCTAGTGCTTGATCTTGATGCTGGTCATACTCTTCCTCGATCATCCGACCCGGCTAACGCCAACGTCGTCCAGATCACCCAATCCCAATCCCGCACCGCACCTAGTCAAACACCAGCAGCAGCCATTATTGCCGAATCTCAAGCAGCCTACGCCCTTGCCTCCACCCTTCCCATTCCTACCTCAACTCAACGAAAGAAGACGCTTGATGCCATCACAAACGCTCGTCTTGACGTGGCTTCGATTCGCGATCTGGTTCGAATGTGTGGGTTGCAAATTAGGGAGAGAGGTTTAGATACTCCAGGTCTTTTCAGGCCTTTTCGAATTGCCGAGTCACCAGATCGAGTGTTACACATGATTCAGCTCTTCTTGCTTTCTATCGACACGCCAACATATATTGCAGTTTTCCCCATCCTCCCGGAGAATGCACTGGATCGACTCGAACGCATTCCCTCCTCATCTAGCAGCTACGAAGAGAAGAGTAGAGTTGCGCGTCAAGAATTGGATAAGGAATTGCGATATGCAAACCCACATGATGTAGTTTCGCTTCTGAAATGGGGGTTGAGACATATGCGACTTCGTGCGTCTGACTTTCATTCAAAAGATGCCGATGAGTGGTATGACAACTTTGTCACAGCAGAAAGGGAGTCAGGGTATCATCCTAGAGCCATTGCCGACTTACTTCATCCCAAATTACCCTTGGCGACAGCAGAGTTACTTAGCGAAGTGCTGGATTTGATGGCATCAGTAGCAGCGCATAGCAGTAGTAATCATATGCCTGCTTCCAGTTTATGTAGAGTGGTTGGATTCTGGATGTTGGGTCGGATTGGAGTAGCACATCCTCCACCAAATTTGGATGAATTAATTCAAGCGGTGAATAGAGCGGCGGGTATGTCTGAGCATTTGCTTTTGGCTCATATTCGTTCTCAAGCTGCTGTGACTTTTAGTATGCCTTTGCGTTTAACTGAGCTTGTACAGAGTTATCCGTATATCAAGTCAGAAGGAGGGAGGGGAACGCCTGGTTTGGAACCCGCTTTTGCAAGTAGAACTGTTCCGACTCTAAGGGTAGATTTGAGGAGTGAGAATTTCATTGTTAGTCAAGCTAAGCCGAGATTACCAAGTGCAACGCTAGCTGATGCTTTACAGGCAAAGGCTGCGGATGGTATAAAAGGTGGTAAAGGTGAGATGTGGGCTAGTATGATCATGCAAGCTATGGATGGGAAGGGATATGATTTATTGATAGATGAACATGTTAGAATCTTAAGCAAAGTTGATGAGATTCTTTCTGTTGAAGGAGAAGAAGGTAAAGGTAATTCGATTTTAGTTGATGCAGCAAACGCCTCAGCCCCCGCTACCGCTACCGCCTCTTCTGCTGCTCCTGCAATCTCATCAGCAGAAATTAAAACTCAACGACGTAGGTCACAATCTTTATCCGACTTACGTTCCAACTTTGTCTTGGCTCCTACTTCTCAAAATCGACCTTTAGCGCCATTACAAGAATCAGGTACTACAACACCACGAAAATCCTCCTCATCTCCTACAAAACCTCCTCCTCCTCCTTTTGCTTCCACCAGCACCACACCTAAACGCAAACCAGTTCCACTTTTGAATCCTACTCACCTTGTTGAAGCTGGAGAGGAAGTTGAAGTTATTTCCGATCCTCATTCTCATTATTCTGATCTTTTTATCGCAGGAGGAGGAACAGGAGGAGGATTGGAAACTTCTTCTTCATGGAAATCATTTTCAGAAGAAGGTTTTAATGGATCTCACCGTGGATTGATGAGTACAGCATCATCTGATTTATCTTTATCTGAATTTCCAATTTCACCTATTTCACCTCCTTTTCCTTCACGAAAAAGTCAGAGGAGTTTGTATAGAGTACGATCTAGTATTTCTAGAAAGAATTTTACTTCATTGGTATTGGAAGAGAAGATTGAAGTTAGTGTTAAGAAGAGTTGTACGATTACAAATGCAGTTATGGAGGATGTAGATGGAAGTTTAGCAATTCTTTGGCAAGATCAATTGTTGGATTTTTCACCATGTTCGAATTTTCCAAGTATGGTTTTGGTTCAGTTTAATGATAATGTGAAGAAGGGGTTGATTGAAGTTGAAGAAGAGGAGAAGGAAAAAGAGGGGAGATTTAAATGTGAGGGGGAATCTTTATGGTTGTTAATTGGTGAAACGATTATTCCTCCAAGACCACCTACACCGACAGAGAGGGAGAAGGGGAAAGGTTGGGATCAAGATTCGGAAATAGGAGCAGGAGGAGGTAGAACAAAAAGTATTTGGGGTGGGAAAAGTATTAAAAGCGTTAAAATGAGATTAAGAAGAGTTAGTACGGTGGTGGGGATTGGAGGTAGGAGTCGGTGAGAGGAGAGGAGTGTAGGAGAGTACAGAGGGGGGATCAAGGGTTATTGGCGGGCGGAACATACAGTACTTGAGCATGAATGGAGGGAATGTCGATGAATTGATTGATATTGAAGTGGGATTAAAAGGGGATAGTTCGATACGCGCGAAGGTTAGATTTCAGGCCGTTCCAGGTTGGAAAGAAACACTGAGTTACAGGTGCGTTGTAACGGGTCGAGATTCATATAGCACAAACATGTGTCCACCCTGATAATAGAGCTTAGACACCACACAGCACAAAGAAGTTCACGAAGAGCTCATCAATCCCAAATAAGAAAAAGACGAAACAAGAACTCGATCAAAATTTCAAAATAGACTTTCTGACAGGGGAAAATCGCATCGCTTAACACTGCTTAGAATAACCTTTAGCCTTAGTACCACTTCCCTTTGGCAATCCACCTCTGTGTTTATCATGTGCAACATTATGACTAGCTCCTGATTTTTTACTATCTTCATGAGCCTGTGTACCTTCCGAATGTTTGCTTGTAACTTCTGCCAAATGTCTGAATCCACCTTCTTTTCCTTCCTTTTCAAGGCTCTCAGTAATAGAAACAATATCGTAAACTAGTTGAGAGATCATAGAATAACTAAGATTTTCTCTAACCACAACTCGAAGAATATCAATATCTTCAAGATCGGGAGAAAGGTTGTAATTAGGAACAATCCAACCTTTAGCACGTAGAAGAGTTTGCATCCATCTTTGTTCCAATTGAGGATTACGTTCTCGGAAAGATTGGGACCATCGGAAGGATACAACTGGAAGACCTGGACGGTAGGATTCAGCTGAATGTTCGTTGATTTCGTGTTTACCTGTGAGTTTGTTACCAGCTTCCTTGAGAATGTTACTAGCTCCACCAGCGTCAGGAAGAGGTTTGTGAATTTCAGAGAGGACTTCGTAGTAACCTGATTTCTCGAGAGCTCGAGAAAGCAAACGAGCATTTTGTAAATCAGCTTGCATAACTCGACGATATCCATCAAAACCAAGATTGATAAAGTTGAACAACTGTCCAATAACAGGATGGGCTGGACGCGAGAAGTTGAGACCGAAAGAGTACTCGACAGATCCAAGATAGTGAAGTTCAAATACCAACTCCTTAGGAACTTGATCATTGGATCGGAAAAGAACCCAACCAAGACCTGGGTACACCATACCGAACTTGTGACCCGAAGTGTTGATAGATTTGACACGAGGAATGTCAAAAGACCACTTCAACTCGGGAGTAGCAAAAGGAGCAACCATAGCTCCCGAAGCACCGTCGACGTGGATTGGAATATCAATCCCAGTTTTCTTCTCGTACTCATCCAACAACTTGGCCATTCCCTCAACATCCTCGTAATGACCAGTGTAGGTGGAACCAAGAATGACTACAACACAGATAGTGTTTTCATCAACCATCTCGATGGCCTTGTTGATGTCCAAGCAGTACCTGCTCTCGTGGCTAACAGGAACGAGACGCTCCTCGACGTCAAAGTATCGGGCAAACTTTTCAATCGCAACTTGAGCATTGCTTCCGAAAACCATGTTAGGACCGGGCTCCTTGAATGACTTGCCCTGTGCCTTCATCTTGTGCTGCCAGCGCTTCTTGGCAGCGAGACAGGCAAGCATGATAGCCTCGGAAGAGCCGGTAGTGGCAACACCCATGGCAGGCTTACGTTTGCCGTTCTCATCGACTTCCTTGGGAGCTTTCCAGAGATCGGCGAGCATAGAAACGCAACGAGCGTGGATGGCCATGGTAGCAGGATATTCGTCTTGATCGCACATGTTGATCATCATGGTTTCGGTCATGAGCTTGGTGGCTTCTTCGGGCATCCAGGTGTGGACGAAGGAGGCGAGGTTGAGGGTTGGCTTGCCGTCAAGAGAAAGATCCGAGTTGAGGAGCTGTGGTTTGCATGCAGAGCGAGACATGAGAGGGAGCGGTGAGTTATTTGCCTCACACGGGAATCAGCAATGACAGTAAGGATGTTGAGGGAGTTCTTACCTGGTACGTAGCCTCAGCCGAGGTTCCCTTCTTGGGGATGGTGTATTTGGGGATGGGCTCGGTGACATAGCGACCGGCGTGAGCGCCCGAGTGATAGGCATGGGCCTTGTGGCCGAGAGGGTGATCGAGGAGACCGAGGATAGGGTGGTCAGCAGCCTGATCGATCAGTTCCTCGGCATCAATGTGCTTGCTGAGAGACATGGTGGAGGAAGAGCTAGGAAGCTAAGAAGTTGGTGTGAAGGTAGGATGGTATCAGGCGGCGAACCGAGTCGGGAGGGGTATAGCTTTGTCGAGGAGAGCAACGTCGCGGCGATAGTGTTGGTGGATCGGAGAGACGGTTGGAACGTGGATCAAGCAGCCTTTATATCAGATCTTGAAGGGCAGCCTATTCGGATGGACTCAGAGCTCAGGATGACTGCCGAAGTTCTTACTCAAGAATCCCAACTTGGTCCGTGACCGTTTTGTGATTTGCATTCACAAAGGATCGCAGGAATAGTGCTTCTTCACGCTGTCACAAACTTGTGGCTGCCATCAAGCCGAGAAGCTCACTGTTCTTCTTTACAGTCACCGTTGTCAGCCGGGAACGTGTGTCTGCTTGCTTGATTTAGAGAATGGAAGACAGACTGAGGAGGAACGGAGCGGCACACTCGTGCAACGCAGGGTCCACACTTCACTCACTCTCTCACTGCACAGGCCATGCAAAGGTTTTGTGTACTGTAACGACACTGTCGAACTGCGCAAAAGAGTTTGCTTGCCGACCTCACCGGAGACTTGATTTGCATTCTCTTCTTTCTCGGCACGACCTTCTCAGCATGCAACATGGCTGTCATGCTGTACCCTCTCCCTTCCATGCTCATTTTGCCGTCGGTTGCACTCGCTCTGCAGCACCGCCTTTCCTTGTGTTCAATCCTTAGCATAAACACATCGAAAAAAGACCTGGCTTGCTTTTGTCTCCTCTCTCTCTGATTGTTATGTTGCATTCGAGCTGGACGAGTTGTTCACAGCAGCTTCAACTTGCATGACCAGCTCAAATGAAAGTAAGGGGTCAGCACAGACAAGCCGAAAAGTTGGACCCCGACTTTTTGTGTCAGCAGACGAGACAAGTCGATGTTCTTTCTGGGCAGAAGGGTTAATAAAAATGTGTACCAAACAGCGCGGCACACAATGACGCATTTCTGCATTTGCCGACATGTTTCTATTCCGCGCTGCCGCCGGTTCGTTCGTCCTCGACATGCTGCTCCCACTATGGACAGGTGCCAGCTTCGTCTTGTACTACACATCGTTCATTTCTGCTTCCCGACTTTCGGACACCCCTTTCTTCAATGCATGATAAGCAAAACGGCTCGTGGAAGCCCGTGATCAGCATCAGCTTCGGCTGTGAAGGACAGACACAATGGAAACGACCCTATTCTTATTCTTACTCTTACTATTCTATCGAACTTTTTCACTGTTACGGGGACCCAAAGCTCTCACGAGTAACTCTCTATTGTACTGCTTAGAAGATGGTGACGTCCAAGAATAGATTCAGAAGGAGCCACCTCGGCTCTTGCCACGAGGGTAGCTCGTGATACAGTGTGAAGACTTGGGTCTGGAGATGCATCTTGTTCCTCAGCTAACTTGTTGCGACGTGACGAGGTCATTACGCACTTCCTCGCAAGGTGAGCTTCCTGACAGCGACTTCTCCTGGAGGCGGCATCGGATGGGTCTAATACTGTAGTCAGTAGCTGATTGAAGTCTCACTGCGCTTTGGTTTTCTCGTCCTCATTTTCAGGACGTGATTTTCTTCCCTTTTTCCTTCACCCTGCTCACAGCGATCATCCACGAACGCTCAGGATAGACGACCAGGCCGAGGAATCAAAGCGGCTTTTCCCAGTCTTACTATACCACCCTCAATCATCTGCTTCGGCATCAACAGCAACTTACAAGCACATGCAATCAAACCTCAAAGCAGACGAGACAAAGATCCGAATCCAAATAGCAGTTTACAGCAATAGGAGAACAAGAGGGTATCAATCCATGTCCGTTGTGATTCGAGACTAGACGAGAGGTAGGTGAGTATGCGTGAAGCAGAGTGAGCCAAATAGTGAGTATACGGAACATCGAGAGCGAGTGCGACACAGTGCGCCAGCGTCAATAAGAGCATATGAGCGTGAATGCGTGCGAGCTTGAGTATATGTGGCAGAGACTGCGGTCGCCATAGTGGAAAAACAGGATCAAGACGTTGCTGAGCAGGCATCGACGGTTGCTGATATGCTTCTGTGCGGGCATGAAGCCGAACGGTGCTCGAAGAGTGTGGCCAGGTGAGGGGGAAGTCAAATCGGATGCATGAGCTTGAACTCCTGAGCTAACTGACGGCAGAACAGGAAATACCTGAGCCAGATGATCCTCTTGCTTGAGCGACGCTAGATCACAAACGTCAAACCAGAGCATCGTCCTTCCTTCTGGCATTACAGCAAGATCAATCCACCCAATACTGCAGCTCCACCCATTGCCATTACCTGAACAGCCAATCCCAACCCACCTCCAACAACCTTGCTTCCTATCGCGCCGTTGCTGTTACCCAAACTTCCCAAACCACTTCCGCTGCTTCCACTACCTCCACTCGCGGTGGCGGTCCCTCTGTTCACCGTGCTAGTACTAGTCAAAGGTCTTGCCCTACTCACACTTCCACCACCTTGTTGTTCAAAAGCGCTACTAGCACCTGCAGCTGCTAAACTCGAAATGAAACTTTGGTCCAATGTGGTAAAGGTAGCAAGTGCTGGTGTTCCAGCAGGAGCAGTCACAGGTGCATTTTGAGTCGCAGTAAGGATAGATCCACCGCCAGCAGTTGAACAAGATCCGAATTCAACACAAGCAGATTGTGCATTGTTGGTTGTATATGGTGGTGCACCTTGTTGAGCTAAGCTTGGGTTTGCGGCTGTAAGAAGGATAGTCAAGGAAAGTGTGAGAACCGTGATCGAGCGCATCTTGAGTAAGTATTCTCTTTGCTTCCGATATGATGGTGGTAGCAGTGGTGGTGGTAGCGGTGGACAGTTAAGGAAGCGACAGTAGTGGATGGACAGGTCGAGATGGGGAAACCCAAATGCGGGGCAGCTTGGCGTCAATCAATCAAAATCGGCGTTTCGTTGTTCGTGGTTGTGCCGTTTTCGAGTTCTCTTTCGTGTGCGCTTTGCTCGCTTAATTTCATTCTCCGCGATTGCGCTGCTGCTGCTGCTGCTGCTCAACTCAAATTGGAAATTCTGATTTTCGGGGCAATTCAAATAATCGACAAGGCGCATGAACCTACGCCCACTCACAGTCGCATCATTCTCTTAGCTTTCACGCAAATGTTCCTGAAATCGGGCTGACCCACCCGATCCTGATGAAGCGCAAACAATGTAACGATAGCGACAACCTTCTCTTTGTGTGTTCTCCTCGTTCGAACGCAAAGCTTAGGCATTTCTCTCAAACTTTGTTTCTGCGCACCGCCCTGTAGTTCAATGAGATGTCTACACTCTGAAGCTCGAGAGGATGCACAGTGGTTTGTGCAGAGTGTGTGTGTGTGTGTGTGTGTGTGTGCTTTTTTTGAAGATCCTTCTCACCAACCATCATCATCTAAGCCATAATCAGAATGGCAGCGGGAGCGATAGCAGGTCTAATTCTAGGCCTACTTCTCGGAGTTGCTGCCCTATTAGCTGCTGTTCTCGCATGCGCCTCTCGATCCGAGTCCGTCGAAGACTCTTTGCCATTACACAATCTTCAGAACACCCCACCTGCCAATGCGAACAAAAAACAGGAGGCACAGCAAAACAAACAGCCAGATAACCAGAATCAAAATCAAAACAAAAATGAGAACAAAGGCGAAAACAAGAACGAAGATCAAAATCAAAACCAGAATCAGAATCAGAATCAGAATCAAAATCAGAACAATAAGAAAGGCGGCGGTGGCGGACAAGGAGCCGAGCCAGAATGGTCGGGTGCAAAACTCTGGGCAGAGTACGTAGCTAAGCTGGGAGAAGACGGCAAAGGCAAACCAAAATACGTAGTATTTGATCCAAAGACGGGCAAGATGGAGTTGAAAGAAGCTCCAGGTAGGGACGCGCCAGTGCTCATGGTGGGTGCTGATGGAAGGGTGGAGCTGGTCGATCCGGCGAGTGGTGGTGGAGCTAGTGGTGGTGGTGGGACCGGTGGAAAGCAACAACAACAACAACAGCAGCAGCAGGGAGGCGGCAAAGGAGGAGGTGGACAGCAGCAAGGGAAAGGCGGTGGACAGGCAGGAGATCAAAAGAAGGACGAAGCCAAGGAGGAGAATAAGGAAGAGAAGAATGAGGAAAAGAAAGACGGGGAGCAACAACAACAAGGTGGAGGTGGTGGGAAGAAGAAAGGAGGAGGAGGAGGAGGAGGAGGGGGTCAGAATCAGGGCAAGAATCAAGGAAACGAGAACAAAGATGCTGACAGCAAGGAAGGTGACAAGAAAGAGGACGAGAAGAAGGACGATAACAAGAATCACAACAACCAGCCAAAGCAACAGCAGCAGCAACAGCAACAGCAGCAAGGCAAGAAGGACAACGCTCCAAAGCCAGCCGTGGACAAAGACTGCTGTGAGACTCCTAAGCTTTCATTACAGGGAACAGTCGAGCTTGTCCAGGTGCTCAAGGCGCTTGGGGTAGCAGGACCGGACACCGCTGCTTCTAGCTCCACCTCGAAGCCTGCAGGGAACGGTGTCAATGGCTCGACAAGCAAGAGAAATGGTGTCGAACAGGCTGATGAAGACTGTGCAACCTGCGCTCACGGCTGTACTCACAAGCATATCGAAAACGAACGTTGCCATCATCACAGCTCAAAATGTCGTCATCACCATCATTATGACAAGCACCGCCATCGTTACCACTCCCTTGGCCATCAACATGATCCGTACCGAGCCTCTGCAGCTAGACACTCCAGCCCGAGATATCATCATATGAGCCATTCCAAGTCACGCAGAGACAAGGACAGGTACGATCGGTAAGTTTCCTTACTGTGCTCAATTTCTAGCTATGCTCAAGATCGTTGACTGAGCATTCATATCGTCTTTGTTGATGTTCACCAGGTGTTGCGATAGACATGTTTGTCCAGACGAGGTAAGCTGCGACCATGTAGCAGATTTGGACGAAAACTCCACGGGATAATAACAATGAACCCTTTTACCTCTCACGATCGACGCAGGACTGGGACACAGTATCATCTTCAACCCTCACCACGATGTCCGACTTAGGTAAGTCCAGCGTTCACTTGCCATCCAAGGTGAAAGGCTACTGATACTTTCTTGCGGCGTTCTCGGCTCACACTCGTTACAGGCACCCATCGACACGGCTGTTCTCACCATCATCGCCACAGATAAAATTCCTCACTACACACTTTCACAAACATGATCTCTAGCAATGCGATTTGTTGTGCTCCTTGAATTACTGCTCTAATCGCTCAAGAATCGCCACAACCCCTCTCTATCCTTATAATCATGATGAACAATCGTCACTAACCACCTCTCCTCCTTCACTCCCTCGATCAAGTTCCGGCTAGCACTTCCCTTTGGGAACAGTAGAGACCATTCTTTCCAAATCTCAAACGCTTCATCTCTCCAAGCTTCAAAGCTTTCCCTCTCTATGATTGTCGACTGAACAATCTCTTTGCCCGGAAATACGGCCCATGTGACTGTATTTGCCTCTCCGTCGCCCAGATTTGACTGAAATTCCCCCTTTGCATTCCCTGCAAAGTACGTCACGTGAGCATTTGGACCCAAAGCGTCGATTCGAGAGATGAGACCGTTCTTATCGGTGGACGACATGAAAAGTTCCACGAAGGCTTTCTGGAAGATAAAGCCACCAGGTGGACCAAATCCAACAGTCGGATCTGTTGAGGGAGCACCATCTACTGCAGGTTGCGATCCAACCGACCACCATCCTTTTCCACCTCCTTCCGCACGATTCAACGCAAGCAAATGATCTCTGATCTGCAAAGTCTCGTTCATCAAAGGAGCATCGCACCACGGAATACAAGCGATCTTTTCTTCGAGGTAGAAAGCAAAAATCTTACTTATATCCGCAGGCTCCACAGGATGACCCCAAATCCTAAGCGCGTCGTGAGGTGGAACTTTGAGCGAGACACCGTAACCATCCATTTCACCGAAGGCGGGAGAGCGAGAATCACCATATCTTCCGTTGGGGAACTCATCCCACGTTGTTGTTTCTGGTACTTGATAGGAGCTCGATGTGCGTGCGAGTGTGCGTTGGAGTGCTTCTTGTGTTGTCACTTTGAAGTCTTTGGGTGTGTTGGCGCCAGTGCGATCGGATAGCATTTGATTCTTGGTCTTTTCGAGATGCAAGTGTGCCGGAATACCGCAGAGTCTTGCATCGGCTTCGGCTTGAGCACCAAGGTCTGCCTTCCATCCCAGGCTGTCGAGAATACGTTCAATACTCTTTTCTAGATTCAGCGAGCAAAGGTGGAATCCACGAATGTCACTTTCGAGGAAGATCCGACCTATCATGTGAATGCTTAGCGAAACACCATACTCTTTGACCGCAGCATCGTCACTCTTGATTGGCTCGAGAGTATCCAGGATGAGCTGAGGCACCTGCACCTTGCACAAGTTGGTCATTCGACGGAAGCTCTGGTAGTTTTGAACGGGCATGATGCCTGGCAAGATGGGGATAGTGATACCGATTTGTCTACACTCCTTGTACCAAGCTAAGAAGCGATCAACATCGTAAAAGAGTTGTGTGACGATGTATTGTGCTCCAGCATCCTGCTTTGCCTTGAGATATCTGAGATCGCGCTGTACATCTCGATCAACATAGTCTGCATGACCTTCGGGATAGCCTGCAACACCAATGCAGAAGAAGTCACCATGTTGTTCACGAATGTATCGGACAAGATCGGTTGCGTGTTGGAATCGCTCGTCTGCTGCTACCCAATATTCTTCGCCTCTGGGTGGGTCGCCACGGAGTGCGAGGATGTTTTTGATGCCGAGCCGTTTGGCTGTAGCTAGTGTTTCATCGAGAGAGCTCTTTTCGACATTGGTACAGGTCAGATGGAGACAGACATCGCAAGCATCGAGGTCGCCTTGTTCCCATGATTCGCCGCCTTTGACTGAATCGAGATGCTGTTGTTGTGGGTCGAAGGTGCTGCCGATCTGTCTCACTTCGTCCTGGACGAGTTGGACATCAGGGTCGAGTTTGCCCTTCTGTATTCTACCTGCAAGCTCGAGCGATTTGCCGCCGGTGGTGCCACCCGCTCCCCATGTAACATGGATCCAGCTTGGATCAAGATTGGATCGCATACGAGCGATACGGTTGTAGAGGTTGGCGAGACCCTGGGTGGTCTTGGGAGGGAAGAACTCGAAGGACCAGAACGGAGCATCGCGGGCTAAGGATGCTTGAATCTTGGTGGTGATGTGTGCTGGATCCGACGAGGTGCCGATCGCAGAAGCTGTGGCGCTGTCTGCTACAGCAGGAGTAACAGAAGCTTCCGAAGCCATCGTGACTGATGATATCGGATCTGTTCCGTGAATGTGCCGCGGGTGATCCGAAGTTAAGAAGGTTTCGGAAAAGCTCTCTTTGATAAAGTCATGCGAGCATGTCTTTCTGATTCTAACACTCCGAGTTCCGAAATTGCAATATCAATCTTCTCGTCGAAAAGGGTCTTGCTCATGCAAGCCAGTCGATTATCTGTGTCCACTCAGCAAGCACCGAAAGTGCGGCGAGACTTAACTTGCATGCCTGCTTGCCTTTGATTCGCTATCCTCCGACTCGAGGATCAGAGGCAAATCTGGTCTAAGTTATGTATTCAGGCCAATGTTGCATTCGAGCGCTGCATAGAGCTTGAGCCTTTTCGCTCTCTCGCCATTTTGTTACTGTTTCTCCTAGTCTGCAACTTGATAGGGCAGTCATCGTATCAGTCATTGCGACGGTATTTGTGGCGTCGAGGTGTAGGAAGACTATGGATGAGACTCAGAAGAGGAGACACGGGCAGCTTTGAGGCCCCACATCCGCAATCGTCAAGGGAACATCTCTTGAGAGCTACGCCGGTCAAATGGAAAAGTTGGCCAGATGCAGGTCCCTTTCAATTCTTTCGGTCCCCGCCGGTCCGTTGAGCCCATTCATCTTGCCTTCATTCGTTCGCCCGTTCCCTTTGCAACACCGCCGTGCTCTCAGAATTCTCATTGCGAGCGCGTTGGTCATTCATAGATCTCCTCGAGGTGGTGAGAGGGGGCACAAGCAGGTTAGAAGTGAATGTGTTTGTGAACGACTGCCCGGTGTCTTGGCCTTGTTTCTTCTCAGAATACGTCAATCGGTGCCGTTGCCGAAGATGGAAGCGCAAAACCGCAATTACAGAAAGGGTTGAAAGGAAACTGCGATCTCAAGGAGAGAGAGAACATTGTCACGAAAGCGATTCCGTCATAGGCTGGGACAAGAGCGTATCGCGAGCTTGGCCTTCTCTGGGCGTGCATGTGATTTTCTCTTCGCATTCTCCAATGCGGTCACTACATAAACGGGAAAGAGGCGGTGAAGCTAAAGGCTGCACTTCGGCACGTATCAAGGCTGGACCCTCTCTTTTTGGTCAAGCCCCACTCACATCATTCTGCCGAACAAAAGTCACTTTACGGCTCGCACACCGCAATTTCGCCAGAAAATCAACGCCATCTACAACCGTGTTCCCTCTTTCTTGCCTGCTGATGCCTCGCTTATTTCTGCCTCCACAGCAGTCATTCGCACCGTTTGGCTTCACAGCGTCACCTTCTCTCGTCAACACAACTGCTTAGCTTCGGAGTGTGATTCCGACACCGCTTCCTAGGGAATGTCCTATTGACCTCTCTCTCCTATGCCTTCCAGATCAGCACCACCAATCTGCCTATCCATCACCTTTCTAGCGGTCTATCATCACCACTCGCAGCGTCAATACCGTCAAAGTTGTACGTCGAGAATCATCGGCTTCTCCGTATACAGCACAGTCCCCTCACTTTTGCTGATCGGCAATCCCTAACACCATCAATCATCGCCCATATATATATCACAGCAGCTGAGCGCACACACATTCTCCGTCTAACCTAGCGACTATACCATCGATATCCATCGGCATTGCCTTCGACCAAGCTGCCTTCGCTATCCGACACCATCGGATCTGTACGTCCGAATTGATTGTGGTCGTCTCACAGTCCAACCCCATATCATCGGTCCCTTTAGACTGGCCGTCCACACTACAAGATGCCCATTTGCGGATCTTCCCATGTCCGCCAGGAAGCGGCAGAGAAAGCGCATCTCTCTGCCGGAACCCAAGTAGGTCCTTACCAAAACGCTCGTCCACAATCCTCACAGCCTACCATCACATCAGCTGTAGCCGCCGACCCGACCCTTCCGCCTTCCGAAGCAGCAAAGCATCTTTTTCCAACTCCACCCGCAGCTAAGCGTGGCTTGATCCGATTCAAGATCAAAGAGCAGCTCGAAGAAGGCAGAGGAAAGCATTGGGTCTGGGACAAAGGTGCTGTTCATCATGGAAATCGCGAGCCAGACGACGAAGAGCTCGAACGCGTCCGTCATCGTTTCGGATACAAGTCAGAGGCAGAAGGAGGTCCGTCTCGTCTCTACTTGATGATCCTAGCCGACTGTCTTTTGCCGCTGCCGCGTCATCCGATGTCAGGTGTGGTCTCACCTCCTCTCCTAGCTACAACCGGTATCGTACCATTGTCCATCTTTTCCACCGGTCCAGACATTATCGGGCACTACTACGACTGCATCGTCGCAGCGCGTAGGGAAGTCATTCTGCTCACCAACTACTGGCAAGGAGGTAAGAATGTCGATCGTATCGCCGAGGCTCTTCGCGAACTCAACAGTCGCGTCCAGAAGCGTCGCAAGCGTAGAGCTCTCGAAGAGAAGCGCCGAGGCCGATCCGCAACAACAACCGCTGCAAACCCAGCTGGCACACCACAAGCAGAGAGAGCCGCCAAGCAGCAAGATGCCCTCCTGGAATCGCAAGGCGCACCTGGGTCTCTCGCGCGCGCCGAGAAGGACGATGCGAAGCCAAATCCCGACGTCGACGATGACGAGGACATCGAACTTGGCCCAATCGCTGAAGAAGATCGTATCGTAGTCAAGCTTATGTGGGATCGAGGTCCTCAAACGCTTGCCGATCTCTTCCGTCTGCGCAAACCAGTTCCCCCCGGCATGTGGAAAACCAATGGACTGCCGACCGAATCCGAGATTCCCAATTTGACTATGGAGATCCTCAACTACCACCGACCTCTTATGGGCACATTCCATGCCAAGCTGCTGATTGTAGATCGTCAAGTAGCCCTTATCAACTCGAATAATATCCAGGATCGGCCCAACATCGAAGCCTGTGTGAGGTTGGAAGGCGACATTGTCAACAGCGTCTACGATCATGCTCTGATCAGCTGGGGTAATAGATTGCAGCCTCCTCTGCCGTGTCTCACTGCTCCGGCTCCGGTTGCGCCGAGCAAGGCGGCTTTTATGACGGGTGAAGAGAGCACGTTACCAAGTATGACGGTAGAGAAGTTGAAACGGCTGGCATTGGACGTGAGGAGGAGGTTGCACGATGAGGATACAGCGACAGAGGTCGAGAAGGCAAAGGAGGCGATGAGTCCGATTGGTTTTCATTTCGGCGATATGATGAGAAGAGATAGTTTTGGCAAAGGTCAATCGCCTGTACGAGCATCAGGGGGCGAGGAGCACCACGTGGATGGAGAGAAGGCGGCTAGAAATGCAGGGGCGATTTGGGCTCAGAAGGTGTTAGGCGAGCGATTTAGTCATTTCCAGAATACCAAGGTGGACGATACGGCGATTGGCGGTGGTGGTGGGGGGACGTTGGAGAAGAGTGAGACGACAGCAACGGCTGCTCCGACGAGAGAGAGGAAACATTTTGCAGACGTGGTGGAAGCATTGATGATGAAGGAAGGTCATAAACCACCTGCGTGGGCTGAAGGAGCTTTGGAAGTGTTCGGGCTGGGTCAGAGCAGTAGTAAGAATGTGGCGGAGGAGGTCAGGAGGAATCCGAGACCAAAGACGACGCTTGCGGCAGGAGTGAATGTGCCAACTGCGGTGGCCGAGGAGGAGAGGGACGAAGCAGATTGGAGGAGGAGTATTGAGGTTGATGACGAAAGTGACGAGGAGGATGGCGAGAGAGCGACCGCCCGGACGGCTGTTGGCGAAGGTGGCGGTAGTAGCGCAGGTAGTGATGAGGCGGTTAAGAAGGACAAGATTTCGGCTCCTTCTGAGGACAGTGCAACAACAGCGGCTGCGCCTGCTATCAACACCGACGCCCTCAACAGTAAATCAGATGCAAAGTCACCTGCGTCTCCCACGGAAGACTCTGGTGCGCCAGGTTCGGTAGGTTATAGGCGAGTACATCGTCGCACGTTGTCGCAAATTTCCAAGTCATCTGCTGCGGAGCGTCTCAGCGCCATCACGAAATCGCTCGATTTCGCCAACAACTCCAAGGTACAAGGCGAGATCAAAGCGGACAATCTTTCAGATGAGAAGTTACAGGCTTTGAATGACGTGCTAGACTTCCAGCCTTATGTCTTCCACAAACCTCACGAGCCTGTTCCTATGGCACTTGTCAACAGGCGACCTCATGGTACACCGGGTCATAGTGACATTCGTAATCCACAAGATGCTGCTTGGTTAGCCGGTTTCAGATATGCGAAGAAGCATGTTTTCATTCAATCTCCTACACTGAATGCCTCTCCGATCAAGGCGGCTGTTTTAGCAGCAGTAAGGAGGCATGTTAGGGTGGAACTATGGCTCGATCTAGGATTTAATGACAAGTCCGAAAGCATGCCTTTCCAAGGTGGAACGAACGAACAAGTCGTCACCGCTTTCTACCGTCAACTTCGTAGAGAAGGGAAAGGAGATGAGAAATATCTAGAAGTGTATTGGTATACAGGTAAAGACATGACTAGACCTTTGAATGCTGTTAGGAAACAGAGGAACTGCCACGTTAAGTTTGCTGCATTCGATGGAGAAGTTGCGGTTTTAGGAAGTGGAAATCAGGATACACAAAGTTGGTTCCATAGTCAGGAAATCAATGTGATGGTAGATTCGAAACAGATTGTGGAGGAATGGATGAAGGCATTAGAGAGAAATCAAAGTACAGGCGTATATGGTAAGGTTGATCAAAGAGATGGTATTTGGAGAGGTAATGACGGAAAGAGTGTTGTAGATAGTGGAAAGGATCAATCGGTACAGGATGGTGTCAGCAAAGAGAAGGAGAAAGGAGAAACCTCTTCAACGACTCAGCAGAGTGGAGGTGCTGTTCCAACAACCGAAAAAACTCCTGCTGGAAATGATCATCCTTCAGGCGAACAGTCAAAATGATGCTTAGTTGGCGAAAGGGAGAAGCATAGATATCACAACATTCCTTCATTTACAGAATAGATTACATCGGTCTCTTATAGTTCAGTTCTACAACATAATTTCATCTTGCTTTTGTATTGTTCTTCTTCAGTAGCAAATTTCAGACAGACTCATTTCATGCATCAACTCAGTCAGAAAACTCGATTGTGCGACGTGCTAATTGAAATCTCTGTTTCACTTTGCTATATTCTAAAAGAGAGATGAGAGATCCTTGCATATTGGATAGGAGTACATTTTGTCGACGATTCTCTTCCTTACATCTGAGGCATATCCGGACCAGCATCTTCACCCATACCAGCATCAGGAGCTTGAACACCTGGACCAGCTCCTCCACCAGCCTGTCTCCCTCTCTTAGCACTAACCACATCATCTACTCGCAAAAGCAAACTTGCACTTTCAATAGCTGTCTTCAAGGTTTGAATCTTTACTGCAGCTGATTCGTACAATCCATACTCTTTCATCTCAACAACTTTTCCGGATTCGCCATCAACACCGTACGAGTGTTCACCGTTTGCATGCTTTGCTCGAAGAGTTGTTAATGTCTTGATGGCATTTCCACCGCAGTTCTGAATAAGCGTACGTGGAATGACTTCCATAGCATCAGAAACAGCTCGAATGGGTCCGACCTCAACACCCTCCAATTCTTTTGCGAATTCTGAAAGACCATAGGCAATAGCCATTTCAGTTGCACCTCCACCAGGGGCGAGCAAAGGGTTGAATACAACATTTCTCGCAACAGCCATGGCATCTGCCAAATTACGATCGATTTCGTTCAAGATATCCTTGCTTGGACCGCGAAGCAAGATGGTGCATGCTTTAGGCTCCTTGCATTCCTCCAAGAAGGTGAAGTACTCATCACCAAGCTTTTCGATGTGGAACAGTCCGCAACGAGTACCGATGTCGACATCACGGAGATCATCGACCCTGTTGACGATAGTGGCACCTGTAGCACGGGCGATACGGTTGTTGTCGGTCTTGCGAACTCGACGAATGCAAGTGATGTTGGCTTTGAGAAGGTAGTGCTGTGCCAAGTCGGAAACACCCTTTTCGGTGAAAACAAGATCGGGTTTAAACTCGATGATCTTTTCGCACATGGATTGAATCTGTTGCTCTTCGATCTCGAGGATCTTGTTCCAATCTTCTTCGCGGGTGATTTCGATGTTGGTTTGGGATTCACCCTTCTTGTACTCGAGAGGACAGTCGAGAAGCATGATGCGGGGGTTTTCGATACGTCTTCGCATCTTGGGGTGAGTGACGTCCTTGTTGAGCATGACACCGTCGAGGACACGGCAATCTTCGATGGTGCCACCAGGAACCTTCTCGACACGGGCATATCGCTTGATGTCGACAGTCTTGGTTGGGTCACTGGTTGCGGACGAGCCAGCAGTGGAGTCGACCATCGCAACGGTGCGAACGGCTTTGAGAGCGAGCTTGCACATCTGCTCAGACCATCTGGAGACGAACTTGGTACCGATAGAAGTCTTGATAAGCGCGAGCATGTCTTTGTCGTTGGTGACATCAACTGGAACAGAAATTTCTTCGACGATTTCTAGCGCTCTGGCAAGTGCCTTCTTGAAAGCAGAAATGATAACGACAGGGTGAATACCACGTTCAAGCTGAGGCAAGGACTGTGCGAGAATCTCTCCGGCAAGGATGATGACACTGGTGGTTCCGTCACCAACTTCCTCGTCCTGAGTACGGCTGAGCTCGATCATAGACTTGGCAGCAGGATGAGCGACTTCAACTTCACGAAGGATAGCATTGCCGTCGTTGGTGAGTAGAATACCACCCATTGGGTCGAGGATCATCTTGAGCATGGCTTTAGGACCAAGACAGGTTCGGATGACATCGGCGACGGTTTTGGCAGCGGTGATATTGGAGATTTGAGCCTTGCGACCGGTCTGGCGCTCTGGACCGGTGTTCATGACAAACACAGGTTGTTGTCCCGACATGATGGGCAATATGAGATGTAGTCGATGGTGTCTCTGTTGGCTTTGTCGTTATGTGTATGTGCTGAGTTCTCCAATTGTCGGCTGTGCCGAGTTTGTCGGAAAGAGCTGTGACAGATGTAGGATGACCACAGTATCCAGACGGGTGTGTTCCGCAAGAGAGACTATTAGCGTCAACAGAAGCGTGACGATCGAGAGACAGCGGCGGTGGTGGTGAGAGTGACAATGAAGAGAACAAGCAGCTTGAAAGTGTCGGTTGCTCCGAACAAAGTGTCACTTTTTTGCGGTGAGTGTGTTGCAGTGTGCTTGTGCGGACACATTCGCGCGCAGCTGAACCAGGCGTTGCTCTTCTTCTTGCCTTTCTGCGCCTTGCTCAACAGAGAGACTTCTTCCAGCTTCTTCTCAAAAATATTGAGAGCGCGACGTTGAATTGCTTAATCGGGTCGCGATGGAAAGAGTCGATCACGATTTCCACTGTTAGGAGATACAATTGCTAACACTTGAGAAAAACGATGCTTCTCCCGCTGCACCATGAGCTTGTCTGAGACCCACCATCCCTTGCAGCCGCCCTCTTTCATTACAGGCAACGCAATTCTTGCACATGTCAAGTGCTTGAGAGTGTACTTTGTCTCGACAGGTGCAAGCTTCGACAGTCTTGACCGCCAACCTGAGTGTCAAAAGAGATCTCGGCAGGCTCGGCTCACCAGCGACGGACACGCAGGCTTGGACGCAGCACGCACGCACCAGCCTTTTCCAGATCTTCCATTCGACCCTTTCCCGCATAAAATCCTCAAGATTTGGCCGAGGACCCACACCGCCACTCTAGACTCACTCTCGCCGTGCTTATTGCAGCCAATCGAGCCATTCAGGCTAATACTCAATTCGCTTGACCGATGGTCGGCTTGGCCGTTGCTCAATCATGAGCTTCGGATCGGCCGCCCACTGGATCGGTGAGATTAAGCATGGCATCTGTGATTATCAGGTGTTGTCCGCTGTGACTGTGTGTGGGAAAAGCGTTGAGTGAGTTACTGCAAAGGGAAGCATCAGGGCAGCGAGCGCACTTACAGTATTCTTGATTGAGCGCACGCGCACACACACGCACGTCCCCAGTCGCATCCAACCGCACGCATGCACCCTTTCCAACTCTGGCTACAGTAACTTAACCACTTTCCACTCCCACATTCACTTTCACTTCTTCCTTCCGCCTGCAACCATCACGTCGCTCATCACAACTTAGACCTACACCGTTCAGACTCCCACTCATCGTGTCCAATAGACCACAGCCTCACATCCGCCATTGCAACTACGCCCGAATTTTGTATTCGAGTCCTGGCTAGACTACCGGTGCTTCGTTTTGGCTGAGCGAACTGCCTCGACCCTTCTCAACGTTCCCTGCGCTGCACACAACGCAGCTTGCCGTCTATTCTTAGACAGCGAGGCTCACTTGAGCTTGAATTCCTTGACAGCTTCATCTTGAAAACTAGACCATGGCCATCTTTGGTCTCAAGTCTCGCAAATCCTATTCTTCCGATACTTCCTCCATCAGGAAACACAACCCCGACTCTTCCTCTCGCAACGAAGCATCCGACGTCATAGGTGCCAGTCCCGACTTTGGTCAGCTCAACAATCGTCGTGGCCCCTCTCACGCTTCCGACTCCTCCTCCCTCCTTTCTCGTAATTCGTCCAGTATGAAGAAGTTCTTTGGCAGCACGCGTAGAAAGGGCTCTCAAAGCATCGATGCTGGCTCCCCTGTTCAGCAGAACAAGAACTTGCCAGCCTCCGACTATTTCAATGGTGGCGGCACCAAACGTGCCAGCCGAAGCAGTCTTAATGTCAACAGCAGTGGTACCACTGCCAAGCCTGCTCTATCGCCAGCCTCGCCTCCCGTCATCACCCCAGGTGCCATCGCTCCTTCGCTAAGCACCCCGACCGGCGCAGATGGATCTTTCGCCGATGCTGTCAGTCAGAACGTCACAGGTAGGCTTGCTGCTCCTATTACACCCACTGGACCTAGGCCTTCCGAACTCTTTGCTGGCAAAGGCATCAAGTGGGAAGAGGTCAGCCTCACTTCTCGCGACATCACCAAGCCTACCGATGCTACTACCAACACCGTTGACATGCAAAAGTTCCTCAAGGAGCGACGTCAGTGGATCCCCACGTTCAAGGATTCAGACACTGTCCAAGAAACTTCAGTAAACCTGCCCAGGGAGCTCGAAAAATTCTCATTTGACACTCCAGCCGAGATTTCCAAGTCGTCGGCTGGCCTCAAGAGTCTCAAGGACCTCGAAGACACTCACAAGCGCAAGGCAGCTCTTCTCGACAAAGCACCGCTCACGGGAGCGACGAATGGTGTCATCTTCGAAGAAGCTGGTCCCAGCACTTCTTCCACTTTGACGAGCGCAACCGACGCAGGCGCGAGGTCAGGCCAGTCGCTTCCCCCACCACCTGCTGCCCCCTCACGCAACCAGTCATTCCGCACCTCGACCTTTGCAGCATCCAACGACTCCAGCTCCAGAAAGTCGGGCAGCTTGTCGCGCAAGCCTGCTCCGTCTGCTGGGCTCGGTGTCAACGGCGCTGCCGCGTCTGGCTCATCTTCGGCTTCCCGCGACGTCCCTCAGAGAAGAAGCTCGATTCGAAAGGATCTGTCCGAGTTGGACAAAGCTCCTTCGACCTCGGCCCCAACTGAGGCGGATACCACAACCTCGGGAGCAGTCGCGGCATCCAACGATACGAATGCCGCACCCGAACCGCCTCGACCTGCCAATGACAGAGTGGAGCAGATCAAAGAACAGGCCGGTATTTCCGATTCCACAGCCGCGGCCACAACAGCAGCGACGAACGGCAGCGTACGCCCATCCATGGAGACAGCCGGTTTTGCTACCCCTGCCGGATCGCAGTCTCATGATGATGGCGAGCAAGTAGCGACTGGCACTGCGGACGATGCGACCACAGCAGTCGCCGACAGCTCACAAAAAGCACCACAACCTCCAGCAGCTGCTGAGATAAGCCATGACTCTGCCACCACCACCGTTGCATCTCCACCGCGACCTCCTAAAAACGAGCAGCGCACGCCTTCGCGTCAGAACAGCAGGGATCCCATCAACGCTGGTGAAGCCAAAGGTCAGGTAGAGAGCCTGGTCGAGAAGTTTGGTCAAGCCGCTCCATCGGCCGCTCCGTCGTTGCAAAACGTTGTGCCTGGCACGGGCGCTGCCACCACTCGCGAGACGTAAGCTCGCGCTAAGCAATCTCAGATTGTCCCATGCAATTCATCATTGTTTTTGATAGTCACTCCTTTTCAATACCCGCTCTTTTCACATTCAATGACCTAACCTCGTCTGCAAACATGTGTGTGTTTGAGCTGCTACCTTTCTTCGCAGGCGAGACGGAGCAAAGAAAGTCTCGGAACGCGGACAAATTTCTCCACACACCGCAACTTTTTTTGAGAAGAAACCAAATTCAGGGTCTTTTCTCGTAGCTCAACTCTTCTCTCGTTACTAGACCAATCAACTCACGGACACCCTGCCTCTCTACTTCCCGACCGGGCACAACAAGAATGGCGGACTTCTACATCCGCAGCGCTAAGTCCCTGGATCGAGTACTTCGAGATGAATGTTCCGTCAAAGCTGCGGCCGCAGAGCATGCCGATTCCGGGAGAGTGTTGGCTATCATCATTAACTCTCTTGCCTATCGTGCCGCACTGATGATTGCGTTGGAGGAAAGCCGGGTGCTCAAGCTTGAAGACAAAGTATTTACGCTCACACCACCACCTCAATCCTCCTCGGCCTCACAAGGCAAAGTCAAAGGAAAAGGGAAACCCTTCCCAAATGCGAAAGGAAAACCTAAAGTCAAGGACTATCCAAGTAAAGAAGCACTGCTTCTCGTCCTCACTCATGATCTCCTGTTTCAGTCTCGCGGTATTCAAGCCTCTAAAACATGGTCACCTAAAGTCACACTCGAGAAATATCGTCCATCTCTTCATGCCTCATTAGTCAAACAACAAATTCGTTCCGGTAAATCTCGTATCTCCGATCTACGATCTGGAGCATTGTATCAAGAAATGATAGCAAGAATACCTCGTTGGATTCGTATCAACACTCTTCTTACCACTCGATCTGCTGTTTTGACTTGGTTAGCTGAAAACAGATATATCAAAGTTGAAAGATCTGAATTAGAAAATATAAAAGAATTTGCAGAAAGTCAACATGTTTCAGGTTTACTCGCTTTTCATCCCAAAGCTACTAGTGGATTATTAAAAACTGAATTGTATAAACAGAATTGGATCATTATGCAAGATTTAGCATCTTGTTTTCCAGCCTATATTCTTAATCCTCTTGGTGAAGAAGGAGTTGAAGTTATAGATGCTACTTCTGCTCCTGGTAATAAAACTAGTCATTTAAGTGCTATTATGAATGGAAAAGGAAACATTTATGCTTTTGAAAGAGATTCAATTCGTTATAAAACTCTTTATAAACGTTTAGGTGCTGTTGGAGCACTTTCAGGAAAGAAGGATAAAGGTAATGTTATACCTGAAAAGAAAGATTTTTTAACTACAGATCCAAAATCTTTCAGTAGAGTAACACATATGCTGGTGGATCCATCTTGTTCAGGAAGTGGAATTGTTAACCGATTAGATTTTTTAAAAGAAGATGATGATGTAGAAGAATCACAACAACAAGAATTGGATAAAGAAGGAGAAGAGAAAAAAGGAATGACGAAAATGCAAAAACGTTTAGTATCACTTTCGGATTTTCAATTGTTAATGCTTAGACATGCATTTAAATTTCCAAATTTACAGAGATTAGTTTATTCAACTTGTAGTATTCATTCTCAAGAGAATGAAGAGGTTGTAATTCGAGCTTTAAAAACGGAAGAAGCAAGAGAGAGAGGTTGGAAGTTGGAAAAAAGAGACAAGGTAATTCCAAATTGGAATGTTAGAGGAGATAAAGATGTTTGTGAGAAGTGGGGAGAAGAAGGAAAAGGTGTAGCGGAGAATGTGATTAGATGTATTCCAGGAGGGAAAGTGATTGAGAAGGAGGAAAAGGGAGGGATTAGAGCGAATGTTGAAGCTTGTAATGGATTTTTCGTTGCTTGTTTTGTTAGGGAGACGGATGAAAAAGTATCCAGTGGCAAAAAAAGGGACAGGGATGTGGATGAGGAAGTAGCAGTTGAATCTGCCATTTTAAACAATGATGACGGTGAAGAGGAGCAAGAGAAAGAGGAGGAAACTGCTCACAGTGGGAATACGGCAGCAAATCGAAAGAAGAAACTTCAAAAACGAAGAAAGAAGCAACGATTGCAGCAGGATCAGCAGCTTTAGGGTGAATACTGCTCCTTTCTCCACCTCGCAATCTCATTCCTTTGAAGTCAACCATCATCTTCTTGATCACAAAATGTCGTCTTCACGCCCAGCACGGACAACACAGACATTCGATGCTTATGATTTTTCTGTGAGAAACGTTTTCATTATACCTAGGAACGCTTTTTCGCTTAATCAACGTTCGACATAAACAATCTTGCGCACGGTAGTGTGTGAACCATCTGCTTAGTTGGAAGAAGAAGAGATGAAGAACCACTTGTCGATGCTAGGATCAATAGGAGCAGGAGGCTGAGGGTTAGCCTTAGGAACGCTGGCAACAGCGTTGTCACCCTGACCAACGAAACCCTTGCTACCCTGAACGCTCGAGTTAGTCAAGCTAATCTCGCCAGGCTCAGTCTGACCAGTAATAAGTCTCTTCCAAGCCTCGTTGCATTCGTGAACGATTTCGGTAGCGTACTTCCTGTTCTTTGCCTCACCTGAGAAAGCGAACTGGTTTTCAGGCTTACCATCAGGGATTTTGTAGATCCTGAACCACTCGTTGGTAGCCCTGATCAAACCAGGAAGGTGTCTCTCCACATCCTCGATGTCGTTCAACTTGCTAGCCAAAGGATCGTTGACGTCGATCACAATAACCTTCCAATCGGTCTCACCTTCATCCAACAAAGCCATAACACCGAGAACCTTAACCTGCTTGATCTGACCGGTGTAACCAACCTGTTCACCGATCTCGCAAACGTCAAGTGGGTCGTTGTCACCCTTGGCCTTAGTGTCGGGGTGGGTGTGGTTGGGGTCTTCCCAAGTTTGAGGGAAGGCACCGTAGTTCCAAATGTAGCCCTTGTGGGGGAAGCAGTTACGAACGAAACGCAACTTGCCCTTCTTGGTGTCTTGTTTGAAGCAGTTGAAGGACTCTTCCTTGGAGATTTCAACTTTAGCGTTGGTCCAACGAGGAATTTCAACAATCATGTTGAGGATGGTCTTGGACTCATCGGCGAAAAGAGGAACATCGTGGAAAGGAGAGGCGGGAAGACCAGTCTTGGTGTTCTCGAGGTAGACACGGTAGTCCAGTGTGTTGGGAGAACCAACAGGACGAGTCTTGTAGTCTTGAGCAGATGCCATGGTGACGATGTTGGAGGAAGTGGCGATACCGTTGGACAGCTGACGTGCGGTCTGTGAAAGTCTACGGATCGATGTGGTTGCGCTGTTGCGAATGGGTGATGACATATACTCCTTGGGTAAACAAAGATGTATATAGCTGAGGTCGTGGTGAGAAGGAAGGAGGAGTACGGGCTCAATGAAATGTTCTTCTAGATCTCTCAGAACACAACACACCGACACTGATAATCGATCGGTAAATCGCTGTGATAGGCTGGAAATTTCCAAGAGATGCAAGCGGAGAGTGTGTTGAGAAGTGTGCTTCTGATTCCGGCTTCTTCCAAGCACGGGCACTTTTTCATCGCGTTGCCCCGTGCTCCCGCATTCGCTTTCCTTGGCTCGCTTTCTTCCACCTTCTCCCGATCTCAGCAGTTCAAGTTGAGAGGTGACATTTTTGTATTCAAGCACGTCTTCGATTTCAAAATGTCTAGTCGAGTTGATTTCAAACAACGCCACTTCACCCGATTAGATGGCGCCATCGGCCCGATCTAGCCTCTCGCTCGAAGAGCATATCTCAGTCGATAGCTTCTGGCTGTAGGAACGCCAAAGTCATTCGCGACGCTTGTCAATAACACTCCATGGGCGCGCAAAGGGGTAAGATATCAACGAAGAGCCTACAATTTGACAAAGCACTAGAATGATAGGGTGGTACATGAAGGATTGAGTGACTTGTAAAGACAGTGTAAATTTGGATACGATTAGCGACAAGCAGATACGATACTACGATACCACAATATCTTATGATGAGAGAAAGCCAATTTCAGAGTCAAAAAGAGAGTCCAGCGAGTGTAGAGACATGCAGAAGGGAGAGACCGGTGTAAAATCATCCATACATCTGCCAATCAAACTTGACCTCACCGCCCCAAACCTGTCCACAACCAGCGTACTGACCCGTCTGCAGCGAGATCGTGTCCAGCACAGACCCGCCGGTCCCTGAGCCATACATGCCAAGTCTAAGAACCTTTGCGCTCTGGTCAACACTTCCACCTGCAGTACTCCAGCCTCCATAGATCTCCGTGTTCGGGTTGCCTGTCTTGACAAAAGCCATCCATCTAGCCTGTACCTCCCTCACTGTCCTCGCAACTCCCGTATCCACCTTGCTTGGGTTGGAAAATACTAATTGAATATCATCCTCGTGACACACTCTACCATCTTCATCGCAGTAGTCATTACCAACGTTGGAAGGGTATGTTATGCCTTTCTCGAACAACCCAATATACTTGTTCGGAGTGTAACGAAGCGCATTGTTCCAATTGGCGCATGTAAACATACCCTGCGTCAGAACGGCTTCAACGTTTCTTCTCAAGCTATCGTTGGCTTTTGAGAAAGCCTCGATGAGAGCTGGAGGAGGATAAGCAGAAGTATTGGTATTCATACTGTACTGCGGTGCAGAGGAAAGAGTCTGTCCTCGATCTCCGTTGAACATCTGTGAGAGGAGTTGCTCTCTGGACATGTCCACGGGATATGCACGAAGTTCGGCAGAAGTTGCGTTCGAGCCAGTAGGAAGAAGCATCTGGCCAACAGCAGAGCCACCTTCATTTTCGACATCTGTCCAAATGATTGGTTTGTTCGTACTACTTCCTGCAGGGTTAGCTTCGAAGGGGTTGCCAGTGAGTGAGCCGATAAAGGGACGGAACACTTCGCTCATTGCTACTGAGGGGTCGATTCCGGGACCTGCTTGAGCTGCTGCCATGCTTGCTGAGAGGATGTCGGACGATGATAGCCCGCGCAGACAAGCGAGGTCGCTGCAGGAAGTTTGGCTCATTGCAAAGGCGCTCACTTGACCACTGGTTGTGAGAGTTTGTGTGCCGTAGTTTGCGGGGTCTGAGTGGATAATCGCTTTGTGGAAAAGGGATATGGCAGAAGGAGCGTTGAGAAGGGAACGAATGAGATGAGCACCACTACTTTGACCAGCAAGAGTGACGCTGTTAGGATTCCCGCCGAATGCCGCGATGTTTGATTTGATGAACTGAAGCGCCGCAATTGCGTCCCTGATCCCTTGGTTACCTTGCACTGTGGCAGTCGAAGGAGAAGCTGCGTTCTCATCTGTGGCGGTAGGTGGCGAGAAGAATCCAAACATGCCAAGTCGATACTGAATTGTAATGACAATCACATTGTTCTGTGAGGCCAACCAAGAACCGTCTAGGCCAGGAGCAGTTGAAGAGCCAGAGATGAAGCTTCCTCCATGCACCCACACCAACACTGGCTTCGGACCTGATCCAGAGGAAGAAGCAGGACGGTAGATGTTGAGGTAGAGACAATCTTCACTCACTCCGTCAGCGGCGATGTTGTAGCGCGAATCAGGGTCTTGCATACAGGCTTTTGGGAGTTGAGTCGCATCGTATACTCCAGACTTGTTGAACGAGGTGAGTGGTTGGGGAGAAGCGAAGCGAAGAGAATTGAGAGGTGGTTGAGCGTACGGGAGAGTGAAACGTTGTGCAGAGTAGGAAGAGGTGGTGCCTAGAACTGAGCCAAGAGCGAGATTCACCTGAAGAGGGTTGGAGGAAGGAGAGGTGGTGCTGTTGGGACTGGACAGAGCGGGTGCAGCATTACATGAGTGGAGACAGGTAATGAAGCTGCAGATTAGGCAGAGGAGGGGAGTGAGGAACGTCATTTTTGCCGAGAAGCTAAGATGGTGGGAGCTTTCGACATTGGGGAGAGTACTTGCCTAGGACTACTTATAGCTCGTCGGGTCTCAAACATTGGTAAACAGGTTGCCTTGCCGGCACCAGTAGCGGGGACAAAGGGACTTGAACCATGCAGATTGTTCTTGTCCGGATGCAGGCACCGAGAACGACGCATGTCGATTTGCGCCTCATGTCATGTACCGCACAAACGCCTTCTCGCTCTCTCGGCAGACACCACACCTTCTCCATGGCACAATTTGACATAAGGATTCTACCTTCCCTTTGTTGTTTCGTCACCTCTAGGATGCAGGTACCGACACCAATCGGCGCCTTGACCCCAACTGTATGTGATGTCACAATGGTCGATGTAGCTTCGCTGTCGAAAAACAAAGGGGAGAATATTCGCCACATGGCGTTGGCATAAATTTTCCGACAGCGCGTTGCGTCTCCGAAGCAACTTTCATTTCATGCAAGTCCCTTTGTTCTCGCTTTGGATACCGAGATTCCACCAACCATCATCCAGCCTCGATCCGAGAACAAAGGGGACGAAAGAAGGTTTGAGTTCGAGCTCCGAATCCAAGCATGCCGAGAAATCAACAACACAGCCACTTTTGATGCTACATAGTCGTCAAATGACAACCGGCATCGAGTGCCGGCTTTTGTGGTGGCGTTGACGTCAGGACGGACCTGATATTTGGGTTGTTCGATGTCGGAGTTGCTATGCACCGAAGAATCTCGGACAGATATCTGAAACAGAAGCTGAGAACAGTGGTCGATGTCGTTTGCTCCGGACTCAAGTAGGGAAAGACAAAGGGAATGGCATAACAAACTTCTCCGGCCCCCCGTCCGACAGAGACCATCCGGGAAACACAATGTTGCGAGGATCTGCCGAAAACAGATCAATGGTTCTGGCAAGCAGCACAGTCCCAGTGATCATAAGACTCTGACACACTCTCGGCACCAAACAGGGAAGAGGCTGTTTTGTTATTGTCATTCTATTGGTGAAGTTGCGTCGGCTTCCTTGCTCACACCTCGCCAAAGTCTCCATGACCAGTGGCCTTCGCATGCTCGACAGCCTCTTTCTCTCCCGTCAACCCTTTTCCGCATTGTTTGCACTTCAAACTGAAGTTGGCTGTGTCTGTGTAATACCTTCTTCTCTTCAGTTCCTTCACCAACTCCTTCGCTGCTCGCAAGATCTCGTCCTCTTCCTCACCCAACCCCATCACCCGCAGATTAGGAAAGATGGTCGGTCCTTCGCCGCTTCCGCTCCTGTCTTTCAGCTCGACTGCATCGTAGTGAATTCCTGAATAGATAACGATACCCCTATTCTCATATCCCATATCCTCTCCGAATCTGTGGACAGTGCCTGTAGCGACATCTATTGAATTAATTTCCACACCAAAGTGTTTCGCCAGAATTGAGAGCTCGATTGCTCCACCCCATGTTGTCGAAGAGGTGATCTTTGAGATGTACGACTCGCGCGATTGACCAAGTACAATATCAGGATACGAGGCAGGGTCGGCTCGGATGGAAGAAGCCACGGTTGATCGGAGATCACTGCAGGTGGAAGGCGAGAGTTGGTGAGTGAAGAGGTATCCGATTGAGTTGAAGAGACAGGAGTTGTCATCAGGCACGACTTTGAGCGAAAGTGAGCCTTGACCAGAGGAGAGGGGGACTGTTACGCTTCCGTCTGTGACTTTGCCGGTGGACGAGGAGGAAGAGGAAGGAGGAGTGCGGGCGGTGAGGCCATCTTGGAGTGTGCGTGCGCCAAGGGAAGCTATACCGCGAGGACCTGTGGAGGTTGATATGTTCGGCTTTGGTCCACCCGTCGCTCCGAATGATGAAGTTGCACCGTAAGAAGAGGATGAGGAAACGGTGGGTGCGGAAGAGGAGGAAGAAGCGGTGGTTCCTGCTCTTCGAGCAACAATCACTTGCTCACCCTTCTTGATCCCGACCGCATCCGAGCTCAACGGCGTAGTCGAGTCGATAGAGGCGAGCGAGAGAGCTTTAGGTGGATAACCGATCTTGAGCTCTTGATCAGGCGGTGAGATTCCACATTGCTGCTCAATGTAAGTTTGAAGAGCAGAAAGGGTCGTTTCGCTAATGTTGACTTGGAAGGTTGATGTTCCTTGTGGATGCCGGATCCGGATCATAGCTGAAGCGAGGGGAAGATGTCAAGGTGATCAGATGCTGTGAAGAAGATGTCGGAGGACGGAAAGGATCACGCAGAGGTGGTACAAGCAGACGCGGAAGTGTTGGTCTTTCCATTCTTTGGACCCTCCACCTGCAGCCGAGCATCACACATGCAAGATGGCGTTGACGCGTCCTCGCAGCCGCGGAAAGGTGAGTTGCTCCTCGAAGCTGTCCGCGGCCGGCCGTACTCAATCAGTTCGTGTGACCTTCATCAAAGCTCAAGGCTAGCACTTTATAGGGTTGCCCCACCTTCACATGCTGGCGTGAAGCTCAAACGAAAAGCTTGGTATCTTGGTAACATTGCATTGCATTGATTTGAAATGAGAGTGAAGTATGGACAAAGCATTCGAATCTAGACGGTACGCCCGCTTCTTCTTGACGGGGCTAGCTGATCTTTCTTTGGATTTTTGTAAGGCGCTTAGTTGTTGCTCATGCCAACGACCTGACCGTTCTTCATGGTGATTGAACCGCTGAGAACCAAGTCAGACTCGCGCGAGCTCTTACCGACCCAGACCTTGTACTCGCCATCGACAACATCGAACTTCTGCTGAACGACATCCCAGACCGAGAAGTCACGCTTGGTGAGCTTGAAGGTAGCGGTCTGAGCATCACCGTTGGGCTGGAGGTTCTTGAGCTTGTCGAAACCACGAAGCTGTCGGATAGGTGCGTCAGCAGCCTCAGGGTAGCCAAGGTAGAGCTGGGCAGTCTCGCAACCCTGGACACCACCAACGTTCTTGACATCAGCGGTAACCTCAACGAGGTATTGCCAGAGGCTGCTGGATCCACCAGGCATCTTGTCACCCTGCGAAGGACCCTTGACGACACTTGGTGCGTAGCAGTTGTCACCGGCTTTCTGGATCTGCAAGTTCGAGTAGCTAAAGTTGGTGTACGAGATACCGTGACCGAAGGGGATGAGTGGCTTGAGACCCATCTTGTCCCATGCACGGTAGTCAATGTAGAGACCATCGTAGAAGTCGACCTGAGGATCACTGGCAGGGCTGCCAACAATCTTGGGGTAGTGAACAGCATCTTCATCCGAAAGAACCGAGTAGGGCATCTTACCAGAGGGGTTGATATCACCGTAAAGAACACGGGCGAGCGAGCTACCCGACTCCTGACCGGGCAAGTGAGGGAGAACAAGTGCAGTGATGTTAGGGTGGTCGAACCAGTCGCTCATGAGAACAGGACCAACGGTGTGCATAACAACGATAGTGTTGTTGCTCTGCGAAGCGACAAGCTTGATAAGCTCGTCACCATCTGCGTCGAGCTTGAGCGAGTGTCGGTCGCTGTCCTCACCTGACCTGGCCTGGACGAAGACAAGCGAGGCGTCGGCGAGACTAGCGGCCTGCTTAACGAGCATCTGGTTGTGAGCATCGCCAACGTCGTTGAGGTTGTTGAGGATAGCGCCGTGGTTGTCCTGAGCAACCTGAGAGATACCGGCAAGAGGGTCGATGAGGTAAGGGAAGAAACCAGCACCGGAACCCCAGCCGACAGCCTGAGTACCGTTCGAAGTAGCATTGGCGGGGCAGAGCTGCGAACCGAGACCGATCCAGTCCTGGCAGGCGTTGATGCCGTATGGGTTGGGACCAGCATCGCTACCGAAGATGGCAACACGAGCCTTCTTGTTCAACGGGAGACCGAGACCAATGTCGGTGCTGCCCTGAGGACCAGCTTGCTTCGAGGGCTTGTTGTAGATAAGTGTGACAGCCTCCTCTGCGACTGCCTTGACGATCTTCCAGTGATCACCCTGGACGTCACGGTGCTCGTTGACGACGGTGCCGTTGAAGATGGTGTTCTGGTAGCCGTCCTTGTAGCTGACAGTCGGATAGCCCTGATCCTGGCCACGAAGGTACCACTGAGCAAGCAAACGAGTGATACCGTCATCGATACGGTCGATCTTGACCTCACCGTCGTTGAGGGCACGAACAAGGTCCTTGCCACCGACGAGATTCTTGTATCCACCGGTCATTCCACCTGGCATGACAACGTCAGAACCACCGTTGTAGGTGTTGGTGGTGTTGAAGGCAGCCGACCAGTCAGTGACGACGAAACCCTGGAAGTCGAGCTCGTCCTTGAGGATAGTGTTCAGCACCTTGGAGTTTTCACAGCCCTGTGTCGAGTTGATTCTGTTGTAAACACACATGATGGCACCACTTCCGGCTCGGACGGCGTTCATGAATGGCCAGAGGTAGAGCTCGTGCATGGTACGGTCATCGGTGTTGGAGCTGTAGGTGAGGTAGGTGTTGTTGTTGGGGTTGAGTGTGAAGGGATCCGAGGCAGCGTAAAGCTGTCGGTAAGTCTCCTGCTCATAGGTGAGGAAGTGCTTGGCGGTAGCAATGACACCAGCAGACTGGGTACCGGCAACGGTGTAGTAAGAGGCCTCACCGTGAAGGTAGGGGTCGGGACCGAAGCCCTCCCAGTTACGTCCCTGGAAGGGACTGCGACCAAGAGGACCACCAGTGACAGGGCCAAGGTGAACGTTGACACCCTTGGCTTTGAATTCGGAACCAAGCGCGGCAGCACGCTGGTAGATCAAGTCACGATTCCATGTGGCGGCAGAAGTCACACCGGAGGGGAAAACAGTGACAAAGTCGGAAGCACGGAAACCAGCAGGACCGTCCTGGAAGCAGAGCTCAGGAATGCCGAAACGATCGACACGACCAAGGGTACCTTCACAGCGACCGCCAGTGATACCAGCGGTAAGGTTGACCTTCTCGTCGAGGGTGAGCTGGCTCACAACGTTACGAGCCTTCTCGACGGCCCACTCCCAACCACCGTTACCTGTGACAGGGTGGAAGGGGCTGTTGATGTCGGCGAACTCCGGACCGCCACGGTAGAAGGTACCAGCGAGAGGAGCCTGAGCGAGGGCAGAGTTGGCTTCAGAGCTGATGTTCCAGTTGATCATGCCGGAGTCAGTCTCGTTCATGGCATCAGCTTGACGAGTGTGGAAGAGCAGGTTGAGGTGCTCGAGCGAAGCAGCCTGTGCGCTCAGCAAATTGGCCGCGTAGATGCTGAGCACCAACAGTGACTTAACGCTTGCCTTCATGACGGAGGTTGAGTATCAGTGGAATTGAGCGTTTAGGTGTCGATATCAACTGCTTGACGGGAACACCCTGTGTTGCAGTGTCTGGAGTCCAAGTCAATTGCGAAGATTGACTGCGACACAGTGAAGTCGAAAAGGTCGCTTGAATTGCAGTGTGTCTATACTGGGATGTTAGACGACAGGAGCCTCAAGAGAGCGACAAATTGGGATGTGTGGAAGCTAGTAAGGAGAGGGGAGGATAGGAGGATGATGAGGCACTCAACAGTTCTGTTTGACTCGGAGCTGGCAATGTACTTATACAAACTCTTGATCTGATCATCTCAGAGCTGTCGGAAGAAGACACAAGGACGACAAAATTTCGATGTGGGGTAGCCTGAGCAGGACGGACCCTTTGGCGGTCTTAGCTCCGCTCTGAGGCGAAGGAGTGAGCTCAGAACCAAGCAGACGCCGGTGCCATGGCCTTGCCTCATTACACAAGGCTGCCATTGTTTTGCTTCTCTGACACTGCCACCCCCGTGCCACTCTGATGGTCCGTGACCTCTTCTATAGCTCAAAGGTCACCGGGTTGGTCTTGGCAATGTTGCCACCAACCTTGTTGGCTTGCATAGCTTCAGCACGGACCTGGAAGGTTCTGCTGGGAAAAAAGGGCAGCCGAGACGATCCGGCACGGCAATGCGATGCAGGCAGGCCCAGGTATGATCACACAGCATCAGGGTGTACAAATTGCCTGTTTCGGATGGACATCAGCATTCGGTGGAAGCTCTACGATGCTTTGACGTTCTTAGAGAGAGGGTCCAACAAGCATGTTGAGCCGAACAAAGTTTGAAGACCGCTTCTCTCGAAGAGAAAAGCAATCTCGATTTTTTGTTTGCCCTTTGTGGAGGCGACTAGCGGCGCATGAGCAAGGTTCGCTCCATGCTCGCTCTCGCAGAAAAGTCGAAGCTCGTACCGGTGACCATCGATAGGATCGCCGGTCAAAGATGCTCGAATTGGTAGCATGGAGGGTATCAGCGACCAGAAAGAAGCTAACAATGTCTCGCTTAGGTGTTGAAAGAGCAGAAGGTGGGGGGATGGTCTAAGATTTCCGATGGCACAGTAGCGCGGAGCAGTCGGTGCGGCAGACAAGACGCCGGACCGAAATGCACGAAGTCGTCTTTGCGCTTGGGGTGAGAAAGAGGAGTTCGAAGTGGGAGCTGTCAGAAGGCATTGACACCGGCGGACCTTTGGAGTGTTCTTTTTCGAATCACAGCATTCGTAGATGCGCGGCAGGACACAGCAACTGCGAAAGCATGCGGGGCCCATTTCGTTGAGAATTGCCAGAAAAAGAACGAAATGCGGAGGATCGCATAGTGCGGTGCTGAAGAAGCTGGTTGCAGCAGTCGATTCGAAGGAACACAGTGCGGCGGATCGGTGAGCGAGTTGACCGGTGATATCGGCTCACTCTGCCGTTCTCAAGATGGCAAGTGTGGTCAGTTTCTCTCCGTGTGCAGCGCCGTAGCGAGCTTCCTGATTTGCAGCTCGCTTAGAAGTTAAGCGAGTCTGATCCAACCACATCTTGCCCTTGTCCCCAACTTTTTTGGGTATCGTGATGGTCCTGACGCAATAAAAGTACACTCCAGAGTTGGGCTGGCAATGCCGGATGTAACCTTGCCGAGAAGAAGCTCCCGGCAAGCACTTTGAGAAGAGTCTTATGGCGAACTGAAATTACAACAAGCAACGGAAGAATAAGACCCGCTTTAGACGTCAATGCCAAGGGAACAAGCTCGCAGTCTTCGGCAGATTCCGATCGGATCGGATCCGTGATCATTGATCTTGGAAACCGGATCGCTATTCCACCGGAACGAAGATTATGAAGTAGTGGGAGGGTCGCATATGAAAAGATTTCATCACACGGCTCAGCTTCGACTTGACAGGTGTCAAAAAGTAAAATCGGGATGCGGGATTGAAAAACGAACAAAAAAGATGTTGGAAAACGAGGATACGAAAATGTGGACAGAAATTGAAGGTTCCTCGCATCGTCCCAAGCAGTCGCTTTGAACTAGCACAGGTCCAGCACAAGCAACGATCGCATGCGCGCATCTCCTGAAAGCGCACGCAAAGACGTTTCCAGCGGAAGCAGCATCTGTATTTGTGGCGCTGAGTAACTTAGTTCAGGGCGACAAAGAGCCTGGCCACGAGGTGAAAGCGAGCTTTGTTAGCGAGCGAAGACTATCAGAGATGGTTCGCGGCTTGAAAACATCTGATGAGTCAGAGACTCGTCAAGCTTCGTAAGAGCGTCCTTTCTTGAACAAGCGTCGCTTGGTGTGCTAGTCTGGTGGAGCATAGGGCAACGTGTTCTGTGAAGGCAAGCGACGGACGAAGCGGACAAAAGAGTGTCCAGACTTGTCCGTTGCAGATCTGGACCGAGCCGGTGGTAGCGACGTTCTCAAGGAAACGGTGATTGAGCAAGACCGGCAACCAGAGTTTTTTGTCGTAAGTCTGGTCGTAGTTTCATCAAAGTCTGATGAGACCATTGTGAAGGACGACTATCTGGATCAGATGATTCAGTCGGAATGTAACGGAGCGATAGCGCTGAACAGGTTCAGATGGACAGGGTCTGGCTCGCCTATGGAGACGACGAAGTCAAAATCACGCAGGAACAGATGGACTCGGAAAACAGAAGACGGCGTGCGATGTTGCCGGCCTATCTGCCAGGCGTATAGCAACAGATGGCACTGTATGATCACTGTTACGAGTTGGCTACTCGAGGTGGTGCTAGCGAGTAGACGAGACAGGCAGCGGAGGTCTGGATGAAATGCGAAACTGTCGGTGAGTGCCCATTCTGATTACGGGCTTCCACGAGCCGTTTTGCTGATCATGCATTGAAGAAAGGGGTGCCCGAAAGTCGGGAATCAGAAATGCACGGTGTGTACTACACGATGAAATTGACTCCAGTCCACTGTCGGTGCAGCATCGCAAGCACGAGGAACGGCTATAAGGTGTCGATAGCAGTCCCCGCATGCTGTGCAACTAACAGTGTCGGCTAGGATCGAGCCGTACATGTGAGCTGCTTGTCTGTTATTCTCCGCAAACGAGAGCCGGATGGTGTTGCTAGCTCAGGAACCAGTGGATTCAACACACCCTAGCCGAAGCGACTCTGCACCCTGATCATCTAGCTCACCGGTTCATCGAGGCCATGCGAATATTCAAACCATGCCTTTCCCCGCTTCGAGCCGTGATGGCTTCATAGAACGGACGGGGAACCGCAGGAAGAACTCGTTGAATGGTAGTTGTTGGATCAGGACCTGCCTCGGGTCGGCGGTAAGCATTGTCTCGTGCGAATCATTCCGTTGGAATACAAGAGGATAGACCGGCGAGTTGCACATTTCGCTGAACCTTTGTCGGGATCGGAGAGAATCCAAGGTGTCCCACGAGGGTCAGGTTCAAAACTTCGTACGGAAAAAAGGCTTGCCGGCGCGCGCCAGAACATAGCGGCGAAAGAAGCGAGGAAACAAACCGAGAGGAGCGTAGCATCTGCGCACACGACCGTAGAGAGGGTCAAATGGAAGTGGCCGGGGTTGTCGGCCGTTGTGTCAAAAAGCGGGTTCTGCGGGGAAAGGATGCGATTGCATGGCCCGGCGACAATCCTTTTGGTGGAGGATTTCCAGCTGGAGCCTGCGCTTACGCAAACGAGTCGTGGTGGACAGCTTGTGTGTGTTCGAAGAAAGGGCAGACCGGCAACCTGACCGTTTACTGATGATCGGACCAAGGACGAGCGACTAGAAAAATAAAACTCCGCGGAAGCCACAAGAAAGTGTCAAGGACATGTGAGGCAAAAGCCGGAGCCTCCTCTGTTCCTTTGCTCGCTTGAGGGCACACGCCGTGCCTGGCATCTTGGACCCCCTTCTGAGAAGTTCCTGGAGGTGTAGCATGAACTTGCCGTATACGCACGGGTGGAGTCTCATAGGGGCATAGCAGCTCTTGAACTTGAGCCTGGCGAAGCAGGACCCTTGGTAGCTGCAATAAAGTATTCCGGCTGATCAGGGTGGGCAGTTTAGAGTTGCTGTCGAGATTCGCGGTTGCGGAGAATGAAATGAATCTGTATTGAGACGTCAGATTTCACGCGTCTCTTGACCCCACATGTTCTCGATGTCAGGCGGCAAGCTTGCTCACATTGTTTGATAGCTTGGCTCTGGTCTATCAATCTAAACGGATGTTCAACATCATGGCCAGACGACAGTTACAGAATCGGGTGTGACTTGGACAACGGCTGGCTTCAGAATTAACATACCAGTCACTAGATAGTGAACTCGTGCGGATCTGCCTGCAGAGTTCACTGCAAATCGGCAATTCCGATGTGTTTACTTCACCAATATCTTGCTAGAATAATCTTCTCATCCTAACTCAAAGTTCGACAGTACCGAACAATTACTTCGGAAGTGCTGTCAGTCAAGGTCTGATCGGTCAAATCTCGAGCAAGGTAACAACGACGGTCTTCGTAGTAGAGAATTCAACCAAGCGTAATGCCAAACGTCACATCGGTCAACCCGATTCTCAACGCGCTCGATATCATCATTCTGGAGGCAGGATGAAGTGCTCCCAGCTTGTTGTGCCTCTCCTCAGCTTTGCTCCGAAAGCTGCACAGTATCGATCATTTCCGGTTCTGTAGGTCCCAAGGAACTCAACGTTTACTCGCTGTGTTTCGAACTGAACGTATACAGGCCGCACAAGCCGCTGCAACATGAAGGTCTACGCATCGCATGTCTGTCTTTTTGATGCAGGCGAAGCCCGCGGCATTCATCAGATTGGTTGCAAAGGGCATGGTCGCATCAATTGTGGCTGTTCTCGACCGGCGACATCGCCCTGAAAGCATGACCAGGACGAACAAGCACAGACTGGGGTCAGGCACTGCGACTCAACTGTACGAATGCAAGGTGTAGAAGCGTGTTACAGTAACGTGGAGAAAGCGGAGCACCGCAAAGGCAATCACGGGGCGAACTTGACTCGGGCCTCTGCAGCTGAAGAGCATCCTCATTGCAGCAAAGCTCGGCTAAGCCTCGCCCCGCTTTAAGACGGCTTGAAAAGGTCGCCGTTGAAACAAAAACCGGCAACCTAACCTTGCTGTCACGAGCTCTTCCCTCGTCGCCGTGGTCTCGCGAGAAAGCATGATCGTGCCTTCGTTCGCGTCTCTTTCTCTCCTCGCCCTTACGTTTGCTTCTCGGCATTTCTTGGCCTTTTTTTCATTTATTTTTCATTTAATTTTTAATTTTTATTTCGAAAAGCAGGCTCCGGCCCAGCGCACCCCGCGAACGCTTTGCATCAAAAGACGGATCCTTTCCGGGGTTAAACAGAAGCGGACTGTCAAACTTGTTTAGTCTCCTCGCTTTTTTTTCCCTTCTCTCTCCACCTTGCTTTGACCAGAGTCGCCGGTGAGTCTCGATCATGATGGTTGCAGCCAAGTCTCTTTGATCACACCGGTTACCTTTTGACCTTTCTCTCCCCTTTGCAAGGACGGACGGGCCAGCCGACGAGCGTGCGTGCGCAAGTTACAATGTGATGGTTGATGACTGCCGTGTTCAAGTGGGTTTCCGCGCGCATTCGCAAGGCCTTCATGTGGCTTTCCGCTCCTCAATCACAAATGAGATGAGACGGAAGCGCCGACAAAGCGCTTGTTCTTGCTATTGTCCTAGCTTCTGTGGACCGTGTCGACACGGCACACTTGACTTCCGTGTGCGCAATTAATCACTTTATTTTCTCTGTTCCCCTCTTTCTTTGCCCTTCTAGCCTGTCATTTGACTGCGGAAGGTGCCTTCCCTCGTCCCGCCACAGCCCGAGTCTTACTGTAGTGAAGCGCTGAAGACAGGTGCTGATGAGAGCGGCGCGAAAGAGTTGGAAACAGCCGTAATGAAAGCTCATTTCATTTAGGATGGAGAGAAAGCATTTTTTATTTTAATTTTCATTCCCTCGTGCGCATGTTTCAGCGTTGTGTGCCTGCCCTTTCTCTCTCTCTTTTTGATGTCTCGTGTCGTGCGCCTTCTGACTCCGACCCTTTTTTTTTGTCCTGTCTCTCTCTGAGAAACTGCGCGTTCACTCACTTTGACCCTTGCCATTCTTGACATCCATCCCTTTTTCTTGCTCCCAACCTCTGACCAAGTGCCATCACTTGTCATTCCATTCGGCTATCCCGCCGTTCTCTCGCCTCACTTGCTTCAGGCACCATCGCAACTCGACCCGTCTTACACTTCTCTCTCCCTCTCTCTCTGGAGTCTGCGCAGCTCGTCTCTGCCCCGCAAGCCTCATCTGTCCATCCTCGCAGCGTGATCATAGGCTTTGCGATCGTCTATATGCTCTTGGTTTGACGCCTGTCAGATAGAATCAAGCCTACCAAAAAAGTAGAAATACTCGACATCCCCACACTTCCTCCATCCCCTTCATTGTCGTTCCCAACCTATCTTCCTTCCTCCTTCCCTTCCCACCATCACCTCCTTCTCCGTCGTCCTCAAGAAACGAGAAGCTAATCCAACATGCCTGGTAACCCTGTTGCCAATGCTGCAGCCAACATGGGCGGTGTCGCCCAGGCGCTCGCCGACCACCGTCTCTCGATGGTCGGCGCCACCGGTGCCAAGGGTCTCATCAAGAACGCCCGTACCTTCTCTATCGCTGTCTTCGCCTCCATGGGTGGTCTCATCTACGGTTACAACCAGGGTATGTTTGGTCAGATTCTGAGCATGCACTCCTTCTCCGAGGCATCTGGTGTCACTGGTATCCAGAACCCCACTCTCTCCGGTTTCCTTACCGCCATTCTCGAGCTCGGCGCCTGGGTCGGTGTCTTGATGAACGGCTACGTCTCCGACGCCATCGGTCGTAAGAAGTGCGTCGTCTTCGGTGTTGCTTGGTTCATCCTCGGTGTTATCATTCAGGCCTGCACTCGTGGCGGCTCCTACGACTACATTCTTGCCGGCAGATCCATCACGGGAGTCGGCATTGGCTCGCTTTCGATGATCGTACCACTTTATAATGCGGAACTTGCCCCACCGGAGATTCGTGGTTCCCTCGTCGCTCTTCAGCAGGTAAGTTTCAAGCTCATATCATGGTGTTCTTATATTTATGGTTCTTTGTTGTTTTTAGACGTAAAGATGTGGGGCGCTTGGACCGCGTCGCTTCTGCAGTCGAGCTTTATTTTTCATTTTCGAATTTTTTATTGAATTATTTCTTTACTGACACGAACACCTTCTCCTCCTCATGATGGTGCTCCTTCAACAACACAGCTTGCTATCACTTTTGGTATTATGATCAGGTAAGTCATCATCCAAACTGCAGAGGTGGTATAGCGCCTTCGCTGCCGACCAGGCAGGCCGCCTCCCTGCCCCACGGGTCACGCATATACCGCTACTCGCGGCCAGATGCCCGCTCCCATCAACTGCGGAATAGAATCAAAGTCAAAGTCAAAGACTGACACCATATCTCTTCTCTGCTCCTATAGCTACTGGCTAACATATGGTACCCAGTTCATCGGAGGCACAGGAGAAGGACAGAGCCGTGCTGCATGGTTGGTGCCTACGACCATCCAGCTTGCCCCTGCTCTTATCCTTGCCATCGGTATCCTTGGTCTCCCCGAGTCGCCTCGTTGGCTCATGAACGAGGGTCGCGAGCAGGAGGCTCTCTCCGTCATCGCTGGTCTTCGTAGGCTTCCTGAGTCCGACCTCCTCGTTCAGATGGAATTCCTCGAAGTCAAGGCACAGAAGCTCTTCGAAGACCGCCTCTCGGCTCACGACTACCCTGACCTCCAGGACAACTCGCGCTCCAGCAAGATTAAACTTGGTCTCGCTCAGTACAAGTCTCTCTTCAGCAACCCCGCCAACCTTCGTCGTACCCTCGTCGCCGTCCTCACCATGCTTTTCCAACAATGGACCGGCGTCAACTTCATTTTGTACTATGCCCCCTTTATTTTCCGAAGGATCGGTCTCGAGGGCGACTCCATCTCGCTTCTGGCCTCCGGTGTTGTTGGTGTTGTCATGTTCCTTGCCACCATCCCTGCCGTCCTTTACGTTGACACCTGGGGCCGTAAGCCTACCTTGATTGCCGGTGCCGTCCTCATGGGTATCTGCCACTTCGTCGTTGCCATCATCATCGGAACCTGCGGTCACGACTGGCCTGCCCACAAGGCTGCCGGCTGGGTAGCATGCGCCTTTGTCTGGCTCTTCGCAATCGCCTTCGGATTCTCTTGGGGTCCTTGCGCTTGGATCATCGTCGCCGAGGTCTTCCCTCTTGGTCTCCGTGCCAAGGGTGTCTCCATTGGTGCCTCATCCAACTGGCTCAACAACTTCGCCGTCGCCATGTCTACTCCTGACTTCATCTCGGTCGCTCCCTACGGTGTCTTCATCTTCCTTGGAGCCATGTGTGTCCTTGGTGTTCTCTACATCCTCTTCTTCGTCCCCGAGACCAAGCAGAAGACTCTTGACGAGCTTGACGCCGTCTTCGGTGACAACTCGGGTCGCTCGCAATGGGAGGCTGGTGTGATGCTCCAGGCCCAGCGCGATGTTGGTCTCCTTCGTCTCGCTGGTATTGAGGAGGGTGGCAAGGTCGCCCACAGCGACAATGCCTCGGACCACCTCGACGAGAAGCACTCCGACTCTCACTCCGAGACTGACGCCAAGAAGGAGGGCCACACTGTCACCTCGACTGCTTAAGCTTCTTTGCTGTAGTCACGCACACTCCTCTCCTCTTCACTGGAGTGGAAGATACCCTTTCTCTCACATTTGTCTCTTGCTGGTCCAGGGTCTTGTAACTAGTCTTTTCTTTCTCCTACAGGAAGGAGGTCGCTGTTCGTTCCCGCATGTATTGCTCGTATGATTCCAATTGTAACCCAACACGATATATCGCCCAACCAAAAAAAAATGTGTCTGCAGTGCCTCAGTGATGCTATGCTTGTGTTGAAGACCGGGAAAGATCCCGCTTTTGATTGCACTATCGCGACAGCCGTATTGGCTCCATGCCTCGGCGTTGGGCCGCTACAGCCTGACATCGTGAGCTGTGAAACATCAGCCACCTGACAGCACTCCGCTCGGTCAGGCAAATATCGAGCCCTGCCTTGATTTCACTCGACTGTCGAGGCCCGCGAGCAGACTCGGACGCGGTCGGCCCGACGGCCAAGCTGTCATTTTACCCCGCATTAGCCACAGGGTCTAGCTCGCGCCAAGACAGATCGACATTCCATCGCCGCTGTACCGACTCATACCGTGACCGTAGGCTTGACCGGGCGGGCTCGCCGGACCGAGTCTTTCAAGCTGTTGCATACTGGTCTTCGCGTCCTCATTGTGATACTGCTGCTGGCCTTGTTGGCCGACGCGGGCAGTTGTTGCGATAGAATAAGGCTTGCTTGCTGATAAGGAGGCCGAGATCGGAGCGAGATACTCAAGCAGCGCGTCGGCGTTGGAGTGTCCGGCTCTGAAGGCACCTTGCAGACACACTCGCTTGCAACCGTCGCATCGTGAGATTGCATGCTTCGGTGACTCTGTGGCAAAGTGAAGCTTCGGCCTGGACGACACGTGCGAGCACATGGCTTGTCTCTTCGTTTGATCTGTTTGAGTTCTCGAAAGGTACTTATACATCTTGCGATTGGACAGCCCCGCATTCTGCATCCCCACATCTAGCTTTTCTTGCGCTCGGATCCTCCATCACCATGTTGTGGTCTAGCCTCTATCCGCTCGCCCTTGCTGGCTTGCTGGGCGCCAGCAACACTCTGGCCAACCCAGTCCCGAATCCTCCTTCTCCTCCATCACCACCTTCCGTCACCCGACCTCAAGTTGATGCCGGTCTTCGCTCCCTCTTCTCATACTACAACACTACTGATGGTCGCTTCGACACGTCCGCTTCCTGGTGGTTGACCGGCAATGCACTTACGGCGGTACTTGAGTACACGGACAAGACTCACTCGCACCGCTACATGCAGCAGGTGCTTAACACGATCGAACAGCAAAAGAAGCCTGTTCCGTGGTGGCCTCAAGGCGGAGGCATCTTCCGAGCCGACTCGACCGATGACACTGGCTGGTATGCTCTTGCTATGCTGAAGATGTACGATATCACTCGCGACACCAAGTACCTTGACTATGCTGTGCTCGACGCGGAGTACCTTCAGAGCTACGGCAGCAGCGCTTGTGGAGGTGGTATCATCTGGGATATCCCCTCAAAGTCGTACAAGAATGCCATCAGTAACGAAATTTACATGGCTCTCACAGCTGGTCTTGCCAACCGTCTACCTGACAAGACCCAAGCTCAGAAGTGGTTGGCCATTGCTAAGAATCAGTACACATGGTTCGTCAAGAGCGGTATGATCAACTCGCAGGGTCTGATCAACGATGGCCTCACCGATGATTGCAAGAACAACGGCAAAACCATCTGGTCCTACAATCAAGCTGAGATTATTAATGCTTGCGTCGAGCTTTTCAACGCTGACAACCGTAAGCCTGAGTACCTCGCATTAGCACAAAGGATCGCAGATGCAGTCCTCGCCAGTCCGCAATTCAATAGCGCCGATGGATTCCTTGTGGAGTCTTGTGAAGCCAGTGGAAGCTGCAATACGGATCAGGACGCTTTCAAAGGCATCTTTGTTAGGAATTTGGCCAAACTGAACAAAGCATTGCCAGGACCTGGACAAGGCAAGTATGGAAAGTGGATCGAGAAGGAGGCTGCTTGGGCGTACGCAAAGGCGAGAAACGGGACTGATTTCTACGGCGTTCAGTGGACTGGGCCGGTGGATCAGGCGAATGTTGGGACTCAGGGAAGTGCTGTGAGCCTGTTGATCGCAGCCCTTTAGGCGGCAAGCATTTGCATACCTGCTGTAAATATTATCCGTAGTCATCTATGGCAAAGTAGGCCATCAGCTCACGTCTTGGCATCGCTTGCTATACTTGATCGATATGAAATGGGTTTCACTGTCAATCCGCCTCAGCTTCGACCACTGAGCGTGCCTTTTAAGAGATTTGAAAAGGCCAATGCAAACACGAAATGAGACCATGAGCAGCAACAGCTTTCGATACGAAAGCCCTCGAAAGAGTGGCTGCGACATGTGACAGCTGTCAATGATCTGCAGAGTGCTTCCGTTGTCTCGCTGAGGATCGGCAGAACTTGCGTTCTTGCGCAAGGAGAAGGCAAAGCCGGCTGAACCTCTGTATCGAAGCTCTGACCGCGCGGTCATTTACGCCCGATGCAAAGCAGTCGGCCAAGCCGACGATTTGCTTGGCGTCACGGTGACGATGGCTCAGGTTGAGCGAGCATCGGCTTGCGATCCGACCACAAGGTCAAGGATGCGTTCCATTCGTGTTCGACAGCATGGTCATCTGCAGACTGTGACAGCAAGGCTGAATCGTGACATCCCGAAGGAAGCTGTGCTGTCTCGCTAAACTCTATTTGACCCCTTTTGTGCCGAAGGCGCCTGCGTTTCGGCAGTTGTCGCTGTAGAGAGCTGTCAGAATTTCTATATCTCACTCTCTTGAACTGCCTCGAGTGCGGCGACTTGCCTAAAACGGTAGAACTTGAAGAAACACAAATCAAGGGTCTCAAGCTGTTCCTGAGGAACTCCGACAACGCATCAAAGGCATCAAAGTGTTGGTCTCAGGCCCTTTTGCCGGCATGGCATACTGTACCGACAACTTGGCCAAAAACAGCCAATCGTTCAGTAGCCATACCTTACACAAGTCACCGGCAGCAGCTGTCTCCTACCCTGACCATCTCCACTACCAGTAGCTCTGCCGGCAGAGCGTGCTTGACCCCTTTCTCTTTCATCATTGCTTTCGGCTAGCCGTTCGCTTCTTTTAGCCAACCTCCTTCTGCGATCGCCCTAATCTTCTCTCCACTTTGGCCATCCACACGCTTACCCAACGACCTCCTCCCTTTCCGGCGGCTACAGCGTCGACGATCCGACCTCCATTGCAACGAAGTATCAAGTGCTGTGCACGATACATTCCTCGTCTTATTTCCTCACCACACACTCCTCGGCGTCTTGCATTCTCCTGCATCTCCACCTCCGAGCCTATCACGTCAACCTTTCATCCCCATCTAACGAGAGCCCTTAAGTAGGAGGGCCTTCTTGAAGATGTCTTCGCCCTACGGACCCAGAGTTCCACGCAAAGACGTTGCTTACGAGCGCATCGTTTCCGGTCACTACGACGACAGCATGTCTTATCCCATGCAGCCACAGTCCCAACAGCAGCAGCAGCAATATCCGCAATACTACCAGCGTCAGCAGTACCCGGATCCTTACGATGCTCCTACACCCGCTCTTGCTGCCGACAACTACTCACCTGAGTACAGCATGGAAGATATGCGCAAGCCTGGCACCGCCGCCTCCAACCGATACTCGATCTCTTCGACTCCGCGCGATTATGCCGATCCTGATGCAGGCTGGACCGAAAAGCGTCACTCTGGCGTCCCCATGGACAACCTCTACTCCACTTCCGATCCTGTCGCACATCGCCGCAAGAAGCTTTGGACCATTGCAGGTGCCGTCATTGCTGTTGTATTGATCATCGGTGTCGTTACAGGCATTGTCGTCGCTAAGCGAAGGGACAGCAATGATTCTACAAAGAGCAGCAGTGGTAGCAGCAACGCTCTCTCTGGAGATCCATCCAAGTTCAAGAAGGACTCAGCTCTCCACAACAGTTTCTGGGGCATGTGCTACACTCCGTTCAAGTCGCAGTATGAATACGGCTGTGGTGTAGATCTCGCTTCGGTAGTCGAGGATGTTCAGACCCTTTCGCAGCTCACCTCCCGAGTCCGTCTCTACGGTGCTGACTGCAACGTCACAGCACTCATGCTCGATGCTATCCAGCGAACCAAGACCAATCTCACCATCTGGCCTGCCATCTACCTCGATCAATCCGACCCTGGTGATGCAGCCTGGAATCGACAAGTCGCCAACATCACCTTTGCTCTCGATAACTTTGGCACTGATCACATCGGTGGTATCTCGGTCGGCAACGAGTATTTGCTCGACGGCGGGTCCGCTACCAACCTCTTGGCTTACGTTCAAAGATTCCGCACCCTGGCTACTAGCAAGAACTGGTCCTTCCCCGTTGGTACTGCTGATGCAGGAAGCATGTTCACTGCTACCGTTGCTGCTGGTGTCGACTACTTCATGGCCAACGTCCACGCGTGGTTTGCCGGCACGCTCGTCCAGGACGGACCTGCTTGGACATACCAGTACTTCGAGAATAACGACGCCAACATTGCCGCAGCTGCTCCCAATAAGCCTGGCGCCTACATTGCCGAGACTGGCTGGCCTTCCGGCGCCAACGACACCAAAGCAGCCACCTATGTCAACGAGAACGGTGTCGTGACAGGTGCACACGCCGGTGTCCCCGAACTCCAGACCTTCTTGGACGGATATGTCTGCGAGGCCAACAAGAACGGAACAGGATACTTCTGGTTCGAGCTGTACGATGAGGAATGGAAGAATGCTTTGTATGGTGGTGTCGAGGCTCATTGGGGCCTCTTTGATGACCAGAAGAAGCTGAAGGATATAAAGATCCCGGACTGTACTCACAACTAGTGTAGCATAAGCATGATAGCATGGACATTGACTCTTGCAATGATAGTAAAATACCAGATGAATTGAATGCGAGCGCTTTGTGTGAGCGTGATGAGATGAGAAGAAAACGAGGTGTTGACTTTTGCCTTGTCCGCTCGAGTCTTGAGTCAAGGGAACAGACGGACGCTCCGAACGTGAGCTTCGACTCCACTTGATGGGCACAGCCGACTGAAACAGACAGATGTGAGTGCTTCGGCTTAGCGATCCACCCTGGAGCGGATAGCGAGACGACCCTTCGAAGAGCGGAATGAGAGCGATGAGCGGAACAAAAAGCACCCCACCACATCTGTCCACAATCGCTTCGCCTCGACACCGGACGTTGTTTGCCGTTGTTTGCAGTTTCCGCATTGACACATTTCGAGCTTGTCTCCTTGAACCTACTCTGCAAGGTATCTCTTTGTCCGCCTAAGCAGAGGCGGTGCCAGCTGACCAAAGAGCCGAAGACAGATCATAATCGGTCTTCACAGCAAAGCAAGTCGGATGTCGGCATGCTGAATGAGCCGAATACCGAACATTGTGCCGTTTCGCACACTGCAAGTGAATCACAAGTAAAAGTCTTTCGTCAGCTTTCGTTTGATGAACATATTGGCCTTCTATTGCCCCTCGGCAAGCTCATTATAACTCATGAGCACAACACGAATGCATCTGCATGCAAAAGTCGGTTGTACACGAAGCAACGAGAACGACTGCTCGCGTACGTCTTTGCGGCGTTCTTTGATTACCTCGAAAGCAATGCCTACTGAGTCACCTCGTCAGACATGGTCCAAACCGACGGCAGGAGCCTCAAGTTGTGAGGCAGTGTGCGCAGAGTCCGCTCCAGCAGCTTTGCAACAGAGTATGCTCATTGTTTTCGCTGTCAAACCGATGGGTCCCCTTCGTCGTTTTGGTCGTTAGCACCTTGTACTCTATTCCTTTTTGTGCACCTCTTGCATACATATGTCCTGCCTGTCTTCCTGATTGGTTTGAGCGCAGCACTGTTTTCGTTGCTGCCGCTAATGCTATTACCTGCCCTTGTCCTGGCAAACACAGAGGGACCAAAACCAGCTCATCTGTCCACCCTCTCTTGCATCCCGTTCCCATCGCATTCAGCTTCACAAGTGACTGTGCTGATGGACTTGCTGCTGTCTGGTGCTGAGCCAGACAGTCAGGTTAAGCTCAGCCTCTGCCTCAACTCAGCTGTTCAACTCAGCTCTCCTCTTGCTTCTGCTTGCTGGATGGTCTCCTCCTTCCAGATCACCACCACCATCATCACCACCACTACCACCTTGTTGACACTCTCTGTTGTCAACTCTCCTTGCCAACTTTCCTTGTCATCAGCTTCCCTTGTCAACTTGCTTCTCATTATGCTCAACTTTGCTTGCCATTGTTATTGGCTGGAGCACATCTCAGTCCTCCTTGTTGGTGTCACCACAATCACTTGCACTTGTGGTGGCCACTGCAAAGCAATTGGGCTTGGCTTGTCATTGGTGACTACATTTTTTTTGGCCTCTGCCTTCAGTGTCATTGGCCTCTCTTGGTGATTGTTTTGGATTCATCGCAGGTTCCGAAGGTGCCTCTCGGCTGGTACCGCTCGCTCCACTTCGACTTTTTTTGCCGGCCTTGTTCCAACTTTGGCTTAATCTGGTTTGGCTAAGCCATCGAGCCTGTCTTATTTCTCTCTTGATCATCACATTTCAGTCGGTTCCTTGCCGACCTTTTAGTCACCTTTGGCTCGGATCGCTTGGCCCATTTCCCTTTGCATTTGGCTCAGCAAGTGGCCTGGCTTGGCTCTGGTGCTGGTGTCGGCAAGCGCAGCAGGAGCCGCTCGACTCAGCCTTCCTTCCTTTCGCTCCTGCCTGCTGCTGCTCGCCAAATGGTTGTCTACTTAAAGACCGCCCTCACCGCCATTGCCACCCCCCCTCCAACACCACCGCCACCACCACCGCCACCACCACCGCCACCATCTTGTTGTCGACTCTCTTTGTCGACCCTCTTCGCCGACTTGCCTTGACGGCTCTACTTATTGCCAACTTTCCTTGTCAACTTGCCTCCGTCGACTTTTCTTGCCATCGTCATTGGCTTGAGCGCAACACAGTCCTCATCGTTGGCGTCACTGCCATCACTCAGTGACTTCTGCTTTTTTTTCGGCCTCCGCAGTCAGCTTCATTGGCCTCTCTTGGTGATCGTTCTCGACACCATCAAATACCATTTCATTGCATTCCTTGTTCCCCGCAGTCCTTAGTGGCTTGGCCCCGGCTCCCCCTTCCTTTTTCCCTTTTCCTTCTTCACCGCTGCTCATACCGTCTTGTTTGATGCTGTCTGGATGCTGATATACTGTCACAGCAGCAGGACGGTCGACAGGCTCCTTCCAACTTTTGAAGGAGTAATGTGGTCTGGTAGCTTGGCGCGCTACCTTAACTACCACCAACCCGCTGTCTCTAGGGTAGTGTCCTAGAGGCTCAACACTTGCTGCATCGCTTGGCTGGTTGCCAAGCGACCATGTTGCTCATTTTTTGCTCATTGTGTTTTGTTTTGTTGCAGCTGACTGATACGGTAACAAAATTGTATCCAACAGGCCCCTCACTAGGGTAACCTGCCCCTGATCCTGAAGCGGTATCAGGAACACCCTTGTGTGGTGACCCCTTGGCAATCAAGGGTGCTTTGTGCGGATTGGCTTTCCATTGCACGCCATCGCTGGGGCCCAAACAGCATCAAGAATTGGCATTTTCTTCTCATTCTCAACAGGGCCCTCCCAGCTCAAACTGGCAAGGTTCATCTGCAGGATTGGTCCCCTGCAGCCGACAACTCACGCCAACACTTGCGTGAGAACCTCATCACCTGTGTAGCTCAGCAGGTGTCAAGAGTGGCATGACGAGCGGACGGTGTTCAAGGTCACTGTCGACAGACTTGCATCTTATAATTGTGGTCTGGCAAACCTGTTATAAGCTCTCCGAGGTCTTATATTACTGTTCTTCTCTTTTGGTGGCTATCCAACGATGCCACCGAAGCGCACACACAGTGTGGCTGCTTGCTGAGGCCCTCTCACTTCAAATGCCAAGACAGCAGCTGCGTTGCCATCGACTGGCCCAGCAGCAGGGCGCAAAGGCAATCCTCGCCGTTGCGCCCTAGACGATATCGCAAACTTCGAAGCGTTCTTAGGCAAGCGAATCAAGGAGGTCGAGGCGGATGTGGCGAGGCACAATGTGCCAACCTACACCACCCCTGTCCTTTGAGTCTCAAAGCTTGCTTTTGAACACTTTCTCAAATTCCTCGCCGTCCATCAGCTGCAGCACCAAGGTAAGGAGTCGATCACGCAGGATCAGGTCATGTCAATTGTTGGAGAGATGCAGGCTCAGATTGACTCTCGCAACTTGTCAGACTTGCTCTCTGAGGCAATCAATGACAAGAAGATCTGGGTCACATATCTTCATGTTTGCGCAATGACAGGCAAGGGAACCATCAACAAGGATACAGTGCAACATACAAACCTTCATAAGCACTACAATTCCAACCCTGCCTCTGGTTCTTCTTCGGCTTCTCGATGTGCTTCTGTGCCCGCCTCTTGCTCCGGTGCCAGGATGAGCAGATGGTTGATGCTCCTTCTGCATCGCCAGATGCTCCTCTCCAGCAGGCACTGGCAAACATCGATCAAGAACTGCTCTCAGGTGATGCTGCCGCAGCAACTCCTGCAATCTTGTCCCATGCTGTCGCAAGTCCTGTCTTGTCTCCAACTGTGCCTCCTCAGCCTCTATTCCTAGGAAGCACAGACTCGGACAATGACAACGACAGTGATGAGGATGAGGAGTATGGCAGCGATCCTGAAGATGGTGTCGATGGCAAGGGCTCAGGTCCATCTTCCAGCCTTGATGCTGACAAATTGGCATTTGTAGGTGCCATTGTGCCAGAGCCCACAGCAACTCCTCTGGCTCTTGTCTCCATCAAGGCTCGGCTCAACAATATCCTATGCATCTTCTCCTTGGCTGGCATCACTCTCCAATCCAACCTGCAAACGGACGTGCTCAAGATACTCAAATACTTGACACATCAGTGCACATGTACCCTACAGGTCTGCAGAGGAAGCTGTGGATCAGTAACAATACTGTTGCTGCCTTTTGAGCTGGTATGTGGATTCCGCTGTCTTGCTATGTAGCTTTGCAGTCGCACATTCAGTCCAACTTACTCTACATCCAAGTCATGTTGCTGGACAGTTTTGGAGACAGATTAGTGGCCAAGGTGGACGACTTCATGCCAGAAGAAGAGGGCTGAATACCTTCGAGAGTTCGTTTTTGGCATTCCCTTGCGATTGGCAACTTTTCGATTGCGAGGACTCCGTGAGTGACAAAGAAGCATATGCTTTCTGTTTGTGCGGTCACAATGCCTTGGCCTATTGGTTCTCAAGTCCTCCCATCATCAATTCTCGTCTCAGGGACTGGTGAGCGCAAAGCTCCGGTCGCGATCGCCATCTCTGAAGGCATTATCGACACAATCTCTTGAATCAGCAGCAGCGTTGCCCAGGTTCAGTTTCCAAGTTGTTCGGCTGGAATGTCGACAGGCACCAGTCCAAATATGCGGTTGCGGTCATTGAACTAACTACATCCTCAACAGTCTGACCGAGCAGCCATTGTGTGCATACGAAGCAAAGCTGCTGCACTAACACTTTGAGATTTGCCGCCCGTCTTGTCTCTTCTGTGGCTAATCGTGCCAATCAGCAACACAGCAGAACGACAGCATCCAAGTCACGTATCAGAAGAACGAATCCAAGCGTCTCAAGCACCTAGAGAAGCGATTTCACCCATTCGTTTGCGAGAAACATCCTTCCATCAAGGATCACACCTTCAAGTACATCGATAGCCATTGCGAAGTGATCTCCGCCAAGGATCCGGAGTGCAACAATATCTGCCTGCTACGTACGCCTCGGACGTGGCGATAGGACAGGAGGCATTGTTCAATGCAAGCTTCCGATCTTGTCGTGGCTCTTAGCCCGCACTCTTGCCATCTTCGCATCCGTGGCACGTCTCTCCTAGGACCTTCCCGGATTTGTCACACAAGTGTGCTAGAATACACCATTTCTTGATTGCCTGCGTCGGATCTCGCTGGTAAAACAGCGGTCATACTTGGAGACAACAGCACTTGACGACAGACCATAGATGTGATTACAGTATGATTAATGCGATTGGTATTCTACACGCAGGGGTTTCGAGTTTGAGACCTCTGATCCTCTATTCATCTCCAGGGTTCTTGTATCTCCTCAACGCCCTCTGTCTAGCCTCGCTATGATCGACAATTGGCTTCGGGTATCCCAACTTCTCGAATTCCGCCTTGCTCAACCTCTTGAATGGATCATGCACCGCGTTACCTTTAACGCCTGCCAGCTCTGGCACAAAGTGTCTAATATAGTCGCCCTGCGGATCGGACTTCTCGCTCTGACTGAGTGGATTGAAGATCCTGAAGTATGGCTGAGGATCGGTACCAGTACTGGCGCTCCACTGCCAACCTCCATTGTTACTAGCAAAGTCCTGATCGATAAAGTTCAACGAGAAATGTCTTTCGCCTTCCCTCCAGTCATGCAGCAAATGCTTTGTTAGGAACATCGCACTAATCATTCTACCTCTGTTGTGAATATACCCTTGCTTGATGCACTGTCGTTGAGCAGCATCAACGATCGGGTAGCCGGTGCGGCCTTCCTTCCAAGCTTGGAGGGTTTCAGGGTCTGTTTCCCACTTGACGTCTTCGTATTTGGTGATGAATGCATGACCCATGCAAACCTTGGGCCATGCAGCGAGAACATGTCCATAGAAGTCGCGGAAAGAGATCTCGGTATTCCACATTGCGGCACCAGAATCTCTTCCGACGTGAAGTCGGCCTTTAGTGAGCTCTTTGGTTCGACGAAGACATTCGCGAGCGGACACGAGACCTGCTGCGAGGTAAGGTGAGATTCGTGAGGTTCCATTCTCGTTCAGAAGGTTACGTCCCTCAGCGTATCGGCCAAGACGAGAGTCTTTCGCGTTACCACCGACCTCCTTAGTGCTCGGCTCGTTAGCTGGACGGTCGAGAGCTGTTTCTCCACCTTTACCCTTCATGAAGTTGTCAAGAACTTGACGAGGGGCGTCATCAGCAACAGGCCAGAGCTTAGCCATGTACTCACGATCCTTGCACTCGAAACCAGGAAGTTCTTCGGGGATACCGAAGCCTTTCCCGAGCTTTTCGAGGTTGAAGAGCTTGCCGACTGTGCTGTCCTTATGGACAGACTTGTCATTCGGGTCCGGGTCAGGCGAAGCTTCGATCAGGGACATGTCTTTTGAGATAGCATCAGTCCAACGCCTGTTCCAGGGAGAGAAGACACTGTAGGGTCTGCCATCGTTGGTGGTGACGCGACCAGGTGGGACGACATAGCAGTCGTGGAAGAGGTTGAAGGCGACATCTCCAGACTTGGCTGCTTGCTTGAGCATGCCGAGATCACGCCAGAGCTCATCGACTTCGTATTCGATGTTACCAGTGAGCTGAGAAGCGTTCCATTCCTTGCAAAGGTCAAAGATCTTTTCACCAACCTTGTTGCGTTGGCCTCCCTCGTGAGTGTAGACGACGAAGGGGATGTTTAGCTTATCAAACTGCGTCTTCAAGCTAGCGAGAGTACGAAGGACAAAGTCGATTCTTCGTGCGCCTCTGTCGTGTGCTCTGAAGTCGGCAGGTGTAATGACGAAAAGTGCGATCAGATTGCCGCCCTTGCCCTTCTTGCGCCTAGCGGCAGCAAGCGATGACGCATGGGCAAGTGCACGGTTGTCGTGGACACGCAAATCGTGCATTCTCATCCAGTAGACAACGTTCTTGCCGTCGCCTTCATCGTTGTGCTTGTTAGGAGCGTGGTCTTTGAGCGCAGCTTCGAGATCTTGCAAAGGAGTCTTGTCGTCGCTGCGTCCTTTAGGGTGAGGGTTGAAATCGGATCGATGCCAGCCATCACCAGATTTGGCATAGGCGGCACCGCCATACTGCTTCTCTACTTTGGGACCACCGGTAACAACTGCTGCCCGTGAGGAGTCTTTAGAGGGGCTAGCGGAGTTGGAAGAGGAAGAGGACTTCTTTTGCTTCTTTGCCGGAGGCTTGGAGGTCTCTGACTCGTCTTCGTCTGGATGTTCGGCGAGCTTTGGGTCGAGAGCTTTCTCGTCTTCGTCGTGCTGAGGCTCCTCCTTGACATCATTCTTATCTTCGGTAGGCTGGGGGGAGGCTGGCTTCTCTTTGCGCTTCGAGGCAGCCATTGTGATGGTCAACGTCGAGAACGACGACGAAAGGTGGGTAGAATTCCTTACTGGCTTCGACGATGGGGATGAAGCTGTGACGAGGCCGGAGAGCTTAGCTGGTCTGGAAGAATAGGAGCGCAGCAGAGGAAGGAATAGCAACGCTCGTGGTTGCATAGAATGTTGGGACGAGGCAACTGCAGACACTTTCTTCTAGTATAGCTCTATGGATGGTGGATGGACAGAAAGCTGCAGCTGATTTCTATTTCTAGTAGACAAGCGGAGATGCAGACCTTTCCTCAGGGTTCAAACCATTGCATTGGATGCTGAATACAAGCTACGTCGGCATGACGATGATGTTCGTCGTACCTCTTCTCAACTGCATCATGAGAGACACAAACGAGATCGGCTTTGCTAATCTGGACATGCAGATCCAAGCTCCCGCTGCATGAGGCTTTTGCTTGTTCAAGCTGTCAAAAACAGCCGGCACAAAAAATGACCGCGACGTCAGAAGTGGAGGAATGCGTCCGTATCGGCAAATTGTTTGAGCAGCCATCGGTGATGGATGCACGGAAAGGTCCGTCTCCGTTCTACAGTCGCGCGAGAATGTGACTCTGAGATTGGAAGGTCTTTGTTCGGTGAAATTAGAACTTTTTTCCCTTTCGGCAGTCACAAATTTGTGCAACCCCACAACGCAATCACAGTGAAATTGAGTTTCCCACGGCGCAGAACGCTGTGTCCATGCGGCCTGAGAAGAAAGCTTTGATTTTGGCAGTTGAATGTTGCCTACAACAGCACAATTTCCACTCATTCTCGACCTTGACACTTTACCTCTACTTGGTCACCCAACTCTTCATCTCGACCCTCTCTCCTTCCTCTCTTCTTTCTTCACCCTCACCTTACACAGCAACCATGGCGACTGTCGCAGGTGGCATCAAGGTGTTCTCGGGCACATCTCACCCTGAGCTTGCCCAGCTCATCGCTAAACGTCTAGGTCAACCTCTCGGCAAAGCTACCGTCACCCGCAACGAGTCCGGCGAGTCCATCGTTCGCATCGCCGAATCCGTTCGTGAACACGATGTCTACATTATCAACACCTCCTGCGTCTCTCCTACCCCCACAGGTGCCGCCGCGTCCCCTAACACCTCGCTCATGGAGCTTCTCATCATGATCCACGCCTGCAAGACCGCCTCAGCAAAACGCATCACCGCCGTCATTCCTCACTTTTTCTACGCTCGTCAGGATAAGAAGGACAAGTCCCGTGCTCCTATCACCGCCAAGCTCATCGCCAACATGCTCGAGAATGCAGGCTGTGACCACGTCATCACCATGGACCTGCACGCTTCTCAAATTCAGGGCTTTTTCGATGTTCCTGTCGACAACCTTTACGCCGAGCCAGCAGCATTGCAGTATATCAGGGAGATGGTGGATGTGAACAAGGCTGTCATTGTTTCGCCCGATGCTGGTGGTGCTAAGCGAGCTACTTCTCTTGCTGATCGATTGGAGCTCGACTTCGCTCTGTTCCACAAGGAGAGGAAACGCGCCAACGAAGTTTCTCGAATGGTTCTTGTCGGAAACGTCGAAGGCAAGGTCGCTATTCTCGTCGACGATATGGCCGATACCTGCGGTACGCTCGATCTTGCAGCACAGCAGCTCATCGAATACGGTGCTGAAAGAGTCCTCGCAATTGTCACTCACGGTCTCCTCTCTGGACCTGCAATCGAGCGCATTTCCAAATCTCGCCTCGAAAAATTGATCGTCACCAACACTCTTCCTCAAGCATACAACCGAGCAAAATGCTCCAAGATCGAGGAAATCGACATTTCGCACGTTCTTGCGGAGACCATCCGTCGAAGTCACTACGGTGAATCCGTTTCCGTTTTGTTTAATCAGATTCCTTATGACACTCCTCAACCCTACCGACACGAACACGATGACGAGATTATTCATAATGCTACTACTCCTGGATTGCACAGTGCAGAGTTCAGCTCTGCAAACAGCAGTCGACCACAGAGCAGCGGGAGTAGTAGACAGATGAGTCCGAGTGCGAGTAGGCAATTCCCTCCAAGTCCATATACTCTACCGGATCCTCCAGTTGCGCAGAACTACTTTGCGGACCACAAGCATGCGGATGCAAATGGACCAGCGCCGATCAGCATTCCAACGAACACGGTTGGCGGAGCAGGAGACTTGCAGATGGAGACGCCAAAAGCCACCGCGGCCAAGCCTGAATACGCTCCTTCGCCATTGAGACGCAATGTCTGAACCGGTGGGAAGAAGAGCAAGAGAGAAAGAAGAAAAGGGTCGATGTAGATAGGTCAAATCTCAATCATACATAATTCAGAGCATTCGCATTCAGCATACCAGAAGATCCTTCCCAACCGCATATGAGTGCATTTGCTGTCGCATTGATGAGTGTCTTACAAGAAGAGAAGCTTGGAAAAGATGCTGGAAAGTCAGGATCGGAAAAAGCTGAATTTGCGGAAGCTGTGAGCGATTGCTACTTGCACTCGCAGCTCACATCACATTACTCTCGAGCTACACACGGACACACGGCTGAGTCGCAGAATTCGTAAAAGTCACATTAACGTGAATGGTATCATAGATTTGTACAAACATTACAGTCTTAAGCGTAACCATAGCCGGGCGGGGGAGGTGCAGCGTACTCAGCATACTGACTACTCATTTGTCGCTGTCCCATCTGCCCTGGATACCCTCCAGTATGCGGTTGCTGCTGGTGTGGATTCTGATAATGCTGTGGCTGATGAGCATAGTCCACGCTGTTTACGCCATTATGTTGATCCGGCAAGTACGGGGGAGCGGGATTCTCGCTGCCGCTAACTTCCAACTCTCCACTGTATCTTCTACCCATCATGTTGCCTGGAGTTCCCGCTGCAGCTGCTGCACCGAGTGGGTTATGTGAATTTGAGTTTCTCTTCTGGATGTGAAGAGGCTGTACGCTCTCGCCTTCACTCGATGGTGTGTTGCTCAAATATGCGCCAGGTGGAGTCGGGGTCGTTAGGTTTGCATGAAGGTTCGGTGGCATTGGAAGTGGGTTTCCACCGTAGACGCCTTCATCGTAGGTGCTCGAAGAAGGGGCATTCATGTTCTGTTGAGCAGAAGGGTTGCGTGAGAATCCACGACGGAAAGCTGCCGCAGTAACCTTCTTGCCTTCGCCGCTAGCACCGCCGGACCCGGTGTGTTGAGGAGAGATGGCAGCTCCGAGTGCGCCGTACGAAGAAGCGCGATTGTTGTTGGCAGCCGGAGAAGTAGGGCGTCTGACAGCTTCTTGCATCGCGCGAGTCGAGCCGATGGATTGGAAGTAGGCGGAATCGTCGGTGGTAGGATTGTTGTTGTAGGTCGCTGGGGAGGCAACGGATGCTTGTGCGACTGCAGTGCTGCCGTTGAGTGGTGTAGAAGTGCGCAGTGGCGGGAGAGAGGGAGCTCCAAGCATAGTTGTTGCTCCCGTCGCTGGCGCTGTCGATCCATGCTCTGGCTGCGAAGTGTTGGCTGCAGTGTAGCCATCATAAGCATCGGATTGATGACCTTCGGTGGACGTAGCACGGACTGCAGTATCGACTGCACCAGCGTGATGGCCACCCTGAGCACTCTGATAGTCGGCGCTGTTTCTATTGGATCCGTACTGATGCAGCCCCGCTGACCCGGTGTGCGACTGACTGTTCTGCATCAAGAATCCGCCATCGGGCTGGTTAGGATCGCCATGACCGGGGACAGCGTTCAAATCAGCACCTGCGGTCGCAGCCATGGCCGCAGCTGCAGCCGCAGAAGCAGTCGAAGCATCACCAGCACCGCCAACACCACGCTCGAAGCTAGAGCGTGCCCATTCGTTGGTAGCAGGGTCCGAGATACCAGCTGAGTCCGGATTGGCTTCGCGAGCCCACTCGGAGCGAGCAGCGTGAGCGGCGTAGATGGGGGTGCGAGCGGCTTCGTCGCTACTCAGTACTCGGTTGGCCGAAGGGCTGTAACCGGTGTCTGCGGTGTTGATGTCTCCGCCGGATCCATGAGAGGGCATGTCGTGATAGATTTCGCCATCGGGATGCTGTCCGTAAGAGTGACTGATGTCGCGAGAGCCATTAGCCGTGGTGTCTGCCAGTGTCATATCACCAAATCTTGGGATACCTGCGGAAGGACCGGAAGGGGTAAAGCCGACGTCGGCAATGCAGCGAGTTGCTTCCTGCAGCAGGGATTCGGTCTTTGCGAACCCATAGTATTCAGCACGAGGCATGCCGGGCTGAGTTGGTTGGAGCGGGATCTCTTCAAGCATGAGTTTGGAGATTTCTGCAACGATGGTGAGTTTCTCTGCCATCTCCAGCAGAGCGCCAGATTTGATGCCGAGCGCCTCACGAGCGGTCCTTCTCTTGAAATCGCCAATCGCTGCCTCTTCGTTCATCACTTCGACATGAAGACCTTCCATCTCGCCACGCATTTCTTTGAGCTGAGCAGTGACCTTCATGAGTTCCTTGTTCTCAGGTCCCATTTTGGCGAGCTTCCTCTCGACCTTTTCGATATCAGAACCAAGCGAACGCTTGCGGCTCTTGAGGTCTGCAAGAGCCTCCTCACGTGTACGAATGGACTTGAAGTGAAGACGAACCGTGGACAGATGCGAGTTGAGACGGTTCTGCGAAGCAGCATAGTGATCATAGAGTAGCGAGACTTTGCCAACAACGTCGTTGAGGTCGGCGCCTTCTTCGGCTGACCATGCTTTGATAGCTTCAGCGTTCTTCTTGAAGTCAGTGGCAGCCTTGGTGTTGGATTGGATGAAGTTCTTTTCGGAGGTGATGACATCTTGTAGCTGTCTCAAGTCCTGGTTGCCAAGAGCTGGGAGTTTCGAGGTGTGTGCAACATGCTGCTGTGCCTTCTTGAGGAACGACATGGTTGTAACACTTGCGAAGCTAGCCTAGACTGTAACAGTGAAGGGGATCGTGTGCTTGTGAATGTATGCGAATTCAGGGAATACTGGATGCTGGCCGTAGAAGGGGGTATACAAGATCCTTGTCGGGCCGATCGATGGATGATGGAAGTCGGATGGAGAGGTGGCGCTGGTTCGGATGCGAGCGTGTGAAGTGGCTGCGAGACCGCGACGATGATGGATGTCGATGACTTGAATAGGAGCAGGAGCAGTAAGAGTTTGTGTGCCGGTGGAGCGGGCTTGGCAATACAGTAAGAGAAGGCTGTGCTGTTGCTGTGCCATGAAAAAGGGTCAAAAGGAGAGATGTCTCAGGTAAAATTAGGGCTTTTTTGACTGCCGAGAAGGCTATGACGATAGTGAATGCATCGCTGAACTCCGCTTTGTCTGTGCCTGTCTCGCCTGGATTTGTTGCAGTTTCACGATGTTAGACCGATGCAACTCTGCCGGTAAAAAATGAGACCCACAGTCTGACGTTACGTGCTGCAGCTGGTGCATGAAGAGAATGGAAGTGAGAGTCTGGACCCGCAGGAAGAGGGAGTTCTCCGCAATCATACTTGACTCGTTAAGAGCTACACAGAGTGGCTCGAGCGTCGTGTACCGTCCTTACTCACACTTTCCCCACATTACCGAAAGCTCAGTCCATCTTGACCTTCTCTCCCATCTACATCCATCCAAGTACCTGCTACTACAAGCGTGCTACCATTCAAGCATTGAACTGTCAACGCATAGCGCGACGATCATCAAGTCCTCGTAACCAGTACCGAACAAGGCTCTCTCACATCACTCACATAATGTCATTCCTCGCCGGTCGAGGTCTGCGTGCAGTGGCATCCGCCACCCGAGGCGCTTCAGCGAGATCCTCCGCGCCCGTCGCAACCACCCTCGTATCATCTCGATCCCTCGTCGTACCTTCGCGACCTGCACTCGCGGGTCAGGATGCCGCTTCGGGCGCCGCTGCTGCCAATCAGCAACAATCGGAGCAAGATTCTTCCCAGCAGCCAAAGCAAAGCCTTCTCAAGTCTCTCCTCCATGGCTCCGATAAAGCCAAAGCTGAAGGCGTCACCACTCAGTCTCACTCCAACCAGGTTGCTCGTGGCAAATACATCCACGAGATCCAACGTCAGTCCGTCAACCCCGCTCACGCCGAAGAATACCGTGCTCTCATCGCAGAATACTTCCCTAAGCTAGCAGAAAAGGGCCTTCCCATGCGTCTTGCCGGCAGCTGGGAAGTCATTGTCGGCGACCTCGAAACATTCTATCACATTTGGGAATACGATGGATACGCAGGTTACGACAAGGCCGAATCTGCACTTCGATCTGATTCTGACTTTCAAGAACTTACTCGTCGACTCCGACCACTCTTGTCGAACCGATCCAACTGGCTCACTCAAGAATTCTCGTTTTGGCCCTCCTCTCCACCTCGTACCACCAATGGATTGTACGAATTGAGGACTTACCACTTGCGACCAGGACATCTGCTTGAATGGGAACAGCACTGGCGACGTGGGTTGGAGGCTAGAAGAAAGTTTGTCGAGCCTATCGGTGCTTGGTTCACTCAGATCGGTGGATTGCACACTGTTTTCCATATTTGGGAATACCCGAGCTTGGAAGAGAGGAAGAAGACCAGAGACATGGCTTGGCAGGTCGAAACGTGGAACGACACCGTTAGTCAGACAGTCAAGTTGATTGACAAGATGCACGCTCAGATCATGCGGCCTTTGCCTTTCTCCCCGCTCAAGTGAGTGTACAAGGGCAGCACAGTAAATACAGCATAGCAATACCAACTCCGTCATAGTGGACTCTTGCATTGACACATGACGACATATAAATTTAAGCAGAGGTGGCGTTGAAACGAGCCCAGGTCTCCCTTCCAGTCTGAGCGATTAACTTCCAGGTCTCTTCCACATGTTCCTGTCTCGTTTGAGGGCTCCCCACCACAAAGCGAATGCAGAAACCTACTTCCGGTAAGGTTGTTTGAGTGAGCACAAATTCATCTGACAATTCCTGCAAGTCGTCCCAGAAAGATTTGTTCAAGTCATCCAGATCCACCTTCTCCTCTTTTGGCGCTTTGATCCTGAACACGACCAAGGCCCATCTTGGAGGAGCCACAATCTCGAACAGTCCCGAGTCATCCTCCTTCAATCTGTCGGCAAACACGCCTGCTAGATCCATTGTGGTTCGAAGGTGCTTGCGGAAGCCTTCCAGACCAAAAGATCGCAAAACAAACCAAATCTTGAGAGACCGGAAACGACGTCCGAGAGAGATTTGCATGTTTCGCAGATCCAACACGTTGCCAGCATCGCTCTGTTTCGTTTTGAGATAGGCTGGTGTGATTGTCAAAGCTTTGCTGAGATCACCTCTGTCTCTGACGAGGAGTGGGGAACAATCGAATTGTACCAAGCCCCACTTGTGAAGGTTTGTGCTGAAGCTGTCAACTCCTTTGCCTTCCAGAGTATTGATTGCATCCAGATGCATTGAAGATCGAAGTTCGGGCAGAGACAGGCACACACCAGCGTATGCAGCATCGATGTGTAGATAGAGAGTGGGATGCTTGCGGACGACGGAGATGATCGAGGTAAGGTCGTCGGTCGCTCCGGAAGAGGTGGTACCAATGGTTGCGATCAGAAGGAATGGGATTCGTCCTGCTGCGGTATCCTCTTCGATTGCAGCGGCGAGAGTAGATGCGGAGAGGGAGTAGCGAGGGGCTGAGACGGGTAGAGCGCGAAAATCGAGACCTAAGCAGAGAGCAGCTTTGGCAGCAATGGTGTGGGTTTGTGTCGTTCCGTACATCACCATTCGAGATGTCATCTTGCCTCGCCAGGAGGAAGAGTCAGTGCCGGAGTCAGGTGTCGCATCTTGACCGACCTCAGCTGCAGTCTGATCAGAAGTGGCGGTGTTGACATCTGCGTCAAGACTCTCTCCTTCCACTCCCTTCCCGGTCTTTCCATTAGGTGCGGAAGTATTCTGTTCTTCCTGCTGCGAAAGGATACGCAAGCACTTCTCTCTAGCTCCAATAGCCACCGTTAAAGCTACCTCACTCGCTGATCCGAGAATCACACCTCCACCAGTCCCGCTCTTACTCGTACTCAACCACTCCTCATCCAACCCTAGCATCCTCCCAACCCAGTCGACCATCAGAATTTCCAGTTCAGTGACCGAAGGTGAAACACTCCAGTTGAATCCAGGATTGCTTATGCTAGCGCAGTAAAGATCCGCGATTGCTCCTTCAAATGAAGCGTTGCATGGGAAGTAGCCGTAGAAGTTCGGGTGTTGCCAATGGGTAATACCGGGCATGATGATGCTGTGGTAGTCAGAGTCGATCTGAGAAAATGGCGTGGACGTTTCGGGTGGGTTCGGGGGGATTGAGGAGGAGAGGAAGCCTGGAGAGACCGAGGACGAAACAGGCAATGAGGAGAGAGAAGAGTAGTAGTCGCAAATGCGATCCACAGCAGCATAGCCGGCTTTGCGGAAGGCTTCGATATCCATTGTGAAGGAGAATGATTCTAATCGAAAGGAACGAGAGCGCGATCTACGAGAAAGGGATATTATATAGGCTCTGTCTAAGGCAAAGGGGACGATGAAGCAAAGTCAGTTGCGAAAGGTGGGAGAGCGAAAGAACAAGCTTTGTGGGGATTACGATCGAGGGTCGGAAAAGAGAAAGGTTGCAACTCGGCTATGCTGTCGCTGAGTTAGAAGAAAGTCGTTGCTCGCGTTTGCTTTGCCGCGGCAGCTCCGCCCCCACACCCCACGTCAAAATCCCGCGGAGAAAACCGACACCTCGACAGCACACAGACGGACGTCGTCTCAGCTTCTGCAACGCTCTCCGTCTGGCATTGAAGGTATTTACCGCCACTCAAAGGTCACACAAAAAAGAAGGGCTGTCATGTCCTCGTGCAAGTTTAGTTGCAATGAAGATGATGTCGGTACAAATACAAGTGTGAGGGATCTGTGCTGAAATGGTATATCCAGTCTGACAAGGTGCCTGGCAATCAGATGACAGTGTTTGACAACTCAATATGTCTTGGCAATTTGACGAACGTATCACAACCATGTCCGTATAACGAGACCAAGTCCAAAGCCGAGCCGTTCTTCCAATACTCGGCGTAGATCCTTGCCATTGGCAAACCATAGCCTAAACCTGCCAAGGTTCCCAGTCCACTCGCCAAGCCCATCTTACCCATTTCCGCCAACGCATCTCCTCCTGTACCTCCAACAGCTTGCATCGCATAAGGTCCGCCACCGGTCTCTTCTGCGTCTTCGAGTTCTGCACTTCCCGCTGTAGTGAACGCATAGCTGAAAACGTGAGGCAGATTCTGAGGTGAGATTCCTCCTCCTTGATCTCTGATCCTCAGAGAAACATGGTTCGCAGACTGCGCGATGGTCACAATAACTGGTGGCATTGAGGAGAGCGAATGTGATCCTCTCTGCTGCGACTTGAAGAAGTTCTCTGTCGTTGCACGGTACGAGTTTTTCAACAACTCGGTCATGACATACTCCAAGTGGACAGGGACACCGGTGTAAGTGACGTCGAGATCACCTTCGAGGATGAGCTCGGGTGCTGCACCGAGCGTGCCTTCACAAAGGTCACGAACGAATGCAGCGCACATGCGTGTCATCCGTGCTGGGCTGAGTTGGGTTTCGATGATGCCCACAGCTGTAGGGCTGCCGTATTCATTGTGACCTTGGTTGCTGGTACCTTCTGGTGGCAGGTCTGGGTCAAGAGTATGATGATGGTGATGCGGGTCATCATCCTGGATATTGTTGGTTGTCTTTGGTCGAACGTGACCGAGCTCGTTGCTTGTCGCGGACAGCGCAAGGTGCTGTTCTGCAATCATGCGAATAGCAATTCGAGAGTGGATTGCTGCATCAAGGAAAGCAGAGATCTGGCGCGCGTCCATATACTTCCTCGATTCTTGGAAGCCTCTCGCCAGTGTAGGAATGTTTTGCGCATGCGCAGAGACGAGGTCTTCAATGACGGCGGTGAAGCGAACATTGTCTTCTTGGGTCTTGATCTGGCCGAATTTGACCAGAGTCTCGAAAGATGATGCGTAGAGACGAGCTATCCTCGATATGAATGGGTTGCTACCAACGATGAATGGAAGAGCACGGAACCCTCCGACACGCCTTGCTAGTCGAATAGGAAGCTCACGATGCGTGTGTTGTGCAGAGAGAAGAAGTTGTTCTGGTGTGAGAGCCTGACCCGGCTTGCCTCCCTGTGCCATGAGCTGGCGAAGAGTGAGTGGAGCAGGTTGAAGCGAGAGATAGTGGGTGAGGAGATCAGGTGAGGCGCCAAAGGTGGAGAAGGGAGATGGCTCGATCGAGATGGTGCTGCTACCACTGCTGACAAAGGGTTCCGGTGGTGGGTAGTAGCGCTTTTCGCCGGCATGGGAGGTCGATGAGATTTGCCGAAGCTGTGACGTTGGTGTGATATGAAGTCTTGCTGTCCGACAGAGCGCTCTAGCGCCGGAGCGGACAGCCAGCATGCTGAGAGACGGTGTGGCGCCGTTCCACGTCGTCACAGAGAATATGGTTGCTGCTTGATAGTTGGCACTGTGACGACGGAAGAGAGTGACAAGATGATATGGCCTGCTCCAGATGATGGAAATTGGAGACAATGATACTTTGTGCCGTTGAAGTGGATATCGTGAGAGAGAAGTTTGACACTGGAAGACGGCAAGGACGATACGAAGAGAATGATGGAATGTGCGGAGAATGAAAGTAGCACAAGCATGACTTTGTCTAGACTTCTCAGCTTTGTTTGACTCGATAAAGTTGCCATGTGGGGACGTGCGTTTCCTTTCGTGCGATTGGGTCAAGCTTTATTTCAGAAAGGCGCGTCTCTTTCGCTGAATTGTAATTTACGCCACGCGTAAAGAGAAACAGCAAAGTAGTTCGGCTAACGGAAGAGAGTCCAAAGTGTTGGTTGCCCCTTTGACTTTGAAACACAGCAGAAGAACACTCTCGCCAGGATCCTTTCGGGTACAGTAGTTCATCTTGCGCACCATCACCCCTCCTGCGTCCTAGCCTTGCTGCAACGCCAATATGCCGCCAAACGTTGCATCACCGACATACTCGTTCGAGCCACTCGAGCCGCTCACAGCTCCCGACACTGGCACATCTACCAGCCACTTTCGAGCGTTCACTCGTATTCCCCGACCCATCGACTCGGTACCCGATTCAGAAGGCGAGGAGCAGTCGTCTGACGATGACGATCAAGATGGAGAGAACCAAGATCCTCGTTCGAAGAAAGCGTCCCCTTCCTCGTCAAAGCATACCCTCGAGTCAGAAGAGTTTCGCATCGGCGACGTTGTCTATCTTCCGTCCTCGTACCAGGCACCCCTAGCCGGCGTCCTCACCCATCTCTGGACAGATGCTACAGAGCAAGGCAAGATTTTCGGTGTCTGTCGTCTCCTTCACTGGCCCGAATGGATGTCGACGATGGCCAAGAAGCGTATGGCCGGTATCACAAGTCGTCATGAAATCTACTACACGCACAAAGCCACTTCCCTCTCCAAGCGTCGTACAAAAACCAGCGCCAAGTCCGGCAAGGAAGGCGACACCTTTGAAGCTGGTCCTTCCCTTCATGACTACTCCTTCGACGTCGATGAGATCATCGCCAAGGTCCACATCCATTCAAATCAAGCAGAATGCGCCAAAGCGATCAAGGAATCTTCAGGAGCACTGTCTTCGATCTTTGCCAACAGCGCAGACAACATCAACGAGCCCACAGCATCGCTAAAGAAGAAGCCAACAAGGACACATACACTCTATAAGAACAAATCATTCCCAACGCATCTGTTTTGCGAGCGAGCAGTAGACCCGAATAGAGAGCTCTTTTGGAGGATAGATTGGGCCAAGCTGGTGGAAAAGGGCAAGCAAGGCGCAGGTTGGGATTTGAAGGATGACTCGTCCGACGTAGCCACTTCGCAGGGTCAAGGTGTCAAGGATCTAGTCGATGAGGTGCAGAGAGATGCAAGATCTGGTACCGCAACGCCTCTCCCGGCGGCAGCGGCAGCGCTCAGGGCCTCAACACCATCCACCTCTGCCTCTACTTCTGAGCCTACCGCCAAAGCATCTCGCGCCCGATCAGCTGCTTCTCCCTCGGTCGATCTCGACTCTCAGCCAAGACGACGGCCCGGTCGACCTCGCAAAGAAGACTCGCTCTCTGCCGGCATCGAAACGACCAAGCGTAGAAGCAACCGTAAGAATGCCAACGGCTTTTCCTCCGACTCCGACGTTGCTTCCGACGACTCGTTCCAAAGCGGAGACGAATTCATCGTCGAAGACAATCTCCTTGTCAAAGCACGACATCTTGATACGCCTGAGTCTTCTGATAACGAAGGATCGCAATTCAGCGCACCACCTTCTGACGACGAAAATGACGATGACGACGATGACTTCGGCAAAACCTTCAATCTTACTCCTCGCAAACGTGCAAAATTACCTAAGGACGCTCCTTCCATGACGCCTACCAAACGTCGTGTCCTCTCTACTCCACAGAAAGCGCTGTACGGTCTAGCCAGCCCGGCAAAAGCACAAGCTACGCCTCGATCCAAAGCTAGGTTGATGGGCCTCAAAGCAAGGTCGCTTCCTCATCCGACTCTACCAGCCCGGCCACCAAAGCTTTCGCTTCTGCCCAATGAGCAAGCTCAAACGCTCACGCCACATGATCGCGCCAAGAAACTTCTACACGTGGGTGCTACACCCGACCATCTACCATGTCGAGAGGACCAGTACGAAGAAATCATGGCCTGTGTCGAGGATGCTGTAGAAGAAGGTATTGGTGGCTGCGTATATGTTTCTGGTGTACCGGGTACGGGAAAGACTGCCACGGTAAGGGAAGTTATCCGCGCACTCACAGCTCGTGCAGAGAGGAACGAGATGAATCCCTTCTCATTCGTCGAGATCAACGGAATGAAGCTTGCTGATGCTTCTCAAGCCTATACCCTTCTTTGGTCCGCAATCAGTGGTGGGCAGCGCACGTCGCCAAAGACTGCGCTGGGTCTTCTCAGTTCCCACTTTGCTCGTGTAGGTGCGAAGATGTCTGGAGCTGCTGGAGGCGCAGGTGTCGGCGCAGGTCCAGGACGTGCGGCAACAGTGGTGTTGATGGACGAGTTAGATCAACTGGTCACAGCGAGACAGGACGTGATGTACAATATGTTCAATTGGCCCAACACGCGAGGGAGTCGGCTGGTGGTGATCGCAGTGGCAAACACAATGGATCTTCCAGAAAGGACGCTGAATGCGAAAGTTGCAAGTAGGTTGGGTATGACCAGGATCACATTCATGCCCTACACAGATAGGCAGCTGGTTGAGATTGTCAAGTCGAGGCTCGGGATAGCCGACGGTAGTGATGCAAAGGAAGAAGGGGTGGGATGTGAGAATGTCCTCAGTCTGGACGCCATCACGTATGTCTCTAAACGTGTTTCAAACGTCTCCGGAGATGCCCGTAGGATGCTAGATGTCTGCAGAAGATCGATCGAGCTGGTGGAAGTCAAAGCCAAATCCTCTCCTATTGCTGCTGGTCCAAAACCAGTCACGATCATGGATATGAAATCAGTCCTCGACTCAATGGTCAAGTCTGGCAAGGTTTCACACATACTGTCGCTTCCCCTTCACGCAAAGATTCTCCTCCTCAGTCTGCTTTCCTGCCTCCGAAGATCAGGATTGGCGGAAGCCGAGCTTGCGGACGTCAGTAGCCACCATAAAGCGATTTGTAGAATGTACGCCATCCCCACATCTACGATGTCTTTCCTCTCGGCAGCAGGAGGAGCGGTGATAGGAGATGAAATCTCGCTGGACGCTCCCCTGGCGCAACTTTCGTCATTGGGCTTAATCATTTGTGTCGGTCAAGGTGCAGGAACGGGTAGAGCGGGCGGCTTCGCGAGATTGATGTTGGCTTGTCAGGAGGACGAGGTCAGGTTAGCGTTTGAACATGATCCGGATGAGAGGTTGAGGAAGATGCTTTAGTTTTGTTGGCTGCATGCAGTTCAAAGGTACACACTCACGTTGCCTTGCTCTCAGATGTTCAGCCTGTTGCGCGCTACTATGTGATATGCAGTCGAATGTGCCATGATTCCGATCAGCATAAATTGAGTCAATGCTCTTGGCCTTTGAGAATATTTACATTGCTAGTGTCTATGTGCAAAAGACGTTCTATGCCTTCTCTGCAACGGGACTAAATCTACTGTCGCGGTTACGAAGCATGCAGTAGGCTCCATATACATTGGCATTGCCTGGCCAAGCCTTTGGCAGCCAGAAAGCGCGATGCAAAGCGGCGGCAAGCTTCTGGACCACTCTCTTGACGAGCGAGTCCCGAGGATCAGCAACAGGGCGGCTGAATTCTGCATCGAGGAAAGCACCACAGAAAACTCGATCCCATTTGTAGCTTTGAACGGCATACCTTGGCTCATATGGCGATTCTTTGCCGCCAGCGGCAAGACTGCGATGAGGAAGATCAAGATCGACAAGGTAGTCGCAGGTGTTAACATCAACATAGCGGTCGAGTTCTTCCTGGTTGAGGTCGTTGAAGCCAGTCTGTACTCGGCGGGTAACGGAGGCCCAAGGCCAAGCCCATCCAAGGGTGGTGTCGAGAGTGCGAGCAGCGATGTCTGGCGTCTGCAGAGCAGAGGAGGCTTCGACATCAAAGTGCTTAGGCAAGATTCCACTGAACTCGCTCTTGATCCACTCGACCTCTACACCAGCAGGAACGAGGAAGTGGGTGGGGAAACGGTGCCATTCTTTGCCGTAGCAAAGTCGAATGGGCTTGTCCAGCGTCTTGAGCGGTTCCAGGCTGATAGTCAAATCGACGCTATTTCCTTTGTTCTCCTCACCGTAGCCGCGGTCGTTGTAGTCTTTCTCCTGCTCGGTGGCCACGGGTGAGAGTCCGCGGGCGATACGTTGCTGAATGACTGGGCTGAGCGTTTCAGGGAAGATGTCTGCTACGACTCGAGGGAGCTCATAGCCTTCAAAGTGGAAGAGCACGTCAAAAGGAGCATGGTAGTTGTTGAGTTGACCGACAGAACGTAAGACGCCAAGCACGACGGTGAGCGCCAGGATCGAGGAAGTGAGAGTTGTGAAGAGGCTCGACTTGGAAGCTCGGTATGGTGATCTGGTAACCTTGACGAATGTTACTTCGGCGAGAGTGCGAATGAGGTACAGGGAGACAGCAGCATTCATGCAAAGAAGAGTATAGGCTGGGTACATGAAACGTTCTTCCTTATGTGCCTGCGCGCTGAGGACAACAAACCAAAGGTAGAAGGGAGAAATTCGAAGAAGGGCGAGTGAGAGGAGGCTCGAAGGCTGCTCGACTGAAGCGTGACCCTTCTTGGTGGCAGTGTCCAGAGGTCGCTGAAATCGCTTCGGGTCGACGTGGGCGGTGACAAATAGCAAAGGCAAAGAAACTAGTGCCAGAGGGAAGAAGATGTTGAAGTTGAGAAGCAAGTTTGAGAAGTAGTAGGTGACAGGTTCGGTACCATAAAGCTCGGGCCCGGCACCTCTACTGCGGGAAAAGAGGTTGTAGAGAACAGTGTTGAGAGGGACAAAGGAGAACTTGCCATAGGCGAGAGTGTCGATGGCGAGAGCAGGCAAAATGAGGAAGGCAGAGAGGACAGCAGCTCCGATAGCACTGGACCATCTTGCCATGACCCAGTTGGCATACTTGCCATTGGCAATGGTGTCGTCACCGCGGAAAAGAAGCTGCTCGACAACAAAGGGAGCGGCGAGGATAATGGCGAAAGGCCAGCCGAGGATTGCGCCTGCAGCAAAGGAGAGAGTTGCAACAAGAAGACGCTCTGCTCTGAAAGGACGCTGCGAAGGATTTGAGAGGACCGAAGGGTCGGAAGACGGGAGGCGAGCCGGATGGAGGTAGGAGGAGAAGGCGAGTGTGGTGGCATGCATGACGAAGGTGGAAGGGAGGAAGGCGGTAGAGGCCTCGTATATACCAGCACTTGCAGCAAGAGCCATGAGACAGTAGCGACCGACTCGAGCACTGAAAACGTCGGCGACTGCCTTGTAGAATCTGGCATCTACGTACGAGGAGACAAACGCCAGCAGAAGACGGACGGCGAAGAAGATTTGACGCTTTCCAACACCGAAATGAGCGAGAGATTTCGTGAGAGGCAAGAAATGAGCAATGAAAGCCCACGAGCGAATAGCAAATTCAGGCGAGTATTCCCATGTCTGAAAAGGGACAGATGAGTGTTGGTTGCCTGGAGGAAAGACGAGAAGGTGCAATGGCTCCCAGTATCCAAACGATTCGTCGCAATCCTTGATGACGGAGTACATGGCGGAAGAGACGCGGATGATAATTAGGAATCGGAAAGCCGCCGAGATGGACGGCGACCAAGCAGGCTTCTGATGCGCTCTGGTGTAGTCTTGGAAGAGAGCATTGCGACGAGACAGAAGGGCGTTAGCGGCAGCGGCATCTTTGGCAGCCGATGCTTTGGCATAACCAGCATCACCTTGCTTCTGGAAGCGTAGTCCCTGCCCCTTCGGGACGTGCGGCGAAGCCATGGTGATAGCACGATTTGAATGGGTCGGCAAAAAGTCCAAATATTGAGAAGCTCTGCGTCGAAACTGCCGTGATGGTGGAGAGGAGGATTAAAAGCTTCGCCGTCAACTTGTGGTAGGTGCGGGATCGGAAAAAGCGTTGTCAACTTGCCAAGAGAGGAAGAACTTCAGAAACAAGCAAGGGTCCGCGTCTTGCCTTGCACAAGAAAATGTTCTGGCAAACCGCTTTCTTCTTGATTGCCAAGAAAGTGAAAATCGGAAAATAAAGCGTTTTTTGCGATCGAGCCAACGAACAAAACACTTGTGTGTGACGCTTTGCTCTTCACCACAACTGACCTCATCAAGCTCAATTATGTGTATCTGCAACTATCCCGGTTACAACCAGCACACAGCAGGAGACAAAGATGCGTAGAGACATGTTGATCATTGGGATTTATTGCGGGTATCGAAAGTCGATTTTAGCAGACTACGCTCGCAGGGACTGTGCACGTTACGATTACTGCTGCGACGATGCTGATGCGGAGCAGAGAGTTAAAACTGATATGTGCTAAAACTGTCTATTGACCGAACGCTTTCTGAAGACCGGAGAGAAGCCTCTGCTCAAAGATGTCTTCGACAAATTCGCCTTCTTCAGTGAACCATTCGCCTGTAAATGTCGAGGAGGTGTACCCATTTTTCGAAGCGGGGCAAGGCAAAGTGTGTGTCAGTAGCAGCTCTATGTGAGATGTTGAAATAAGTGCCGGGTTGCGCTTACCCAAGTGACCTAGTGATAGTGAGTCGCTTTTCTTGCTAAGAAGTGATTTGCCCTTGTTGCTCTTGCGAGTGTAGTCGAACTGGAGTGTATAGGCGGGAGGCGTCAAGATAGGCTTGCCGTTGGCAGCTTTTGCGTTCTTCTTGGTTGACTTTGGAAGAGACGGAGAAGCAATGACGAGATGCTCTGTCTCGATGCGATTGGAGAGCATTTTGCGTGTACCGGTGAAGATAGTATTGCCTTGCAGATACGAGTCTCCGAATTGGATTGCAGAAAGGACGACGTAAACCACCACGGCAATGGCACATGCATGCTTGTTGCGACTCCATTCCTTCTCGATGAAGTACGACCAGACAGAAACGCCAATCATGATGGCCGAAGCTGTGAACCCGAGCGCAAGACGCAGGTCAGCGTGCAAATGACTGACCTTGAAGGGAGCGAAGCCTTGCGCTTTGGCGGCTGAACCATCTTCTGGCTGACGTGAAAGAATCTGTTTTAGTTCGAATATTGCTGCCAATGTCAGTCAAGCTCGTTTCCCTGAGGTGTATGTCGGAACTGCAACTTACCCTCTCCACAGCCTCATCACAGGTAGCCTTGAGCTCCGACAGGTTCGAGTTGTCGACGATGATGCGGTCGCCTTTTGGGTTGTCGCTCGACGTTGGCTTCGTCATCTTGCAATGCTATGTTTGTTGTACGGAGCTGCGTCTAAGGGGCTTGCAAATGTTGGTGATGCGGACGACACCTGTGAAGGATAATGCATGCCTCCGCTTTGATCAAGGGTCTGTAGGAACAAATGAAAGTCTGAGCGGGTTGCGACGTGGAAGCCGTCTTCCGATTTCTTGATTTTGTTAAGCTCTGGATGTGAACAAACTTCGAATCGGTAATCGGGATCACCCATCGATTTCAACAAAGTTCACCGCGCAGAACGCAGATCCGTGAACAAAGAGAAGCGACACGACATCGACACACGCTCCTCTTGAGAACAAGAAGAAAAGGCCCAAGTTCGCTACAAATTTTCGAGGCAGTTGTCCCCTCTCTCTCCATCCTACGGCAAAGGAAGGAATCTTCTTCCTGTCAATCACAATTTCCAACTTTTTTTGGCCGGTCACAAAGGGGCCGTTCTGCCTCCCAGGACAGCACTCTACGACTCTCTGATTGAATCTTCTCGTTTTCTCGTTTGTGTGGGTGTGTGTGTGTGTGTGAGTGTGTGAGTGTGTGGCCGTGATCCGAAGCAATTTCATTTCTCACCTTTCTCCAGAAACGAACGAGGCAGCAGCCGGCAGTGACAATCGCGAGTTGGTGTCACACATCTCATCTTCGTCATCTCCACCATCTCTCCACACCAGAACTCTGCTACCTTTCGCCTCAAGGTAGCTTCTTCGATCCTGCACGCATCGCCAGGATCCTCACTACATCTCTCAATCCTCGTCGCCGTCAACGTTTGACCGCACAAATCGCCCATCATGCCTCCTAAGAAGGGACAGAAGATGACACTCAACGACTTCTTGGCCGACGAGTCAACCGGCAAGACTTCGTGGGCTGATGAGATGGACGACCTTCCCATCTCATCCGCTCCTCGCGAATCCAGCTACCGCAGGGGCGGCGACTTCCTCTCCAGCGTCCCCGACCGTGTCGACCGTGACCGTGGCTTCGAACGCCCTGAACGCAGCTTCCCTCCTCGTGAAGAGCTTCCTCTCCCGGACAAGCCTCCTTTCACCGCTTTCGTTGGCAACCTCTCCTTCGATGTCATGGAGGCCGATGTAGAAGAGTTCTTCGCTCCCGCCAAGACTGTCAGCGTCCGTATCGTCACCGGCCACGACGGCAAGCCCAAGGGTTTCGGCTACGTTGAATTCCAGACCCAGGACGATCTCAAGTCCGCCCTTGACCGAAGCGGCAGCCAACTCGCAAGCCGAACCGTTCGTATTAGCGTCGCCGAGCCCCCCAAGAGCGCTTTCGGCGGCGACCGACCCGTCCACACCAGCCAGGCCGACGACGCTTCCCAGTGGCGTCGTGCTGGCCCTCTTCCTCCTGCAGAGCCTCGCGGTGGCTTCGCTCCTCGCCCTGAGCGCTCCGGTGTTCCTCGCACTGAAGGCTCCGGTTTCGACAACATGGACGTCAGCGGTGGTGTGCGAAGCGGTTTCGGCGCAAAGTTCCAGTCCGCTCCTCCCTCGAACCGTACTCCTCGTGATGCCGCTCCAGCCGAACCTAGCCAGGGTGATCTCGCCAGTCAGTGGAGAACTGGCAAGCCTGTTGAAGGTCGCTCCCCCGCCAACTCCCGTCGTCCTTCTGGCATGGCCGACGCCGACTCGCGACGATCCTCTTTCCGTCACCGCAACGACGCTAACGATGTCGATGACAAGTACGCATCGCAAGAGCGCATGGGCTTTGGCTCCAAGTTCACTCCTGATCAGACTCCTCCCGAGAGCCCTGCTAACGCCAAAAAGGGCTTCGGTTTCGGCGCCGCCGAGCGACGTGGAAGCGGCCAGAACGCCGGTCCTGCCCCTGCCTCGGATGCTACCGACAACTGGCGTTCCGCCAAGAAACCAGCTTCTGGATCCTCCAGCCCAGCTCCTTCCGCTGCCGCTCCTGCTGAACGCAAGAAGCTCGACTTGAAGCCACGATCAGCTGAGCCCACTACCCCTGCCGCTGCTGCCACCGCCGCCAACTCGTCCAAGCCCAGCCCATTCGGCAACGCAAAGCCCATCGACGCCTCCGAACGTGAACGACAGATTGAGGAGAAGCTCTCACAGAAGGAGAAGGAGAGGCAAGAGGAACTCAAGGCCAAGAAGGAAAAGGCTAAAGCTGAAAAGGAGAAGAAGGAAAAGACCGATGCTGCCGCTGCTGCTACTGCTGCCACCACCGAGAAGCCCCAGGCTGATGCTTCGGGCACTGCCTCACCAGCAACAGAGGCTGCTGCACCCGCAGCTGCCAAGGCTCCCCGCGCGGCGCCACCCACAGGTGCTTGGGGCCAGGGCCGTAAGCCATCCGGCGCTCTCGTCGGCGGCGAGCAAGCTTCTCCCGCCAACGAGGACGACAAGTCCGCCGACGCGCAAGTAGACAAGGTGGCCGAAAAAGTTGAGGAGACCAAGCTTGACGCTTAATCGTATCGCAATGTAATCCTTCCCTCTCCAAAAGAAGGGCCTAGCTCTTCAAGCTGCTTTCTTCAGCACCTTCCTCATATTGCCAGCGCCGATAGAGATGCGCCTCAAAAATCGTTCGTCTACCTTCTGGATACCCTTCCATCATCTTTGAAGAAGAAGCAGGCGAGCTCTTTTGGAGACCACTCAATCGAAACGCGCACAAGCAATTGGGTCTAAGCATAGCAATCTCGTCTTGACCTATGTAATGTACAGCTAAGTTTTCTTATTCTCTTCTCATTTGTGTTTATCCTTGTCAATAAGTTATGATGTTCCCCAAGCCGTGGGCTCGCGGCATCTTTGATTTGCCTTCGCGTGTCCATAAGGAACGAGACTGATGCCCTTGTGAGACCGGAAAGTCCGCTTGATCATCACTCACAATCTTCATCGATCTACACAAGCACAATGCAGACTCGTCATGGTTTGGCGTTGATTGCTGGCGCTGTAAACAATTTGTGTACAAAATCTTCCCAAGAGCCGTATACACCCGTGTAGGCAGAATGCGGAACATCAAAGAGATGGAGACGAGGTGGAATTCCACATCTGTCCGGCGGCAATCAATTTGCGAACGGCTTCTTCACAAAAGATGACGCCTGTCCTGGTCGAACAGATACCAGCGGCACCTCCCTCATCGCCGCCGCCTGTTCGCTTCTTGCGATCGCCCACACGCCACCAACCAACGAGGCTCGAGCTATTCTTAGCCGGACCTACCAACGCCTCTCGTTGCTGCTGACCCCATCCTTCAACATCGGCATGAATCCTCCAAAAGCTTGAGAGTACTGCAACGGGTCGCTTGGACATCAAGGATTGATACTCGGAGCTCGTCTTGTTGAGGCTGACAAAGTTGGGGCTTGCTGTGCCCAGGTTGGCATCAAGACGCTCCAGCCAAGAGGACATGAGGAGTCTTGGATTGCCACCGCCAGCACCCCAAATGCGCCATCCTCCGCCGGCCAGGTCATATTGTCGTGCAGCGCGTGCTCTTTGTCCTGGAGCAAGAATGCGGTCCACGACCGACTTGCCTTTCAAGAGACCAATGATGCGTGTGATGCCGATGGGTTCTGCAAGAGCCGGGAGCAAGTCGTAAAAGAGGGAGCCAAAGGTTCCGTGGTAGCGAGCAGCAAAGCCTGCACGGGCTCCAGAGTCTAGTGCGACGGCGTCTGTATACCAAGAGTATGGCGTCTCTGCGTCAATATGAAGGAAGGAGTGGACGAGTTCAGGATGTTGGATGGCGAAATCTTGGGCAAAGAGATGACCATATCCAGTAGACACAAGCATGAACTTGCCAAGCTTTTCACCGTCTTTGTTCTTTTTGTCACCCTTCTTTGAGCTGCTGAGGTCGATTTGGTCGTGCTTCTCGAGAGCGTGGTACAAAGCTTCGGTTTGAAGGCGGACCGAGGTGGGCTGGTAGACAAAATCGGAGTGGCCATAGCCGATGCGATCCCAGAAGCAAACACGAGTGAGGGCTAAGTGACCGTCCTCGTCGCCGTCTTTGAGACCAGAGCCTGATCGAGCTACCATCTCACGTAGGAATTGTGCAGCGATCACGCCCGAGACACCGCGCTCCGACATGACGAGGGCAGTAGGCGTAACTTGAGTAGAGTTGTGAGATTTAAGATCATTGGACTGAGTAGGAGCCGATTCGCAAGCGAGATGAAGGCGGAAGGAGACGGGGTAGGGGTTGACGTCGGCTGGGTCTTGTGGATACACAGGGTCCTTTGTCAGGGAGGTAGGATGCACAAGGGTGAGGTTGCCAAGAGGCCTGAAGCCAGAGTCGGCAGCGTCGAGCACGAGGTCAAAGGTGACGAGGAGAGCAGCGAGTGCAACGGCGAGGCAGCCAAAGAGGGCCCAGACGAGCTTGAAGCGCCTCCCCCACTTACCCTGAGCACGCGAGAGGGGAATCTCGGTGACAATGGGAGCACCTACGTCCGGATTGAGAGTGAACGGGATCTTTTGCTTCTGCAGATGTAGAGATGAGAAGAACGCCCATAGAGTGGAGAGGAGGCAAAGGCCGGCTGAGGCAAAGCCAAGGTAGGAATGGGTCATGCGAAATTCGGGTACAGCAACGAGGATAATGGCATCTGCGACAGTGCAGCAGAGGACAAATAGGTGGAAAAAGTTGGTGGTGTGGGAGGCAAGCTCAAAGAAGAGCAATCCAGGTGCCAGCATGGACACTGAGATAAGGCATAACCAGAGCGGTACCAAAGCTGGAGATCGGTGAGGAGGGAGGAGCAAAGGTATGGGTTCGAAATAGCTGATAGCGAGCAGGATGAGCAAGATGGTGACGGGAAGCAACAGTACGACACCTAAGCCAAAGTAGAAGCGGACAAAGAAGCTGAGATATGGCGAACGTGATGCTCTCTGCGCAGGAGGAGGAGTGGATTGCGGGATGGAGCGATAGTCGGAACCTGCTGAAGAGCTGCCTAGCAGAGGTTGGCGTTCGCTGTCCTGGGCGTGATTGGTCGCTGAGGACCTTGAGATGGTCGAAGGGGCCATCTCGGTAGCGTTTCCTTCGTTCACGTTGTCCGATGTCCAGAATGATGATTGGGAATGGGAAAGCGGAGCGTCGATCCGATACACCGTGATCCGGTCTTGTTGTGGATGCAATCGAATGGTGTATATGGAAGGATCCTAGGACGATACGGAAACTCGGACGACGAAGTCGGATGGATCCCGGCGATGACTGTGATGGTATTGAAGCAACGACGACAAAGAGCGGATGCTGAGTATAACTGGCTGGCTGAGCTTGACAGGACAGGATCAACAGGACAGCTTTAGCAAAGGTGTGGGGAATCGAGCCAAGCCCAAGCTTCGAAATGACGCCAATACGCGCTGTGAGCCAAAATGCTCCCCGCAAGAAAGTGGAGGATGGCATGCCAAAAAAATGTGACCAAAAAAGATGTGAGACTTGGGACGTGACCGTCTTGGCTCGATCCGATGATGCACACAGCATGGACCCTGTTCTGAGCAATCCGGTTTGGTTACTCTATCACGAGTACTGAAAAGCTCAGCGCACTATCCATGATGTGGCAGCATCCTTGCTTGGAGAAACGTTGCGTGCAATACATCTGGCCGCAAACTCATGCTGGGCTTACAAGTTTGCTGCATCGGAGAATTGTGTTGAATGCAGAGTCAACTTGGTTTCTCTTAAGCGCCAACCTCAAGAAGATGTGAGTCCCGCTGCAGGTGTTGCAGCTTCGGCACGCGGAATTCGCACAGAGCTGTCAAAGGGTTTGTGCGCGCTTCTTTCACTTTTGGCGCTTCGTGTGTGTTAACGCGCGAGAGTCAGAAATCTCTCTCTCTCTCTCTCTCTCTTCTCGCACAGCAGGTACACGCACGCAACTCTCTGATAATTTTGGAAGCGACTGAGTTGTGGTTGCAGCAACACGCCGATCCCTTTCGCATTTTGCTCCGAAAGTGTCACTTTGCTTCTTGGTTCCAAAGTGGTTGCTTTCCTTCTCTTCTGACAACGACGCTTTGATCTCTTCGGTCCATCCGACGCATTCACGACCCATCTAAAGTTACGCAAAGTCGTCCTTGACTCAGTCCTATCACTCACAACGCGACGTCTGGAAACCCTCTCGTTGGCATTTACACGAAGCAGCGCTTTGGAACGACTGACTACCTCAGCCCACTTTCCCACTCTTTCATATCGGCGGACACCGACCAAGCTGATACTCTTATCGGCGGCTTTCCCATTCGACCTGCTCATCCCTCTTCAACCTTCCAACGCTTCTTTGTAACCTTGGACACATGTCATAACTCTAATCTCGCTTCTTCCGACGCATTGCCTTTGGCCTTCCCCTTGGGCTCTCTCTTGTGTTCACTCAAAGCCGCGCTCACCATGGTCAACACAGTCTTCGGTCTGTCGCTCAAACAGGTCTCGCTCGCTGTCCTCACCATTCAAAATACGGCCCTTGGTGTCGTGATGCACCACAGCCGAGTGTCAGCACCCATCGGAAAGTCCTACTTCTTTCCCACCGCCGTTCTTCTCACCGAACTGCTCAAATGCCTCATATCCTTTGTCATCGCAGCAATATCCATAGACAGCTCCACCGACTCACTTCCGCTTCCATCAGCATCCAAACGCAAACACTCACATTCAGAACACGACTCTTTACAGCCACGTCCAAGATCAACGTCATCACACAGAGATTCTGACGATTCATTACGGCTCGCCCAATCAAAGATCGACTTGGTTATCGAAGAGATCACTGCGCAAGACTACTGGAAACTCTCCATTCCCGCATTCCTCTATGTCTTGCAGAACAATCTCCAATATGTGGCCGTCTCCAACTTGGAGCCGCCCGTGTTCATTTGTGCATATCAGATGAAGATTCTCACCACCGCTTTCTTCAGCATCGTTCTTCTTCGTAAAAAGATCGGCATGTGGCAATGGCTTTCACTCGCCATGCTTGCAGTCGGTGTTGCCGTCGTCCAGATCCAAAGCAAATCCGTCTCTGGTTTGGTACCATTCGAAGTTCGTACCCATGGCTACGGTCACGTTTCTGCTGGTCCGGCTGCCGACCTACCACCACCACCTCCACCTCCTCCCTTTGACTCGCATCGCGCCCCACCACCCGAGCGTCTTCCCAGCATTGGCTCTTTCCTTTCAGGCTCGGACGCCAAGGACTACGATCATCTTCCCCCCTCTTCGCCCTCCTTTGATGGCTCACGTATCTCGATGAGTATGGAGGAGAGCGCAAAAGCCGACAAACCTATGCAGCCCATTCAAGGCTTCCTTGCGGTTATCGCTGCCTGCTTCACCTCGGGGCTTGCTGGCGTCTACTTCGAAATGGTCCTCAAGACCTCTTCCGCTAATCTATGGACTAGAAACGTTCAGCTCTCTGCGTGGTCTCTGTTCCCAGCTGCCCTTCCCGTCTTACTCGAGATCGCACGTCACGGTCTAGCTGCCCCGTTCAATCACTTCGGTGCGAGCGCCTGGGCCACAGTGGCGCTTCAAGTCACGGGTGGCCTCGCAGTCGCAATGGTCATCAAGCACGCCGACAACATCTTGAAAGGCTTCGCAGTAAGCTTCAGCATCGTCCTTAGCTTTGGTTTCAGTGTCGCGTTCTTCAACTTCCCCTTCACAGCACCGTTTGCGGCAGGTGTAGCTCTTGTCATCCTTAGCACACTCTCCTATTCTCGTGCCCCGGGCAAGAGCTTGTCCAAAGGAGGACAATCTAGCTGGAGCGCTTTAGCAGACGCAGCGTCGTCCTCAGCATCTTCTACTTTCAAGGACAAAGCTAGACTGCTCAGAGACTAGAATCACACATGCAATCAACTCTAATCGCAATCCCCTTGGCGTTGCTGCGCTACGTTCGATAGAAGGTGACGTTCGGTTCATGAAGACGCCGATGTCCCTAGGTGAGTGTCGTCCTTTGACAAATGCATAGAATTGACCTGCGCATACCAAGCATCTGAGCTAAAACTACATCTCAAAAAAGATCCGCTGCTTTGACTTTGTGTTGGTCTCTTCCGTCTTCTTGTGGTTGTGATGCAGCTTGAGGAGGAGCTCCTTGTGGGTTGAAGCCCGGTGGAGGTGCGCCATATCCCGGTGGCGGTTGTGTCGGAGGTGGTCTTGCAAAGTTGGGTGGTGGCATCCCAAAGCCTGGTGGCAGTGCTGGAGGAGGCACTGAATATGGACCTCCAGGAGCGAAGCCAGGTAACATCCCGGGTACTGGTGCTTTTCCGCTCATCAGAGCCTTGTGTGCTTCTAATTGAATGCGCAATTGTTCCTTCGAGAGCACCAGCTTTTCTATCCTTGGTCGCTTGTTCTGCATTGGTATGTTGCCGTCTGCCTTTTGTGCCGCTCGCCTCTCTTTCCACTCTTTCAGGTCGTCCTCTGGAATGCCCGCCATGCCGTATATCTCGATCTCGAACGAGTCTCGCCCCGGCAAAGTATTCTCGATCCTGTATGTCAAACATGATTCGGTCAGTAAGGCTGCGCTGCCTGAACACTTGACTCGCCCGTGATTCTTGAAACTCACTTGTCTGGTTCTGCTTTGTGCACCTGCGTCAGATGAACTGCGAGACCGCCCGCTGTATTCAGTCTTCTAGGACATTGCGGACATCGGTAGTGTTTGGACTTCTGGTGTTGTAGAAGGACTGTGAGGTGTTCGCAAACAAGCTAGACGGTCAGCATCATCGCTCTGCTTCAACATCAGGCTTTCGACATTGTACGTACCCTTCTCGTCTTCGAACTCGCGGCTGCAAGGCGGGGATGTCAATGGGTGGAAAGTCAATAGAGGTCAGCGTCAGTAGGGTTTCAAGGCTGTACTATCTGGGTGGGCCCCACGGCCTAACTTACTCGCAGTACCAGCACCATGCCTCTAGCTGAGGAGCCTTTCTCTTCTTGCGCGTCATCACAGCGAAGCCCGTGTATGTGTGGTGGACCGAGGCACTTGCTGATGATGTGGTCGGAAGGAAAGAGTGACACCTGGAAGATGCAACTCCACTTTGCCAGGCAGGACCCTGACAATGTGAACGCGGGCCTGCAACGTTGATGCCGTGATCCTGACTAATCACGCATCCTCACTAAAGTAATTGCTCTTGACCACACTACTCTGGCACGCGTCAAACCACCGACAAGCCTTTCTCTGACCATACTCAACATTAATGTAAAGCCACCGCACGGATGATTTGACTGCTATAGTACAAGGAGGATGGTGTTCATGAGATGAATGCAGTTTGCATCATCGGTCCGTTCCTTGACGCTGCGAGTAACTTACTACTCAATTGCATTCGTCGGCCAGCTTTCCTACAGATGCGTCCCACATCACAGACTTGTTTGTGTGTGCGGGCTTGATCAATTGAGCTGTCCACGAATGCACTGCTTCTAGTGCGCAGTGTAATACTCGCCACCGGCCGCTTAATGTCGGGGCCGGGAGACTTCTACTCCGTGCCATCCTTGAACCTCACTGACAAACGACACCGAAAAGTGGCGGACAAACTAGTTGATCGCGCGATTTGTTGTCTTTTCTGGACCACCCTCTAAGCCAACGTCTAGCAGCTTGAGGGCTTCTTCCGGTTTAGATTGCCTGGAGAAAGAAAAAGTCGTGCGAATCCTCACCATAGTCTGATCAGAATTATGTGTTTGAGAAGTTAGAATCGCACTGCAAATAACCTGATGTCATATTTTTTCCCGTTTGTGGAAATTCCGGGCGCTGACAGATTGATTTATTAGTATCACTTGTATCAAAAATCGCATTACTGCTATGACTTTTTAGGATTTTCCCGCAAATTTGTCGCAAATAGTCCCAAAATGAAAGTTCGACTTTTTGCGAAACGCTGATTGCACGGCGAAAATCTCAGAGAAGATGACGAAAATTTCAAACTTGTTCTGACAGCCGACATTCGCTGCATGTTTTGGCGAAATCATACAAAAAATTGTCTTCGCGTGAAATTTCGTCAGTGATGTCAGTCTCATTGCGTGTGACTGCGAGACAAGTTCAGTGACACAATTTTAGGTCGGGGTTAAATACACCGAACAGCATCAAACGCACAAAATCTAGCGACATGTGACAAGTTACATTCGTCAATTCTTTACTTAAGAAGCATGCATGTACCTGGGCTGAAAGTAATACCCGTGCGATCGCTCAATCCGATCAAACACCTTTGCGCGATGGGGGAGGGATTGACCTGTTGAGCCACCATATTTGGCGGCCGTGATGAGCGCCTCGAGGTCGCAGTTGATCTTCTGGATCGCCATCAAGCCGTCGCTAACATGGCGAAGGAATTGCGTCACCTTGATGGAAAAGGTCTAACGTTATCTCATGGCCGGGGAGCGGAGCAGGCTACAGTATACTGTAGCGTGATGTGTATGAGAACTGTAACTATAGAGAATCCGTCGTCATGCGTGACCGGCAGTCTCACGGAGTCGGACTGCCATCGTGAAGCCGGTTCGATACAGAAGATGGCTCAATTGGAATGTCCTTTGTGTCAGTCTCATTCATAGAAGTCAAGCCCGTACCAGTGCGAAGTATGGGTCCAAGATGTGGGTATGACGACAAGACGCAAGAGAGGATGGGGCTTAAGTTGTTTGCCAATAGGCAGGACTACTCGAGGTGAAGATGGGATGATCCGTTCAGGGAAAGGTGTACTTCCTCGACATCTTCCAGGTATTGATCGAAGAGGCTGGCCGATGTTCTTGACACTTCACGATGGCACGCTAACAGGTGGAGATTAGACGTTTCAAATCTTTCCGAGGATAAGATCTGATATCGAAGCACAAGTTGAGAGATTTGTAATCTAGATAAGCTGTGAGCCTATGTGTCAAGTTGAGACAGTAGCTTACTCATCGCACTCAAACATAGATGCTGGACGAAAAGATACAGCTGGTGATCAACTTCATTCATAGGAGGACATCTCATACCGAACACCGAGCAAGAGAAGCTTTGCCAGCTTCGACAATGGGTGATGGGGTCAGTCGGATGAAACACCGGTCCGCCATGGCCGAACTCGGCTTCCCATTGTCGAAGGTCACGTCAGAATTCACAAATACGAGCACAGCATCAAAAAATGTGGAAACTGGGTCTCACTGCGGAGGAGACCTACCCATTACATTTCTACAAACGAAGCGCTGAGGCTAATCATACAAAGTCGCGACCGTATTCTCTGGGCGCATACGGAGGAGGAAGAAGAGTCTCTCCGGTGTGATCGTCGAACATGCCTTCTTCAGACATGTGTAAGGAGCAAGCGTCTTGTTCGACCCGATAGCGCTGGTTAGCGGCACGGCCGGTAGACGAAGAAGCTTGCACATGATTGTTGTGAGTCGCCTCATTTTCATATGGTCGACTTGGCACTGGGGGAGGGAGCGGGGCAGTGAGGGTGGGGGAAAATGTTGTCAAGGGGCTGACGGGAGTGGTGGCGGTAGGTGGAGTTGGCAGCGGTCGACGCGAGCCCGCTCTTGCGAGCGTAGTACTCGAGGAAGCAGCAGGAGGATCTTGGAAGGGGTTGGCATTGGGCGTCGAGAAGACCCGAGAATGATGCAGATATGAGTTACTTGCATTCACGGGTGATGACGACGAGTTGCCGTTGGTTGAGTTCAAATTCAACGAGCTCGAGTGATGATGTGTGAAAGCTGGACGGCGACGTGCTTGCTCATATGGCTGGGCATGACTGTCGTGCCACGGCGCCATTTGATATGTAGGCGTATGCGGTGTCGCATAAGCAGGATTGATTGGCGACAGAGGCGAGAGAGGCTCTCCATATTCGGAGGAGAGGATTGTTGCAGATGGATTGATCTCGCTGGTGGGACTGAACTCGGTAGGAGATGAAAGAGTCGAAGGCTGAGGCGAGCCAAGTCGGATCTCTTGAAACATTGCGGGCTCCCTTGTGCGTTGCTGCGAGTCGGTGTTGGTGATTTGAGTCATTTCAGCCTCAGGTCGAACCCAGTACTGTGATTCGTTGGTGGTAGCAGTGACCCTGCTTGGCACTCGACCGAGGTCGCCCTGACTCGAGAGGAAGTTGGTATCCAGTCGGAGTCTGGACGAAGAGCGGCGCCTTGTGTTTGATTGCGACGAGTCCTGAGAGGTGGAGGAGCTGGGAAGCAATGCTTCTTTGCGGTCAGCATCCATGTGAGCCTGAAGCCGTCTTCTGGGAAGAACGAGCTTGAAGTAATACACGAGGGAACCGACGAGGATAAAGATGATGAACATGATGGTGGCAGTGACGGAGGAAGCGATGATGATGGTTTTGACATTAGAGCCGGAATGCATGAATGATTTGCCAGGTTTGTAATTGTTTGGATTGATGACGATGCCCCAGAAGTTCATGTCGGTGACGTTGTTGAGGTTGCTCATTACGACGGAATGCGTACCCTCTGCAAACGTATCCGAGGTCCAGATGACAGGAGGCAACTGAGAGCCAGAAGCCCTGGCAAGTTCATCGGTCTGAGAGTAAGCATCGATGACGACCGAGGTGATGTTGTCGATCGTGACGTTGTATCTGCCTCGATTTGGACCGCGATAGTCAAGCACAGAAAGGCCGTGACCGGTGAAATAGAAGTTGACAGAGCTTCCGGCTTTGTTTGAAGTATAATAGTAGCTGATAGGTGCTGTGTTGATGTTGGAAGGGACGGTAGCATTGTGCCAATCGTCAGCGGGCCAAAAGTTGGAGCGTGGATCCCTGTTGTCGAGGATGCCGCCGGACCAGAGTAGTGAAGTATTCCATGGATTCGCTACAACGTCTGGCGTGACTGGTGCTGTATCTGGAGCTGCAGAAGCTGCTGGTGCTGCACTTGCAACTGGAGCATTAGAGGTATATGCGAAAGCGTAGTCGGTAGTGGTGGGCATTGCGGATGAGCCAGCGCCCCATTGCCATGGCGCGCTCGATGTGGATTGCCAGGTGTCGTCCATGATGGACTCGAGCTGATAGGGCAGGCAAAGTGGGAGCAGTGAATCGAGGGGCCTGAAATAGATCGGATGGTGATGGAAATGGTATGAATGGTGGAAGTCGCGAAGATGGAGGAAGCGGCGGCACTAACTTACGAATAGCCAAGAACAGAGATTGCGGTTACAGTCTGCAGTCAGTTGCAGGTCACAATCACATGGCTAAGCAGCAGCAGGCAGGCGTCCAGCAGGAAGCCGGCAGAAGAGAGGCAGCAGACGCGAGAGGAAAGAGGGAAGCGGGAAGCCAAAAAAGGCAGAAAACGGGAATTGGCGCACTTGCACTGTCAAACGATAGTGGCGGACAGAATCTCCGCACAAATCAGCAGGAATCCATGGCTGCGCTCTTGCGCTCTGCTGCACCTTTTTGCTGCGCGCCCACAGCGGTGAAGCATTCAAGCAGCAGCAGCTGCGATTTGGCGGTCAGCAAGCGAACGAACGAACGAGCGACAGACAATCGCGAGACGGCAATCTGCAAATTTCACTGAAAATTCGCCTTTGTAAATTCGAGATGACGGGCATGGAGCTGGAAATAGCCTTTCTTGGTTTTTGCGTGGGGAAGTCGGCAGGCGGCAAGCAGCAGTCAGGAACCAAGTCAAATTCCAAAAAAAAGGGGAGGATCGAAGCAGAACGTCCGTAAGAATCGGGATCTCGAGCTGCCGTTCAATGCTCTCTTTTTGAACACCGGCATCTCAAGACTCTTGGCGCATCGTTAGCACCACCATCGGGCTACGGTCGATGCAATCAATGCCCTCCTTCAGCAGCAGTCGCCAAGACTCGGTCCAAACGTTGCATGTGATTGATGTGTTCAATGGATCATAAGATTGCGATAGAGAGATATGCGGGACAGGAACAGAGCTGGACAAAGGAATATATGTTATATGAGCGTTTGTATAAGAGCATGCGACGAGTTAGTGCGGAACTGGAGTGCGAGAAAGCATGAAACGAGACTTGACGACGAGATGAGACGACGGAAACACTGAGACGGGAAGCGCGGAACGGAACGGAGAAGAGGCATGGCATACAAGAGTCCTGGCCTTCAAAACAAGTCTACTCGGAGCTCGACTTGCACTCGGAAGGCACAGCGTAGCCATCAGTACGCTTTCCTCCACCCCAAGGCGTGCGGCCGATCACGCGTGCATCCGTGCCCAATCCACGTTTGGCAAATGCCTTCCACAAGATGCACTTGTTCTGCCCACCAGTCAGGTGCTTGTCCGCCTGCACAATAGCGTCGCGAGCGTCAAAGAAGCTGGGTCGGCAAGGCTGCAGCTTCATGCCGTCCAAGATCAGCTGAACCAGCAGCGAGTTACCGTGGCGCGGCACGCGGCGCTTGCTCACACGGCTCTTGCCAAGCGAAGCGAGCTCCTTCTCGGTGAGGAAGAACTCAGACTGCTCCTCAGCAGTAGCGTTGGTAGCAGGCGGGAACAGGTTGGTAGTGAAGCCGTGCTCGAGAACGAGTGCCTCCTCCACCTCGTTGAGCATGGTGGCCCACACCTCACCGATGGCATGCACGCCCCAGTATCCGGCGTGGTCAAGGTACGAGTAGGTCTCGGGGTTGATCGTCTTGTTGGTCGAGTAAGGGTAATTTCGGATACCCTTGGCGCGGTTCGAGGCCCAAGAACCCATAGGCCAGTCGTGAGGAGCAGCACCAGTGCGGCGAATGATCGAAGCAAGTGCATCTCCCCATCCTTCACCCATACCTCCGGACTCGCCCCAACCAAGACAGCCACTGTTGGCGGGACCACCAGTGAGACGAGTCGAGAGACCGTGACTGTATTCGTGAATCACGATACCGGCTTCAAAGTCACCGTCACGGTAAGGCGTCGACTGATCCCAGACGTACATGCGCATCCTGCCGCGTTGACCATCTGGAGGCGTCATGAAGTCGGCATTGTCGGTACCGGCGCCGTCTTGAGCGAAAGCGATGACACCGTCATTGCCCTCACCACCACGTCCAAAGTTGTTCTCCTGGAAGTTGCCCGAGACCTCGTCGAAACCGTAAGCGTAGAGAAGATCGTGGTACTCGTTGATCGTGACGAAAAGCTGAACGGTGGCGGCAGCAACGTAGTCAGCAGGAGGCAGCTCCGAGTGTTTCTTCTCGGATTTGCGCCACTTGTAAGGGTAGTTGAACATCATGTCGGTCGACTTGTCTGGGCTAGGACGACCCTTGGGACGCTTGATGGAGCTCGACTTCCATTCGCCGTTGCCGGAGGGATCAGCTTGAGCGAAAACGTTGTTGCCTCGGGTGTCAGAATAGAAAGTGTTGTTGCCTACGACGGTGAAAGCATCATCCGCCTCGAGGGTCGAGAAGGGCGAGTGCTTTCCGGGGACGGTGTGCCAGCCCAGAGGAGAAGCTTCCTGGTAGCGTTCACCCTTCTCGTTGGAACGTCTGCCTTCGGTTGGATCGTTGAGACCCCATTTGAAGACACGGTAAACAGGGTCGTGGCTTGAAGGAGCAGCAGGCTCCTCAGCGTCAACGGGCTTGGACGAGGTGTAGCCGGAGAAGTCAGGACGTCCGAGCTCGGGCACCTTGTGGCTGGTAAAGTTGGGACGACCCAGCGAAGGAACCTCGGCAGGCTTGGTGGCCTTCTTGGCACGAGGTCTAGGCATGCTGTGCACCCAGTCAACAACGGAGCTGATGCTTCCAGGACGGTGAGCGTCGGCGTAAGCCTCGTAGGCATTGTCCTCGAGCGGGATCTGGAACTTCCAGACTAGATTGAGACCCTCAGCTTCAGTTTGAACGTAGGCGAGCTGAGCGGGGACGGGACCCTTGGCAGTGGGCACATTGTGGAGATACTCAATCTGAGTGTGCGAAGCCTGAGCGCCCGAATCGGTCTTGCCAGCATGAGGCTGGAGCTTGTGCTCAAAAGTGGTGACAATCTGAGCGGCCTCGCTCTCAGCAGCACGAGGGTCTGAGAGACGAGCAGCCAAACCCTCATCGGGAGTAGCCTGTCGCAGGAAGTAGATCAGGGCGAGACGCGGGTCGACGATGGACTCGGGACCGTTGAGGTCACGCTTGGCATGAAGATGCGAGAGAGAACCAGCAAGGCGCGAAGAGAGATCAGCGCCCTGGAGGAGGGGGTCGTCGCTGGGAACACCACAAAGCTCGTGAAGCTCCTCCTGAAGAGGTAGCACGCTTTGAGGATCCACCTTGGCGCGTTGAGAGGCGGCACGATCAGCAGTGGGCTTTGCGAGGCCGTCAAAGACGAACTGGTGGACGCCACCTCGAACAAAGGCCTCGTTGCTGTCAGACCATTCAGCGCCAGCCGTCTCAGTGTACTCGGCAGACGAGTCGGACTGAGGGAAAAGTCGAGACTCGAGCTCGGAGCGTAGCTGATCGCATCGCTGCGAGATCTGCTCCTCCGAAGCAGCTTCAGTGGAAGCCACACCGGGGTTGGTGAAAGGTTGTGGGGCCTTGCCAGCGAAGAGGGAGGAGCCGAAGGAGAGGATCTTGCCTTCGGGTGAAATGTTGATGTTGAGATCACCGTCGGCCACTTCTAGACCGTTGACGAGCTGACGGACAAAGTAGTGGGAGATACCGCTAGATGGATCGGTGTACGAGTCGGGACGAATGTAGAAATCGTGACCACTGGGAGCCAGGCCCTCGTTGTTATAGCCAAGAAGATGCTTTGCAAGACGAGTGGCTACGGCGTTGGGAGTCTTGGGGCCGACCTCGGCGTTGACATAGTGAATTGCGGCAGCATAGGCCTGCTTGCGAGTGGAGTCAGTGCCACGACGGAAAGGAGCGGCCTCGTTATTGGCGGCTTCGACGTCGGCAAAGACCTTGTGTTGGTGTTCAGGACCCCAAGCGAGCGACTTGCGGGTAGGGTCCTGAGGACGAGGAGAGATGTTGCTCACGAGGGAAGCATTTGTGGAAGAAACGCTTGCGAGAGTGGCAAAGCTGAGCCAGAATGGAAGAAGGGCGATGAGAGCAAAGAGGCGTTTGTGCCCGTGGTTGACGGCGCGTGCCATCGTAGCAGAAGGATGTGTAGTGCACTCGATGGGAAGATTTGACTTTCCTCCGAGCTGCACAGAAAAGGCTGTCTAATTTGTGCGTTCTAGTCTAAGTAACGGTCAACGCTACTGAGTCTATGTGTGGGCGGTGAAACGAAGCGCAGGCAGGCGATATCACGATCTCCTGAATCTGATCTATATGGATGGTGGCGATGCAGTGAGCGCGCGAAAGGGGTAGAAGGGAAGGAGAAGGTATCCGGGGGATAAAATGTCAGTTCTAGGTTAGTCTTGATGAGATAGTTGTAGTCTAGAGGTCAGTGGTGGTGGTGGTGGAGAGATAAGGGATTACGGATGGAGGTGAAAGAGATTCAGAGATTGAGGATCCCAGCGGGGCTGCGCGCAAAAGTGTGCGTCTGCGTGATTGTGTGTGTGAGAGTGTGATTAGCGTCGTCAGGGTCCTTGTTTAAGCGAAAGGAGCAAAGCAGCACAGCAGCCACAAAGAGATAGAAGGGACCAAAGCGGTTTAGATGCCGATTATCTACGCAAACCGGCAATTGAGCAGTGTGCCACAGTGCAGTGACTGTATGCGGCACGAGTCACGGCAGACAGCTCACAGCTGGTGTGCTCAAGTGGAGCAATTGCGAGCAGAGCAGCGAGCAAGATTTCATTTCACCGCCAACCAACGCCAACAGAGAGAAAAGATACAGTAAAGTGTCTCACAGCGATTTGACTGAGCCGCATTAGCGGAAGAGTCGATTGCCAACTGTCATTGAAAGCGGATGAGCCGAAAAAGGGAAGCGATCAAGCGAGCGAGCCCAAAAAGCAAGCAAGGTCAGGCGAGCTCCATCCAATTCAATGATGACGACGCAGCAGCAGCAGACAGCAAAGCCAAAGGATACTGTATCGCTCTCCATCTTTCTCCTCTACGATCGCCGCCCCTTTCCCTTGCCAAGCGAAAGATTGACAAGCGATCATACTCTTTCCATGTCCATCGGACCCTTGTTGGACTCGCTTGCAGGGCAGAGAGCAGATAGGGTCACGAGTGGTCCGCATGGCTTTGACCGCTTTGAACATGCACTTGTCACAATGGTAGCTCACAACAATACGACCCACAAGTTTGTACGAGAGTTGCTGCGATCCAAGCTCATGAGCTTGGTTTACTGTTGACATTTGTGTGGGGAATCTGGCGCCCAAACACCTGCCGAAATGGGTCGTGGTGAGTGTTGGACAAGTTTTCAAACCCAACTCCACGCTGCAGCTTCAAGCTTGAATTCCGTCACCCTTTGATGCGGACCTTGAAACAGTCTGAATCGGGATTCAACGTTCAATCTCATTCCCGATCTCGCTATAAACCAAGAGTGGAGCCGATCACGACCAAAACGCACAGGTCGCGAAATCCGCGATTCGGCTTCAAAGAGAGTTGCACTTTTGGACATTTTTCTTCGTGTCACAATCAACACACACACAACGAACAAACACTTTCGACGATTCACTCAACATCGTGGTCATATACCCTCACCATCCATCGTCGAGCGATTCCCCCGAGCGACACTTTGTACGACGACGCAACAGCTGATGCTCTGATATCGTAACCACCGGGTTGTAGCTGCCGACAGTTGTTCTGTCCAGAAGGCGCCTCGAAATGGTACAGGCATCTACCGCCTCATCCTCCCTAGCTGGACCTTCCGCATCGAGCTCCTCCTCATTCTCATCATCGTCCACCTCCTTCGTCTCGTATCAGGACATATTCGAGCATCTTGAGCTCGCTCGTCATCAGCGCGACGCACATCAGATCCGCTCCATCCTCACCGAGCGCAAAGACGATCTCAAGTCATGTCTCCAGCCCTTCCCGATTAGCTCTAACCTCGACTTTGGATCGACATCTGACTCCAATTTCCCAGACAGCATCAAGCTTGCCGACGGCTCAACTCATAAAGTAGATCAAGAGCTTCGCAAAATCTGCCAAGCCATCGTTGATCAGTACAATGTCTCTCAACCACAAGCATTTACATTGCTACAAAGCTTCCTCTCTTCAGATCATCGCTACTCTCAAGGCGTGGAAGATGTCGTGCGTTCCCATCTCCAAGTGGCTCCACCTTCACCAGTAAAGTCAAGAGCCACACGATCCAAGGATACATCCTCTCGCTCGCTCAAATCCACTCAGAGTTCCAGCTCCGAATCTTCTACCTCGGATTTGCTCGACGCATTCAATATCTTCTACTTTGAAGAGCGCATGTATCTCTTGCGAACCATCTCTTCTCTCATCCGCATCACAGAAGATTCGCAACACGATTACTTTGATCTTGCCAACCACGTTCTCGACCTCTTTGCCGACGAAGCTTTTGCTCTCGCCTCCATCGATCGATTTTGCTCCCTCGTCAATCTATCTCTTCCGGAGTCAATACGTCAGCAACCGCGATACTCTTCCCTCTGGGCAAAGCAAATCCTTAGAGAACAGTTCGGCCTTCTTGAGATTGTCTTCCTGCTTTTCTACGGCCGACTGTCACCGTCTCCTGATTCTCTTCTTGCCTTACTTCGAGCTGTTCACCAGACTGAGGTTGGGCGGCGTCAAGCCAACATCGGCTTCTTGGATGATGAGGCTTCCGAAACGGTCGAGTGCGTCAGTCATCTCCTCGTGCTGATTGCGGTCGAGCTACTCTCTTTGGAGGAGGTCATGGATGGCCTTGATCTTGTCCAAGGTACCGAATCACATATCTCGAGACATCCAGCCAGTCTCGAACAGGCACTCGACCTCCTCAGCAACACTTCCGCAGATCCATTACAAGCTCCCATTCTCCTTGCATGGGCTCTCGTCCTTCATCGCGTCGAGGACGCTCTTGTCGCGCACTACGATGCCTCCGAACTCGACTCATCCCAGCCACTCACAACATCCATCACTGATCTTGCCAATGTTATCAAGACCGACGATGGCGGTCCACCCCTGTGGAGAAGGCTTGCACAAGCTGCGTTTGCTCCAGAGCTTCGTCTTTTCGAGACAATGATGTCATTGCTCGCATCGCCCTTGTTGACCAGCAGCAACGGCGCCAGCACTCCTGCCGTTGCCGGCCCTTCGGCGCTCGCATATCGTGCCGTTTTCAAAGGTCTCTTGCTCAGCATCACCGAGCTTGTCAAGCCCGAATTCCTTCCCAACTTCAACGCGCTCGTCAGCTTGTGGGAAGCTACCTTTGGCTCTGGTCTCTCCCTCGAGCTCAGCCAAGCTGCTATCGATGGTGTCGCTGCTCTCTGCGATCAGTTCTGGCAGGTCGACAGCAGATACGAGTCCAGATGTACCACGTTGGACACTGCCAGGCGACGATGGCCCGTCAGCTTCCGTCCTTTGATCCTCCTCACAAAGGCACTCTCAGGCCACGCTCGCGTCGATGCGCAAGCGAGCTGGCCTTCCCTCCTCGATGGACGCTCTCGCCCCGAGGCCGAAGAGCGAGCCTGTGCCGCTGTTTTCGAGTATCTCGCCAACATCCCTACCTTTGCCCAGGTCTTGCCCATGGGGGCCAATACACCCAACGCACCCTTTGAGACCATGGAAGGCGGCGACTATACCTCGGTCACTTACAGAATCACTCGCATGATGCGCGTACCAGGCACTCAAATTCGTCTCTCGCCGGGCACCACTGGCTCCACCATCTCCGAGCTCGGCAAGGAGCCTGTCATCGTCTTGTGGAGTCCAGCTCGACCTGTCAGTGCATGGAAGCTCATGCGTGACATCCTCTCGTCCTTCCCTCCCGCTTACGCAGATCATGGTGTCGCTCAAACTGATGCAGACCCCTTTCGCGACCAGAAGCAGGCTGTCAACTTTGCCCAGCTCGCCCCCGCCGATTGCGACGAGCCATGGGAGGAGCTCGCCTCGGATGTCCTCGATCTCTTTGCGAGTATCGTTTCTGCAAGTGCAGACCTCGCATGGTCTCTGCTTGCACACCTCGATGGACGCGACATCAATGCGGATGAGCTTTCGCTCGACTATGAGCCCGAAGAGCTCGAACAGATCCAGAAGGAGAAGGAGGAACTTGCACATGCCAAGACTCTCTCTTCCATCGCTGTCAGCCTTCTGTCGCATGCCCTCGTCGCTGCTCCAATCAACGTCAGACTCGTTCGTTCCTCGCTGCGGCTTCTCACCGTTCTGCTGCCCTACGATCCCGATGCGGTCTGGCAAGAAATTCGATCGTCCAACGCTCTCATTGGCAGTCCGGGCGCCGTACCTTATTTATCCAAAGGTGCTGCCAGTGCAGGGGCATCCACTGTCTCGGCGCTTCTCACGCAAGAAATGGCGCGCGCTTCCTACGTCGGCCTGGTCTCGCTGCTCGACTTCCACATTTCGCTCTTCTCGGAACTTCGAAGGTCTTACTCCACCTCGTCGACCGACATACTCGAGACAAAGACGAGCGTCCTCTTGCGCACCTTGAGCTGGATTTTTGAATGTGTCTGGCCCGAGTATCAGAGCTGGAGATACACCCGGCTGGCGGATAGACTCGAGATCGGCACCAAATGCACGAAATTGCTCGCAATGGCGCTGGAGGAGCGAAGTTGGCGCTTGTCGCCCACACCCAATCCGGATCTGGCGGAAGAAGCTGGTCCAGCCGCTGCTCTCGTCGAAGCTGCAGAGAGAAGCTTGGTGACGAATCCAAGCATTATCGGTCTGGCCCCCTTGATCACATGTATCGGCACGGGCCAGCAATTGCTGGATGCTTTGAGCCGGGCCGGTCGACAGACGGACGCTTTACTGGCTGAGGACTGGATCGCATCGACACTTCGTCTTGCCACTCTCATCGTCTCTCGCAAGCGTGAGATCACCCTCTCTGCACTACGTGATCTTTCAACGCTTCCAGTAGAGACGGCCAAAAAAGCCATGTCTGCACGAATCAACATGGGCCTCTTTGAGCGGCTCTTCTTTGACCACACCATTGTAGCCTCGCGTTCAGCGCTGAGAGGCGGACGTCGATCGAATCGAGTCGAGCTTGCCAGCGCAGCCTTTGCCTACGTGCTGTTCCCAACTTCCACTCCGATCAGCTCGACCGCAGCGCATCTCATCACCGCAGTCTTGCGATCTGTAGCCGACCTCGCTTCGGCCAATAAGCCCGCACCTGGTTTGATCGGCCACATGGGCACCCTCGAGGAGCTCGAGGAGACGCTGTCCGGCTTAGTGGAGCTCGTCAGCAATCCAAACCAAGATCCTGCGCTCAAGGTGCAGGTTTGGACCATGCTTGCTGCGATTGTCGACACGCAGCCTGCCCTAGGCACGCTTCTGCTGACCGGTCGTCACTTGGCAATGACCACCGAGACACGTCTGAATACGAGCGAAAGTGAACCAAAAGCAAGCTCGACTCAGCACGGACAAGCACTGTCAAAGACTGCCCTCGATGTCGCATCTGATGCGGTTCTGTCCTGGAAGAGCATTCACAGCTCCAGCCCACAACTGCTTGAAGCCGTGCTCCGATTCTTGGACGTTGCTTGGGTCCACGCCGCAGAACACGTCGCTGCGTTTGACACCATTCGCACCAATGCAGCCTTCTTCCGAGCCTTGGCGGACGTCATCTGCGAAGCTTCTGATGTTCCCTCGACTTTGGCGGAGGGCTTCGCGGAAGTTGAGGGCATGCTGCGTTCGAGCAACGACGCTTCCGTAGCGACCTACTGCTATCGTAAGATGTGCCAAGCACGCTCACTGCGACTCTTCCAGCATGACATCCAGCTCGGCGGTCTATTGAAGGATCAGGCCAAGGGTACTTCGCCAGGCAAAGCCAGCATCGAGGCGCTGCTCGACATTCTCTTGTCCTCCGATCGCACTCTCGGCGCCATCGAAACGTGTTTCTCAATGCCTTGCGATCCTTCGGTGCGTGTGTCGCTAGAACGCAAATTGGCTGAACTGTTTCCGACCATCTACGTCGATTCCCTGCGCCATCCGGCTCGAAAGGACGACTTTGACCTCGACAAACGTTATGGAGATGACTATCACTTCAGCGTTTCTTCGTTCAGAAGCAAGGCTGAAGGACGTGTTCTGGATGGAGAAATGGGCGGTGAAGTAGCGTTGCTCGAGGAAGGTCTTCTAGCAATGTACACGATCAACATGGAGTGGAGCATGATTGATGTGCAGAACTCGGTGCTTCAGGCATGGACACAGTGCGTCGAGTCGTGTATGGGTCGCATTGTCACACAGGCGCTCAGCAAAGAGAAGGGGTCCGCACTCGAAAAGGCCGTGATCACGGCGTGGACTCGCCTCGCAACCCTAGCTGCTGATGAGGGCAGGGAAGGTGACTTTATGCGAGGTGTCCACGCCACCCGACTGGCATTGTTGACGAAATGCATCGAACTTGCATGGGGTCACCGCCGGAACAAGGAAGCTTCCAGTACTGATCAGATTGTACAAGCTGCTACTTTGTGCGGTCGACTCGTCACGCATCCCGTGTTCCGGGTGGAAGACAGTCTCAAAGGCACGGTCCCACCCGAGTTCCATCGCGAGGTGTTCGAGATGATCCTGGTCTGCATCGCACGTATCCGCATCTTGCTCGTGGACAAAGATTCGCTGGTGCGTCCCGACGATAAGACCATCGAGAGCCACAAGGCGTTGCATTCCTCGATCGAGCTTTTCTGCCGTCACGCTACCGAAGCTTTGCACATCAAGATTGAATCAGCTTTGAGGATCTTGCAGATTGCACAGCGTCACGAGTCTGACTTGCAGTACTTGGAAGACGATCTCGACATTCTCGTCAGCATCTTCGAGATGACCATCCGGCGTGATGTGGGTGCCGAGACCACTGTATGGCTCGCGCATGTTCAAGAGACACAGCTCTTGCAGGCCACAATTAGTCTGTTGGGTCGAGCACCGGTGCTGCGACCCGACAGCGCAGTGGGTATCAATGCCGGTGTCAATCCCAACAGCGCGCACCATGTCGCTTTCATGAAGCCCTTGCTTTCTTTGCTTTTGGCTATCGCATCCCAGCCCTCGTCGAGCGAAGAGCTCGCACTGCAAGGTGCTGTCAATGCATTGGCTTCCAACATGCTCACTGATCCACTCGAGAACGGTCAAGTCTCGGCTCTCTTGCTTTCGGGCGACCCGAATCCGTCCCACGAATGCTGGAGAATGATGCTGCGCATTGTTGTCAACCTGATCGACAACCTTGGCGCTGGGTCCGACAATCCGAGCTGGAGAGGCGTTAGTGCCAGGTTTGTGGAGACGGATGTTTACGGGTTCGTACGTGTCTACCAAAAGCAGATCGACAGAACGATGAACTTGAACGAACTGCAGACGCGACTCGATTCGGTATCTGGCACCATTGGTCATCTTCCCTCGGCGCAGGATCAGTTTGCCGAAAGCAGCTCAGGCGCACCTGTCAGCCTGGAGCAGCTAGAGGAAGTAGAGCTCATTTCGAGCTTGATGTATAGCTTGACGAGGATCGAGAGCGAGCAAGTTGCGCGTCTACAAGGTACAAACGCAAGGTACGACAGCGGCGCTTCAGCAGGGATTTCTATTGTGCAACATTTGGCAGAGACTGCAGCATGGACTCTCCAACCTCTGGTACATTTGCTACAACGTCCCAACGAATTGACCACTTTGCTTGGTCTTGATCCTTCAGCTGAAGCTACGAAGCTTGCACAAGAGACAGCGTCCAGCAAGATCCGCAATATCGTTTCCGTGCTGGTTGCCAGCCTTTGGAACCACACCAAGTGCTTTTTGGTACTGTGTCGCGACTTTGAGTCTTGGCCAACCACTGCTTCTGGATGTGCTATCATTCGACCTACCACTCGCACCAGTGCAGTACGCATCGCCACTCTTGGCACATTGTTGGATCTCAGTTCGCATCTCACCGACTTTATGAGGAGTAACAAGCAGAAGATATCGGCGGAGGACAAGGCGAATTGCTCGGCTACACTGGAGCAAACGTTGGGTCTAGCAGCAAGTCAAGCAGCCATTTGGGCAGCTGGCAAGTCCAAAGAGCTTCAGTATAAGGAAAGGGCGAGACTGGAGCATATGGCTAGACAAGAGCTAGAGTCGGGATTGTCAAGAGATATTGTGTCGGCTTTGAGAGCGGCAGAAGAGGTTGTTGGTAAGGAAGGGAATTTGTTTGGGTTGATTACGGGATTTGTTGAGGGGAAGTTGAATGGTTCGTCGATCTAAAAGTTGTAGAGCCGAGAGTCCACAATTCAGAAGTATCAATATTGTTGTATTACCATCTACGCAGTGTAATGTCCTTGAGACTGTCAGAAAAATGAGACTTTGAAGCTGTGCGAGAGCATACAGAGTGATCTTGGTGGTGAGAACTTTTCCTCGTTGCCGCATGTGTATGAGATGAGAAAAGACCCTGCATTGGCAACGTGGTAGGAACCGCCGGTAACACGCAGCATTCTGTCTCCACTCCAACAGTGCGGAATGCGAATCACAATGATGACGATGCACGGTCCCACTCTCTCTCTCTCTCCCTCTTTCTCAGAGTCTCCTTCCTGTCTTCGTTGCGCACTGTTCACTCTCTCTCCCTCTCTCTCTACCACCATCAGTTTGTGATCTCATGTGCTGCTACAACCGACTATGAACTTTTCTCAAATTCCTGAACTCACACCTCTGGATTCGAAGAGCGGACTACAACTTGAACAAGGTCAGGCTCTCTCTCACAGCGGTTCAACATCATTTTCTCGATGAATATCAAAGCGACTGATGTCTGTTTTTCTCCTCAGCAGTTGAAGGTTGTCAACCTAGCATTCTTAGCTGGTGTTCTTATTCTACACAGACACCAGTGAAACTACCACTTTTGATCGACTCTGTTTTTCCGACTAGCGAAGACAAGAACTTGATTGAACAAGTGATAATTCATGTTCACGGTAAAGGTAACTACCCTTTCCCCTCTCTTCTTTCGACTGTTTTTTTTTTTTTTTTCACAGCGTAGACACTGACTAAATATAACGGAGATTTTGTGGTAGATCGTAACGCAGGAGAAGCATATTCAGATATGAATTTGGCTCGTTCGAAACTTTCTTCACCAGAGCAGAGAAGAAAAGTTTTGATTGTTGCACCACAATTCGTAAGTTCTCCTACTTTCATCATCACTAATTCTTCCGCGATGAAAATAGAGGATTTGCAAAATTGACAATAATACCATCGTCCGAGACAGTTAAATGGTCTAGATAAAGGCAAGAAATATTCGCAAGAATCAGATATTTCAATTTGGAAAAGTAACTTTGTAAGTCCCCCTTCCTCCCAAACCCATCATCGCTCAAAATTGCCTTTTTCTTCCTCTGAAATTTTCTGTATTATGCAATTTTTAACCATACTAACATCCGTTCCCTCGCCTTTTCGATTGGATATAGTGGGGAGAAGGTTCATCTAGTATCCAACCTAAAAATGCTCAAGTTTCTTCCTTCGAAGCTCTTGATGCACTTTTCTACCATTTTACTAATTTGAAAAAGTATCCAGCTTTAACTCGAATTGTTATTTGTACGTTTTTTTTCCCCTTTCCCTCCCTTCCCTGCTGGCGCACAAAACCCATTGTTCATCATTGTTGATAAAAAGCTGGACTGACCTTACTCGCTCTCCCTCTTTTTCTGTTCGTGTTGTGACAGCGGGACACAGTTTAGGAGCCCAACTCGTGCATCGATATTCAATTCTATCCTCCATTGCCCCTAATCGCCCCGGATTAACTACTCAATTTATAATTATGAATCCAGCAACATTTCTATATTTCACTCCAGAAAGACCTTTCCCACAACACACATTCTCTCAAGAAAATAACATATACAAATGTAAGCTCCTTTTCCCCCCTTTTTCGAAAGAGAAATCAAATATTAACCAGAAAGTTTCGAGGTTATTCAGACGGATTCGAACAAATCCAAGCCAAACTTTCAACCTACCCTCTTCCATTCACATCACCAATCCCCTACCTTTCTCGTTTCCTATCCGAAAGACAAACCCACTTCATTCAAGCCAAAAACGATACAGGAAAAGGTGATGAAAGAATTCAAGCTATGGCTCAAGGTAAAAAGTTTTCCCCTTCCCCCCCCTTTTTTCCATCATAACAAAAAAGAAAAAGTGAATTAATTAAACCTCAAAATGTGTGTTCCCCGTCAAATTCAGGTACAACAAGATTAGAAAGACTTGAAAATTATCTTGATCATCTAGCAAAGATGGAAAAACCAATCAAATTTGATGGAGTAAGAAAATGGACGGTTGATTGGGTTCCGAATGTTGCACATGATGGTCGAGAAATGTAAGATTTTTTTTTTGGATTTTGTTTCTCTTTAAGGCTTGACATGCATTTTTACTAAAATCCAATCTTTTCTTCCTTTCCTACACACACGTTATCTGTTCTAGGACGACTTCATCCGCAGCTTTGAACCGCATTTTCCACCACCATCAAACTCCATCTTAAAACTTTCTCACACCTGAGTAATCACTCAAACTTCATCCTCAACCCAAGGGTAAAAGGTAATCTAGCATCAGTCACTGTAATTTCTTCATCATCCTCTTGCACAACCTCTTTCAACAATTTATTCAAATTTCCTCTAGTAGCTTCCTCCAACTGTTTGGGAGCTTGAAAGTATAAAGGTTTACCATTGATTGCTAAACTTGGTTTTTTGAGTTGTAAATCCGGAATTTCTGCCAACACCTCTAATAAATCCTCCACCTTACTATCTTTATTCATAGTAATGATTCTAGATTCACCCCCACAAACTGGACAATCTTGTCTTTTTTCATGTTCAAAAGTATACGTATAAACACTTTCGTTTCCAGTAAACATCATATAATTATTCAAATAACTCGCTGCCCCCGTTGCAATTTTCCAAACTTCCATTACACAAGCAGCTGCAATAATCGCATTTGTACTTGCAATAGCTGGGATAATATTTTTAACAACACCTTGAGTTAAGTTCCAAGTTACCCCTTGAATTCCAAATTCATTTGCTCTTTTTGTTGCTTGTTCAAATAACCAAGAAATATGATCTGGATTATCATTATCCAACTTTTTTTCACCAAAAACTTTAGGCCATTCTAAAACACTTGCCCATTCAATACAATGTTCTGGAAGTCTTGGAGTATTTGCAATAGTACAAATAGGATAAGTGGTTTGTTTATTTAACATATCCAAACTACATTCATAACAAGAAGTGACCGTAGGTAAAATCACTCTTGCTTGACCTTTAAAACCTTCTGTACCTCCATCGATTAACGGTTTTAATGAATCCGGATTTTCTTCATCTACCATGTTAACTAGAGTAGCATTAATCCATCTTCTTGCTTCTACGGAATCTAAACCACAAATGATAATATTGAATTGCATATAGTAATTTTCATCTTTATCCTGAATTTTTCCATGATATGGAGTAATTTTAACACCTGGTACTCGACGCCTAACAAACTCGGCAGCAATTTCAGCTTTAGATCTACCTACATCTTTATCTCTGAATAAAAATTGACGATTTAAATTGGAAACGTCGATTGTGTCCATATCGATGATATGAATATCACGAAATCCTGAAAGAGCTAGATTGGATAGAATTTCGCATCCTAGACCACCTGCACCTATGACGAGGATACGAGATTGATTTCGAAGAAAATTTTTGGGGGCAGAACCGGGTTGAAAGGAAGGATCGGTGGATGGACCTGGTTTATCGAGTAAACGATCGATGTATGTGTAACGATCTGGCCATGTGAGTGTGCTAGTAGTAGTCATTGTGTATGATGTTGTGAGGGAAAAGGAAAGGAAGAGAGAAAGAGAAAGCTGAGTTGACAAGAAGAACCAGAGTGGAGGCGCAGCGCAGAGATGCAGTTCGTCGCGGTCCGTGCGAGAGAGACAGATGTTAGAACGCTGAAAACTAAATTTTCTTCTTTTGCTGCAACTGGTTCAAGCCGAAAAAGCGATACTTGAACCTCCTTATTAGCAGCAAACCTTGGGTAGCAAACCACAAGAAAGCAGCAAGCAAATAAGGAATTGCAACGATGACAGAAACAGCAATATAGATCAAGCTGACATAGTAGATGATGGGAGTGGTTTGCTTGAGCTGAGCAGCGGCGTGATATAGAAACGTAGCTACCATTTTAAAGGCTGCTTGTTGAGGTGGTTGAATCTAGTGAGAATGAGTATGATGGAATGCGTAAAGCAGCATTCCGAGTTTGGCGGGTTACGGCAATGGAATACATAGAAAGCTCTTTTCGAGGTCGATTGGAACGCCAACTCAAAAGGCAGACGAGACGAGACCAGACGAGGCGCACGCAAGTTGCTTGGCATGCAACCAAGTGGCGTTGTTGTGCTAGATTAGCATGGCCAATAAGAATGCCGATTAAGCTTGTTGAACACGGGGCATGCTATTCGAAGTGTCACAAGAGCAAGAGACAAGGGTGTTGTTTTCTTTTGTGCAACTTTGGAAGTTCACATTCCGACCTCCGAATGACAGATCGGGAAGCAGTGCCAGTGTGAACAGCAACCATTGATTAAATTCATCTTGTACTGTACAGTACAGTACTGTACTGTACGATGAGCAAGACCAGGAACAGATCATGATTCTCTGACAATTGTGTCTCGGCAGTCTCTGGAAATCGGGTCGGCGAGAACAATGCTTCCATATTGTGCCCATTGGAATGGAATGTTGATGCGGTAAATGACAGAATAATGATTCCCAGGAACTCGTTTTCATTTGTCAAAATGATCGATCGAAGGCCGTACAGTAACTTTGGCGATCCTCCTTCCTCCTGTTGCTGTGTGTGTGTACACTGTGAGTGGTATTATTTTCGGAGCCGTTAAGGACACGGAATCCCGCGTGTCCATAAAAAGAAAAAAAGAAAACCTAAGGGCAGCGTCGAATTGCCGAATATCGCGACCTCGCGGATCGAATCGAGTTGAGTTGCACGCGCGTGTGTCTGTGTGAATCCAACGGAAATTCGAGAGAGAGAGAGAGAGAGCTGCGTTACTGCATCATCGCTTGCTTACTTTTAAGTTTTAATTTTGTGCTAAAGAGTGGGGGGAAACACGCCAAGAAGAGTGCAACACAACGGCATGCAATCAAAACAAGGGACCAACTTAACGCGGTTCAGGCACACACAATACACAAAAAGAGAGAGAGAGGTGCGAGCCAACCTGTAACGCCCCTTTTACACTGTACGGCTGCTGCAAGCCATGTTACCCGATCAATAATATATGTCGCTCATCCTTCCCTACTGCTTGTCAGCCACAATTCACTGTGCGTGCTGCAGTGGCAACTTTGGATGTCAAGGCCATGCTCTCATTCGTACAGTATAGCCAATCTCGAGGCGATGGACGGATGTACGATGGACGATGAGAGAAGGGATCGGCCGTCGTCTGTGTCTGTGTCTCGCGTAAGATGGTAACCTCGCTTAAGGAGGAAGAGAAAGAGAGAGACAGTAAATCCCCCTTTTCGCGCTGCTGCTGCTCTCACGCTCTCTCCAATCGTCGTCGTCTCGATTGCTTTGGACCGTGTGACCCTTTTCTGTGTGTTTCGACTTGGCGATGCCGATCCTCTTTTTTCCACTGGTCTGTGAACATTCCATTGTTTCACCAAGCCTTTTCCAGAATCCTGAACCCTGAAGCCTCGCTCTCCTGACCATGCGTGCAAGTGCAAGTGCAGATGCAAGTGCGAGTGTTGTGAGGCTTGCTTTCGCATATTCCAAAGTGGTAAAGCGAATACTGTGTACACACACGTTTCCCGCGTTGTTGTGCCTTTTTGTGTGTGTGCCTTGTGTGTAAGCCCCTGATTGTTTGCTGCAGAATATGCAGTCGTACATCAGCAAAAGAGTGAGTTTGTTTTTCAGCAAATTTACGGCAAAAGAAAGTCCGCCGCGTTTGCTGCTGCTGCAAAATGTGAGTGTGACAGCGGGAAACAGCCGATCTGATGTGACTGAGCTGAAGCCACGCCGCCTTCCATCGGAACTGCGAGTCCGCTCTGAGACCATCACTGCGCTCAAGAGGAGAACAGCAGCAGCAGCCGCCGTCTCCGCCGCCGCCCCCGCCAATGTCACAATCGTTGTTGGCAGCCGTGTTGTTGCTTCACTCCCTGTCTGCCAATGGAAGAGGCACTTTTCAAGAGTCACTGCCCCTCCGATTCGTAAGAGAAGCATTTCTCTTTCTCTTGCTCCTTCTTCTCTTCCAGCTCCGACCTCCTCTCCTTCTCTTCTCTCTCTCTTCTCCACCCTTCCTAGCATCTCCTTCTCCTTCTCCATCATCCCTATACCTATCTTTCCTTCTTTTTCTGCCATTCCATCTCCAACTTTTGTTTCTTCTGGCAGTGTACTCGACTTGGATAACCACCTTTGCTTGCTTCAACTTCATAGTCTCTCTCGTTGTATCGATCACCATTAGCATTACCTACAACACCCGTATCACTCGTTAAGATGCCACGTCCTCGTGAGCCAAAGCCTCAGTCGGCTTACTACAGCCCTGACCCAGCTTCTCCTACCTTTTCTCCTCCCGGCGAATACACAGAGTTTCAAACTCTTCGTCCCGGCACTCCAGGTACCCCAGGCAGTTTTGGAAGATACTCTGCTATGAGCTACAACTCTGAAAAGTATGATCGTGAAGGCGCTCAAACACCACAGGCACAAGCTCTCCTAGAGTCATCCGCCGATCGTTCCAGCACCTACTATTTCAACAAGGAAGGTGGTGCTGCTGCCGGTGCAGTAGCAGCTGCAGCTCCTACCGGCTCTTTCCAACAATACCAAGGTCGTCGCGGTCAAGGGTACAACCCAGCCAACACCGCTTCTCTCGAACGTGGTCTTCCACCAGCAAAGCGCAAAAACTTTATTCGACGAAGACCTATCCTTTTCAGCTTGATTGTCTTGCTCGTTCTTATCGCCGCCGGTGTTGGTGCTGGTGTCGGTATCACTCAATCTAACAAGTCAGATGACAAGAACCTGGCTGCCTCTTCTGCCACCAACAACAAGGGCAACTCTGGCTCCAACAGCGGCGTCTCTTCTTCTTCCTCCGGAAATGCCGGCAGCAACCGTGGCAATGGCTCTTCCTCGTCAAACACTCCCAAAATCACTGCTTTTGCCAACTGGAACTGGACCGACCCCAACACAAAGGCTTACGGTGCCAGTCTCGGTTCTTGGCTTGTCTTGGAAAGATGGCAACTAGAGGATTGGATGGTTCAGGAAGGTGGTGCCAACGCCTGGGATGAGTGGCGCTTCTCTCAAAACCTTGGCAGCAAGACCGCTCAAGTTCTTACCGAGCATCAACAGAGCTGGGTCACCGAGGCTGATATGGATACCATGCAGAATGCTGGTGTCAACATCATTCGTATCCCTCTTGCCTTCTGGGGTTTTATCCCTACTGTTTCTCCTGAACCCTACGTCAACACTGGCCACATCAATTTGCTCAACCGAATGCTCGAATGGTGCTACAACCGCGGAATGTACGTCATGCTCGATTTGCACGCCATGCCTGGTTCCCAAAATGGTGACCAGTCTTCAGGACACAACACCACCAACATTCAATGGTTCGAACAAGCCAACCAAGATCGATCCGACACTTTCCTCGAAAAAGTTCTTCAATGGGCCACCACCAGCAATTACAGTTCCATTATTAACTCGATCGGAGTTGTCAACGAGCCGCGTGTTGTCAACGATGACTGGTCTCTCAACCAGACAAGATTCCAGATTACACAAGATTATTATGAAAGATCTTACCAGACTTGCTTAAAGTACAACATTCCCATGACCTTCCACAACGGTTTCTATCCTGGCACTGCCCAGCAAAAGATGAACGCTTGGAGGCCATTCACTGTAGGCAAGAACCCCAACATGTTGTTGTACGAGGATCATCCTTACCCTGGATGGTTCCAAACTCCTGAACCTGGCGCACAAGCCATTCAGACTGATGTTTGTCAATATGGTACTGTAGCTCAATCTTTCCCTATCCCGGTTATCATGGGAGAATTTTCGGCGATTCAGAACTTAAATTCGACAAGCTATGCTCAAAGTTATTTGCAAATGCAGTATGCAACCTATGGTTGGTCTGCCGGTTCCATCTTTTGGAACTTTAAAGCGAATACTTCCAAGTTGCAAATTTTGGCATTGTCGGATGAGTTAATGCAACTTTATTCTTTCGTAGACATTTATGCTGCTGGCTACATGCCTAATCCTGGTAAAGGTGGAAATATTAGGAACTTTTACGCAGGTTTGCCGAATCCTTGTGGTGGATTCCAAACGTATGGCTGGAATAATCCTGTTTCTTCGTAGTTGCATAGCATACTTTTTTTGATTTGGAACTGGAATTGGAATGAAATTATGGACATTTTTTTTTTTTAGCTTTATCTATTCTCTTTTTCTCTCTCTTTTGATCATCATCTCTGAACGCTCCTTTTGTTTGTTTTTGCTTGGAAATTTGCATTTCGTTTCATCATCGAGAAGGCAGTGTGATGTTTCTCCAACATTGCGTGTGTGGGAAGAGGAGGTGAAGTTTGAGTTTGCTAGCTCTTGTGAGTTTGTGTGAGCGTGTTTTCATTCACATATCGTGGGGGTAGAGTTAAGGACGTTGGGGTGATATCTTTTTCCTTTTCTTTCGAAAGGGGGGTAAAAGAAGGAGTGTTGAAAATTGTTTGGGTTTTTTTGGAATATAAAACCTTATTTTTTCGTTCGTTACTCAATATACTTTTGTAACTTCTTCTTTTTTTTTTTTTTTGCTTGCAAAAGAGAATTTCTCGAAGATTTTTATATCTTTGAAATTGCTGGGTAAGCGTTGGTTGGTGAGAAGAGATAGATCAAATTCTTCTCCCCACCTTCTCCGACTCTTCTTTTTTGATGAGGATTCTTATTGCATACTATGTAATTCCTTTTCTAAAGGGGGTAAAAGAAGGTGTGTTGAAAATTATTTGGTAGTTTTATTTTGGAATATAAAATCTTTTTTTCGTTCGTTACGAAATATACTTTTGTAACTCTTCTTTTTTTTTAATGCTTGCAAAAGAGAAATTCCCAAAGATTGTTATATCTTTGAATTGCTGGGTAAGCGTTGGTTGGTGAGAAGAGATAGATCAAATCTTCTCTTTTCCCCTCTTTTTTATTTTTATTTTTATTTTTTTTTGAGAGGAAAGGAGGATCATTCTGTGTATACAAAATGTATCTGATTTGAAATTTTAATTCGAAGAGAGTGGAGAGAGAGAGAGAGAGTAGAGAGGGAATAGTGAGTTTTTTTTTTTTTGAATGCAAAAAAGTTTGAAAATAAGAGAGAGAAGCGATGCAGAGAAAAAGTTTAATTAAAGTAAAAGAGCCTTAGAACAACCAAAAAAAACCCTATTCTAGCTCTCTCTCAAAAAAAAAAAAAAAAAAAACAAAGAGGTACATTTTGAGTATAATAATGTTTCAATAGGAGAGAAAAAGAAAAAATGTATTTCCAAAAAAAATTACCCAGCTATTACATACTTAGCTTGACTCTCATTGACAGTACAAAACAAATGAAGTATTGATTATCACAAAATATCTCCACAAAAAAGATAGAGAAAGAGAGAGAGAGGAGGGAAGGGGGAGGTGATATGAGGACCTCTTTTTTTTGTACTTTGTGTTATAGTTGTTCGGGGGTTGAGAGGAGGAATTGGGGGTTTTGGTTTATGTACTTTTTGCTCCAAATCCCGCTCTTCTTCTTTTTTGAGACTGGATACACTGCTGTTCTGAGGTTGAAAAAAGGGGGCAAAAAAAAGGAATTTGATCTACATATCTATTCGAAAATTTACAAAGGACGAAAAAAATTCAACAATACCAAAAAAAGCTTGAATAAGAAAGACACTTTTACCAATTCTAGTGAGAAAAATTCTTTTCAATACCTTTCTCTCCTACCCACACTCTCTCAAACTAAGCAAAAGGTTTCAATAATGAAGAAAAGATTCCCTTTGATTCTCTTTTGTCGTTTTTAGAGAGACAGCTATGCGGAGTAAACTGTAGCTCAATGAGATCGGTAGTATATTACATATACTGTATCTATATGAGAGAAGCTGACATCAATTATCCCCCCCGCTCCGCTGCCCCCACGAAAGCAGGAAAGAACCAGCACAATACTCGGACATTGGCACTTTCTGCTTTCTGTTGATCCACTCCAAGAAAAGAGAGACATTTTCGAATACAAATAACCAGGGGGCAAAGAGCCCCCCCCGGACCCCCATCAAACCAAAAAAAGGGCCAGTACTATAGTCGGTATTATATTGCTTATATTTACATTCGAAGCAACACATCAATCACCAGGGGGCAAAGCCCCCCGGACCCCCCTTTAACCTCTTTCGTATTCTTACTTAGCGAAAGGAATATCATTTGTAACTTCCTGTAATTTATCATATAACTGCCCCCTCTTATTACCCGCTGCATCCTTAACTAACCCTCTTGCCCAATCCGCTGCTTCTCTCTCACTCAATTCCGGCTTGAATCTATCTCTTAACCTTTCAATAGTAGGCATACCTTTAAAACTCGGTAATTCTGTACCTAACATCAGTTTACACGTATCCACAATTTCATTTACCCAAGGTCTAGCGGCTAAAAACGCTTTCACCGTCAGTTCCTCAAACAGCCTAAAACCTTGACTGTTAAATCCACCCATAGTATCAATCATTTCTAAACTTAACTTGAACGAATAAGGTTCAAATCTCATTCCACCTGGACCTATATCAAACAAGAAACCAAAATCAATATGAACTAAATGTCCATCACCATCAATCATCATATTTCCATTATGTCTATCTCTTATTTGTAAAATATGACAAACAATTGAATAAGCTGCCATTGATTGAATAAAGTTCATTCTTGCTTTTTGGAATGGGATTGAATCTTCATTTCCATATTTTCCTTTAAAAAATGTTAATAAATGATTAATTTTTGCTCGACCCATTTCATCTCGACTTGTAGCATTAGGTACAACATCAATAACACCACATCCTGGTCCTGTAGCTGTAACTCGATAAGGATTTAAATATAAATCAATTCCAACAGTTGTATAAATATTTTTAAACATAGCAATCACTTGTAAAGCTAAAACATCTTGTCTACAATCATCTCCAACTTTAAAGATAGCAGCTTGCCAAACATCTACTCCAGTTTTTTTAGCAGGAGTAGTTTCATCTCCTTCATCTCCAGGTTTCACAATCTCTCGATGAACTTTAAATGTCGCCATGAAAGGTGCTTTGGCATGACTTTGCAACGGTCTACCCGATTTCCTATCCAAATCAACAACAACTCCATCAGCATTGGAGGGCAAATACACTCCTGGATCCACTTTGATTTTCCCCATCTCCTCGTCAATCTTGGCTTTCTTCTCTTGTTTACTTTTCTTAATATAAGGTTTCAACTTGCCACTAATACTCGTCACCTCATTGAAGAATCCGAATTCCCTCTCATAAAAATCTTGAGCTTCACCACTAAGAGCATTCACAATATTCTCCACCATCCTATCCAAAGTTGGCTTCATACTATCCTCTTCCTCCGCATTATCATCTTTGTAGCTGTTTGCCTTCATGTTCCAAATGATTTGATGACAGAATAGCTGCGAGATCTTGGAAGTTTCGAAAATGAATTGTTCCACATATCCATATGCATCCGTTCGCAACGCCTGCACAACTTGAGGAACATAGAAGAAGGTCAATTCCACAGGATGTTGCTCGAGCGATCGCATAGCATACTGTAAGACCATCGGGTGATTGTCGTAATCAGGCTGGAAAAGATCAATAGCTTCCACGGGAGAAACTGCTGCCCAATATCCTAGCCATTTCAGATCTGTCTTTTCGGCCTTTGCCATCTTGAGATGATCGGCCAAAAGATACTTGAGCGCTGAAGGAATATCCACCACTTTATAAGGTGCGCTTCGGATCAAGCGTCCAAGTGTGTTGGCGACAGACTTGGATTGGAAACGCGTTCCCAATTGCACCGCAATGCCAGGATGAATTCTCCATGCCGATTCCACCATCCCATTCCAATTCGCCTCCGTCATCGACTTGGTCAAACTTCCACTGAAATCAGAACCTCTCGAGCTTGAGTTCAAAGGATTAGCCCAAACTGAAAGTCTAGCGTACTCGTTCTCCACCAACAGCTGCAACAATCGCTTCTTCTCCTCGAAGCTCTTGATTGCTTCCTGCAAAGTCAATCCTCCAGGCATGCGAACGGCCGAAAGCGTTGGTGGGAAGGATGTCACATGTTGATCAGCCCGCACCACGTCCCTCGCTAGCAGGTCTAGCGTTTCTCCCAGCACTTGCATATCCGCATTTAATTGCAATCTATTTCCACCGAATGACCACTGCGGCGAACTTGCAAACCAACCATATCCTAGCTTGTACAGAGCTTCTCTCAAGTGGTGCTCTACCAAACCTTCCAGTTGACTAGTTTGAATTAATCTAAATCCGAAGTTCAGCAACGTAAATCTTGCTTCTCTTGAGAGAGGATGAGTCGACATTTTTTCTACAGCCGCGCCCGAATGCTGCACCAGTCGAACAAGCGTCAAAACCATCGTTGGATCTCTATACCTGAACGCCTGGAATCGGCTCGAAATCAGGTGGATCAACGTCAGATGAGGAGTGAAAAGACGATGGGCCTGTTCCTGTTCAGCTGTAACCTCTTCCCTGTTAAACGCACCCATTTCTGTCTTGCGCAGGAAAGGATGTTTCGTAGTCAAACTATGCGAAAAGATTCCTTTGCGAGCTTTCGCCGTCATAGCCCAACCAATGGTGAGTTCAACCATGATCTTGGTCTCCACTTCCGGTCTTGCACCAATCACCCAAGTCCAAACCTGACACGCCGTCGAAATTGCTTCGGGAGTAAATACCAAAAACGGAATGGAAACAATGAAATGTAACAACTCGTAATCTGGCTGCGGCAAAGCCACGACGAGTGCCGCTGTACGATACAGCAACCTCCTCAATTCAGCAAACGGCAGGTTCTTTCGTCTGGATGAAACATCTTGTGCCAGCGACGCCAGCTGCTGTCGACATTCAGCGACACTGGAAGGCGACATTGTATTGGATGGATCCTTGGACAATTCGACCAACCCTTTCGTTAAAGCGAGATGGATTCCCGTCATTTCTCCGAGATAGGTAGACTTTGCCGACAGTTCACCAATGAACGAACTACTAGCATCCGATCTCCATCCACCCAGAGCAGGAAGAAGACGCTCCTTGCGAGCTGAAACAGGCATGCTACGAGCATACTCGAGCGCAACGCTTTTTCCCAGCTCGCTACGATCAGGTAAGATCGAATCGTCGAATGTGCCCAGATATCTTTCGAGGATCCCTTGCAATTCCAGAGGAGCAAGCGTCATGATCAACGACAGATACTCTCTGGACTTGGCCAAGAATTGTGAGAGGATTTCGTTCCTCTGCACGTACGAATCGGACAACTCGAAGTCAATTCCAGCTCGATCCGACTTGTAATGATACTGTGGAGCAAATTCGTCCTTGAACTCTGCCTCGCAGCCATCGCGCAACAGCGTCAAAATCTCCAACATGCTTGTTACCACGTCTTGATCGCATAGCAAACTCGGCAGAGCATAGATGAGCTTGTTGAGAATGCTCTGCGAAACGGAACGCACTTTAGCCACGCGGTGACAGCATCCCAGCATCAGATTCTTGACCTGGCTGGACACACGTGGATCGAGCGAATGTTTGCTGACTTGCGAGCCGAGATCTCGAATGAAAAACTCGATCACTTTTTCAGCTATAGCTTGCATTGCACCCACAAGAGCGCTGCTGTTGAGACCTTCGTTGGTGAAATAGGAGAGGACCATCGAGGGACGGCCCATCCGCGAACGCAAGCACTCGAGGTCATAAATTGTCGAGAGGAAAGTCACCTGGGCGTAGCTAAACGAGCGAATGTCGGAGGCATGTGAGGGAATCACAGCGCTCAACGCCTTGCGCTGTGAATCCAGCGTCTGGTTTGAGAACTCTCGCTTGAGCACCGAGTTGTACTCCAAGTCGCTTTCGAGATAATTGTGCGCCGTCTCGGGCACCAGCGTCGGCGTCTTGAGCGAGATGGAGCTGAGCGATTTTCCGACCAGCTGCGCTTGAGCTTGAGCAGCCGAGGTGGGAGGTGTGATGGCCGAACCATCAGCATCGACGTTGCTACGAATGTTGTTTGGCGAGGCAAAGCCAAACAGCACGGAAAGGAACCACATGTTACGGAACAGCGAAACCATATCCGTGGTAGGCTGAACTTCAGGATGAATGTCGTTATGCTCGAGTACAGCAGCAATGGCTGGCAAGATCGTAGCGAGATCCGTATTGAGCTCGGCCAACTCTTCTGCACTGCTCTTGCCAGAAGATGCAACCGTCTGAAGCTGCATCCCTTTTTCAGCAAAGAGCTGAAGAAGCTCAATGAGGAAGATCTCTTTGCGTCCACCGGAAGCCTCGTCCTCATCCGCAGCCGACGAGTCTCGCTCATCGCGTTCGTCGAGGCGACCGAGACCACGAGCCAACTTGAGTTGAGCAGACTCGACAGCAACAGCAGCACGACGATTGGCACCGCCAGTAAGAGCGCTTCTCGAGACGGCAGAGAGGGCTCGAACGACATCGATGTAGGCACTCCTTGGACCAGCCAAAGCCAAAGGCACCACATTGTCGAGGATGGCAGCCTCAGCAGAGACATCCGCATTTCGAAGTCGCTGGAGAAGCATCGAGATGGTGAGCGCAGTGACGTCAGGCTTGCCTACCTCGAGAGCGAGACGCGAGATGACGGTGATGGTGCTGAGATTGATCAACTTTCTTTGTTCCTCGGAGCGAGCCGAGATGTTGGCTTGCGAGCCAGACATGGAGATGCCGTTAACAGTATCGCGAGTCGTGACAGCACGCGAAGCACCACTACGAACCGAGACACCACTTCCAGCGACACCACCCACGCCGAGACCACCTGGACTATCTTTGCCCAAATAGTTTAGGAGATTATACATGGTGGAAACCACGAGATCGTCACCTGGAGCGATGGTGACGCACGAAGCCAGGCAGCGAGCCGCAGCCAGCAAGACAGGAGAGCTAGCACCTTTGGAGTTAGGCATAAAGATGGGCAAAGGCGATGTGACAAAGTGGCGAAGCACGCGCGTCATAGGCAGAGCTAGCGACTTGTTGTTACGCACAAGCACGCCAACGCTTTGGAGAGCTGCACCTTGGACACGAGGATCAAAGACGGGAGCGTTTTCGCTGAGGAGAGAGCGAATGCGGACAAAAACGTTGTTATCAATGTTGGCGCCTCCAGCCAAGCTGCGAGCTACGGAACAGAGAGCGGACAGCTTGAGGGATTCGGCGAGGAGTTCGGGCACATGAAGCTCGGGCAAGACTTGGGCGTTTTTGAGATTCTCGCTGAGAAGGAAGCGTTGAACATCGTGGAAGCTGCGATTGCTGGCGCGCAAGACAGCGTAGAGCGTTTCGTCGAGGTCGTGGAGTTTGGGGGAAGAGTCACCAAAAGCAGCCGAGTTTTGGGAAGTAGCGCCGATGAGAGGCACGGCGGCGAGGATACTGCCAGCGACACTGCCGTTGGTGTTGGCGGGCCTTGAGGCAGGATCTCCGGCAGGAATGAAGTCAGGCTGAACCGAAAAGCGGAGAAGCGAATCCCAGGCTTTCTTGGTGGCGGTGGGAGCCAGCACGGAACGGCTAGGATGGTGATCGGCGGCAACATCATCCGAGTCGAGATCGAAGCGGTCCGCCTGGGATTGACGAGCTGGGTCCATCCTGTCGAGATCAAGACCCAATTTTTGGTAATCGGAGAAGTCCTTGATGGGAGGGCGAGCACCTTTTGCTAGAGCTTGAGCGAGTACCGTCTCGAGAAGATCGATTGCTGAGAGCAAGATGTAGTGGCCAGAAAGAGGAGCACCGGCGAGACGATAGCGAGCGAGGAAGGAGATGCGATAGTCTTGATCATCATCAGCACCTGCACCTTGGTTGGCGAATGTGAAGCCGCCGTCGGGACCGATGAGGTTGGCATCCTCGTCCTCGTCTTCATCTCCGGAGAAGAACGTGTCGACACTGGCTTCAGATTGGTCGTCGGTAGGTCTGACGGTAGCCACTTTAGGAGCACGCCTAGTAGCACGACCGGCTTGTTGACGGATATTGAGCTGATCGTCAAGCAAGAGCAAAGCATCGTTGAGCCTTCTGACGGTTTGGGTGGAGGTCAAGATAGGATTGAGGATGTGGGCGAGACGAGCGAATTCCTGGAGGTTCCAAGTGAACGAGGTGGAGGCGATAGCACGGTAAAGACCATTGAAAAGTGGAGTGAGCTTGACGACGACAGTATGAGCATCGCCGGCAGTAGCGCCGAGAGCATTGCTGAGCTTTGTAGCAAGGTCGAGAATGGCATCGATGCATCGAGCACGATGGTGAGGAGCATTGATGGACACATTCAAAAAGCTGGAGACAAGAGCATAAGCGAGCTGGTCGGGCAGAGGATGAGTGTTCCAGCTCATGTCTTGATCAAAGTCGATCAAGGTGAGGTTGTGGAGGAGCTGTTCGAGATCGTCGAGAACAGGGACGAGATGCTCATCGTTTTTGATGTCGGTAGTGTGTTCGGTGGAACGCGAAGCGGATGAGATGGAGGATGCAAAGAGAGCAAGACTGATCTGAGTACGAGCAGCGGAAGCAGAAAGGAAAAGTTGGGAGCTGGTCGTGACTTTGCTGGTAGTAGCCGACTGAGCAAAGAGAGAGCGGACACGAGAGCGAGCTGAGGGGATGTTGGCGATATCCTCGGCAAGGTTAAGAGCCAAGCTGTCGAGGATGAGTTGGTGGGTGGGCAGATCGAGGCTGTCCATGATTGCGGTTTGTGGCCAGTCTTGATGGCCGACTTTCTTTCTTGGTTTGAGTGCTAGATCGAATACGAACGAGATGATGGTGGTACCAAGTGAGAACAAAGTGTGGAGAGATGAGTGTGAGTGAGGCTGAGGAGCGCGATTAAGCCAAGAAAATTGACCAATTTGTGGAGACGGCACTTTGACAGTCTTTCGCAAAAAGTGTGAAAGCGTGAAAGTGAAAGCGAGAAGTGCGTGTGTGTGTGTGCCAACATAGCAGCCGACGACCGCCGCTTTTCTTAGCCGCCCTTCTGAGTTAACAGCTGCTTGCTTCCACCGCTGCATTCACATTCGCACAGAGACCATGTTCATGATGAAAACAAGGCGACACCAAATGAGACTGGAAAGAGGTCCTGTGTTTGTATGATGCGACTATATACACTCGGCAAAAGATCAGCACTTGCAAGACGAACCATCTTCCATGGTGGTTTGTGCCGGAGCAGCAGTGACATCGATATCTGTTGTAAAACACACACATACAGTACATCGAAGCAAAGAATTGGATCAGCTTTGTTTGCTGGCTGCAAAGTGTTTTCAACGCACTTTTTCGGAAACTTACTCTTATTAGCAGTAGCGCCACCATTTGCAGCTTCTGCGTCTTTGTCCATACCTGGCAAAGCCTGTGCGATTTTTTTGAATAAGACTTTGACGTTGTGACCTGCTTTTGCCGAAGTTTCAATGAACATGACGTTGAATTCTTGCGCTTTCTTCTCTGCTTCTTCTGTTGTGACTTGTCTGCGAAACCCAATTTGAGAGGTATATTAGCATCTATTTTGCCATCAAAAAAAAAGAAAGGAGAAACGTACCTTTTATCACTTAAATCGGTTTTATTGCCGACCAAAACAATGATGACATCGTTGCCTCGTTCTGCTCTCACATCATCCACCCATTTCGCTGTATTTTGGAAACTTGCTCGGTTGGTGATATCGTAAACAACCACTGCCACCGAAGAATCTCGAATATAGGAGGGGATGAGAGATCGGAATCGTTCTTGTCCAGCTGTATCCCAAAGTTGTAATCGAACTGTTCTATCCTCAAGATACATGGTTTTGGAGAGAAAGTCGATTCCAATCGTTGCTTGGTATGTGTTGTCGAAAGTGTCGTACATAAACCGCGTGATCAGCGACGTTTTGCCTACGGATTGCTCGCCCAAGAATACCAACTATGTTTGAGGCAAGGCAAAGAGTCAGCACCGGTAGAGGAGGATTCCGCACAATGGGAAGCTAGCTTACCTTGAACTTTCGCAATGGCTGACCGAATTCGGCTGTGCTTGCTCCTGGTGCGTTGGACATTGTTATTAGAAAGATCCGTGCGACGCAGGCAATGTTTTTCGATATATAAGCGCCAGCCGTGGATTTGCTACTGGCAGTGTGCTTCTAGCAATGTGCTCGTTGAGACCGAATTCGGGGAAAAGATGCGCCTCTCTGAGCGAGTTGACCCTAGTCCAGATAGATTAAGAAGCTGTGAGGTTCGAACTGATCTGTTGTGAATGTCGATTGAGTTATTGAGCGCGGTGGAGTAGTTTTTGTATTGAAGGTGGTGTGGATGATGCAAGTATGCTACAGAGTGTTAAGCATCCGTTTCTGTTTCTATTACCGCGGGCAGAGTGTGTGAGTTGGAGGTGCATTTGGAATTGCAGCAGCTGTGCAGAGAGAGTAAAGTGTGTCTGTGCTTATTCTCACTTCTCCAACGCAACGCAACGCAACGCATTCCGCCGCTGCACTTTCAATCTGCCACTTCCACCTGTCTATTTGCGGATGAATTTCTCGCACGTACTGACAATATTCAAAATGTTAATTTAGTGGCGGTCTCACATTTTATCACAAAATCAACGTCGACATCGTGTCGTCAGCTGCTTTACTCTGTCAGTTTCAAGGTGTGCTGTTTAAACAGATGGCAATGTCCTTCACCTTTTTCGATACTAGAAGCAGCAATAGTGCCTGATGGTTGATATTGTCATTGATTGGCTACCAGAATCATAGCAATGTCAGAACTCAAACACGGATTCCAATCGAGAGGAGATGCGACAAGAAAGCGAGTTGCCTCGACCCCTCTCCATCTGCCTTGATGTTTCCCATCTTTGAAAAAGGAGCTAGAAGAGCGTCAATATTCCCAAAATGAAACGGTGATGCTTGCGACTATCTAATTTTCTCGAAGGGATAGTGTCGCCTGAAGTCGGTAATCTCGCTTGTCTCTTTTGATTGAGTGCCTCCTATGAAGCTGGCATAGTCAACGGAAGGTATCGAAAGTAGGATTCAGGACTAAAAGATCATAAGCAGGGGAATCCCGACCCTTCGACAAGCCGAGCAGAGCGCTTTAGAACTGTGAGCAATATCGAATTGAAAAGAAAGAATGGTCAGCAGGCAAAACCACGAATGCACTTCCCCTGCTGTGCCAAACGTACAGGCTCAAGGTCCAAAAAGAGAAAAAAAGAGTCGACTATTGCACAAACATTCTAGCACGACTATGTTGGAATAGCAATCGAAAATAGTCAGAGCTTCGAACATCCATCAAAACGAAAATTCATGCACCAGCACGATAAAGGTCATTCGTTCGCTCGTTTCAATATTAGGAGCGCACATGGATAGCCAGGGGGCAAAGCCCCCCGGACCCCCTTGAAAGCGGAAGTAGCACAAAATTCTATATTGCAAAGCAAACATCTACATTGGAAGCAAAATACAAATCGCCAGGGGGCAAAGCCCCCCGGACCCCCCTTGAAAACAGAAAGTACTAGCACAAAAATCTATATTCCAATGCTTTATATTTACATGAGAAGCAAAATATCAATAGCCAGGGGGCGAAGCCCCCCGGACCCCCCTAGCCCGGAATCTATGTCAATCTATATGGTAGTTTAGGCCTGGTTTAGCGCTTTTTCTAAATCACTCTGACTGAATTGAGTTGAACTACTTCTGCTTGAATCTACATCACTTTTTACTGTTTCTTTCTTATTTCCAACTACCCAAACGACATAAGCGCCCCAAATTTGAGTTGCAGCTAGACCTATTGTGCATAACCAGTATAAAATATTCCAAGTTGTTGTCCAAGAAGAGGTTGGAGAAGATTTTTGAAATCTAACCCAAACAAAAATCGTTCCTGCAATAGATGCGAATTTAAAGATTAAACTTTGAACCGCACTAATTCTGAATAAAACCCTCAAAACTGAAGGAGGGTAAGAAAGTCGATAGAGGAATAAAGAGATGAAGACGGTTTGTTCTGTTGTTGCTTGAAAAATCCAGAGTAAACCTGTTAAGGCGAAAGAGGGATCGCGTTGATGTTCGAGCATGATTAGGGAGAGAGACATAGCGAAGCATGTGATTGCGTGGTGTGCGATCATTGGGTAAGTCATACGATAGCGATAGATTAGTTCGAATAGGTAGAGGGCGGAGATAAGGCAGGCGGATGATCGAAGCAGGTTGATTCGCCATAGGGTGAAGGAGAGGGATAAAAGTGGTAAGACGCATAGTTGAAGAATTAAAGCAACAGTGGTGATGAGGATTTGAAGAATGTAGATAACCATAGTACGTTTATGTTCTGGTTTTATCGAAGATTCCCACCGAGAACGAGTGATGAAAAAAGGTAAGATGAAATTGTGTAAAACATTTGCGAGAAGATAAAGAATGAATAGAAGAGTGATGAAAGAGATAGGGAAGAAATAAGGTGTTTCAACGGTAGTTTTTTGATTGATAAGAAGTGAAACTTGTTCAAGAGAGGAAGAGGAGAGATGGGAAAAGATGGTAGGAAGTTTGGTAGTCATTGTGGGAAGTGTGTAGACTTCAGACATTTTGAAGAGATGAGATGAGAAGAGGATTTGATGATGAGATGGGAGGAGGGGATATTGATATTGACGAAGTGTGAAGAGCTGTCTATATACCTTTTGGTGAGATAATGATTAAGCTGCGAGAAGTAAATGCACTATGGAGTGCAGTAATGCCAATCAAAGGCAGGCGCAGGCATGAAAAAGCAATCTATCACAAGCAATACCGCAAGCGAAGCAAGCGGCAAGTGGGGGCACGGATAAGCTTTTCTTTTCTTCTTGCGCTATACGGACCCACTCTTGGGGAAAGGGAAGGAAGAGCATAAACTCGCTAATGAGAAATTGCGAAGGGGCATAATGATCTTCATATTGAGCCAGGTAGAGTGAGCGGAGGTAGGTGAGAGATGGATAATTGCAAAAATGAGTGTGCATACGAAGCGGAGTTACTTAGCGGGAGAGAGAGAGCAAACGGAACGGTGACAGCACCGACGGCTGGATCGAACGGTAAAAGTGACAGCATTGACAAGGATGTCAAGAGATGCAATGCTACGAGGAACGGAGCTGTAAATGTATCGTGTGGTGTTTGACATATTTTTCCGTTGCAATTCCGTTTCCGCTTTTTTTTTATATCAAATTTAATTTCACTTCTGCCTGCCTCTTTGACGTTCGCAGAGATTACAGTTTCTTGCTTGGTCGTTGCACAAGCGATCGAAACCCTCCTTGACATCGCATCATTTTCGCTTTCTCTCTGGTCTCACCTAGTCACATCTGCGATAGGAGCAAACAAAGGGACAGTGAATCTCGGAATTGTCTTAAAGATAATCCGAGACCACCAATGTGACAAAGGGAAAGCGAGCACTTGTTTGGGCAGCAGCTGCTGTTCGGGAACGGGCTTTTTTGGTGTGTGTTTTTCCTTAGCTGGCCTGTCTCAGCCATCAATCACAGGCAAAGTTGACACTTGGATCAAGATATGCAGTATGGGAAAGAAGAGGATTGTATGTCTCGGAACAAGGGGAAAGTGAGGCAGAGGCAGGAGAGGAAGAGTTGCACGTGGAACCACATGCTGTCCTCGGATAAGTGGTGTGTGAGCGGTAGCGAGATGCTGTAATGTTCTCGGATCCACTCTTTTTGCTGCCACACACACACACACACACACACACACACACACACACACACACGTGGGAGCCTACACTTTCTTGTAACAAGTGTGAGTGCTCCACCGTGATGGCGGGAGGCGGAGAAGATTGTTCCTGCAGGTGCAAACAGCAAGCCCGTCGCAGCACAGCAGGAAGGGAGAGAGCAGGGAAGTATAGTAAGGAGACCGATTGGGAAGGAAAAAAACGTGGCTTAGGAAGGGAGAAAGTCTCTCTGCGATCCGCGGAAAATTGTCTTTACCTCTCAAGACTGAAAACAGCTTGTACCATGTTTGGCATCCTTTTCAACGAGTCGGACACACTTGGCAAAACGGCGTTGACGTGCGGTCGATGTCTTAGGAAGAAATAGCGCAAGGGGGGTGGGGGAAGGCAGGCAAAAAGGGATGCAATCGCGGGATGGTTGCGGAGCTGGAAAAAATATCACAATAAAATCTTCTGAAATAATTGTTGCGATCGAAAGTGATGACTGCTTTCTTCTGCTGATGATATCTACAAGCTCTTTTTACTCCACTGTTGTCCCCTTTGCATCTGATCTCGTTTTGACAGCTAGAGAAGCCATTTTTTTTGCCGGCGGTCAACAGGTCGCAATCTCGCGGACATTAGTAAGTGCTACTGTTACTGGCATTTGCTGGGTTTAATCCTATCCCGCTCGGTGTTGGCATGCCACCTTGCCCGATGTGAATACTTGTTTTTCCGTTCTTTGCACCCCCCCTCCCGTGAGTTTCACAAATACCGAGATGACCGGATGATACCGTTACATTTACTTTATATCCACACCGCCGGATCGCATTGTGAAAGCCGAGAGGTGACACCGGTACATTCTACTCTATCCACTGTATCTTGGCTTTCAACTCCGGGGAACCTACAATGCAATTTTGATTGGATCTGTATCACGCCCGCCTACATAGCCTCCGACAAACAAATCTTGAACCTTTTCTCAACACCGCAGCATGTTGGCTCTCTTGCAACGGGTTCGGACCGAGCCCGGTGTGAAAGCTTTACTAAAAGTTGTTTGTGAATCTATCTCGTTACCATTATGAATTTATCCGGGAAACCCTCCCGATAGTATCCCGATTTTGGATGATAGTCTTTCGGTTCACATTTTGCCATTCTTTAGCGATCCCATTCGATGCCTCAATCAGAGTTAGGTTTGATAGCCTAGCAATGGCTTTCACCTAAACAAGATTGAAAGCAATCTTACAAAGAAGCTATGAGAATTATTTCTGTTGAGATAAATTACGATAGGCATGTCGTTTATCGTAAGAGAAAGACGGTTGATTGTGTCAGAACAAAGATGTAAAAATGTGAAAAAAAGGTTTCAAAAATAAAGGCTCATAAAATGGCCAATCAGATCTAAACTGGATCGATACAATTTCTTCATTCCATCCCCCCGATCAAGGTTCATGAACATTCATCGCCCCAACTTGAGAAGATATACCGCTTACTGAACAAATACGCTCTACAATATCACTCGCTGACTTGAGCGGTGATTTGCTGCAATCGAAGTCAAGTCCGCTGTGCCCAACACAATGCATCGGCTGCTGTTCGTGTAGCTTCCAATCACGCAAAAAGTTGGCTGAAGATGGAACGATCTCACACAATCACACGACTCGCTTGTGTCTGGTCTTCTGTATACGGCAAATGAAACATCAATTTACAACGAATCTGAAAGAAATCAACTAGTATTGGAATGAGTAACCAGAAGACAGCCACTCGAAAGGCAGCAGGAGTTTAATCACCCCTCTTTATCGCTACATCGTGTTTTTGTCTACTTGTAAAGAGCACGCTTGGCAGCACGAACGACGATGGCGCTGTCAGGGAAAGACAACTTCTCCAAGTTCTGAGCGTATGGAGTAGGAACAGCAGCACCACTAACTCTTTCAACGGGAGCATCGAGGTGATCGAATGCAAAGTCGTTGACGGTAGCTGCAATCTCGGCACCAACTGAGAATTGAGGGAAACCGCACTCGACAGTAACAATACGGTTGGTCTTTCGGACCGATTCAAGGATGGTATCAACATCCATAGGAGCGATGGTTCGGAGATTGATGACTTCTGCTTCGACGCCTTCCTCCTTCTTGAGGATTTCGGCGGCTTCCATGGCGTAGTTCATACCGATCGAGTGCGAGACAATGGTAATATCTTTACCAGCACGCTCGATCTTGGCTTTGCCGATAGGGATGGTGAAATCGTCGGAAAGAGCCTCCTGAGAAATGGGGAAGGATTGACCGTACAAGATCTCGTTTTCGAGGAAGACGACGGCGTTGGGATCACGAATGGCCGACTTGAGCAATCCACGGCAATCTTCGGCAGACCAAGGCGAGATGGTCTTTAAACCGGGAATGGCACCGTACCAAGCGGCGTAATCCTGCGAGTGTTGAGCACCGACACCAGCAGCAGCACCGTTAGGACCACGGAAGACAACAGGGCAAGGAACGTTACCACCGGACATGTAGTAGGTCTTGGCACCGGAGTTGATGATCTGATCGATGGCCTGCATGGCAAAGTTGAAGGTCATGAACTCGCAAATGGGACGCAATCCCGAGAGAGCAGCACCAACGGCAAGACCGGCGAAACCAGACTCGGTGATGGGAGTATCGATGACGCGCTTCTCGCCAAACTTGTCGAGCAAACCACGAGTGATCTTGTAAGCACCGTTGTAACGAGCGACTTCTTCACCGAGGATGAACACCTTGTCATCGCGAAGCATCTCTTCCTCCATGGCCGAGTTCAATGCATCACGAACAGTGATCTCTTGAGGTTTACCATCGGTGGAAGCGTTGCGAGTGGAGGAAGGAATGAAAGCGGTGAGAGCGGCGGGGTTGGTGGTGAGGCGAGAAGAGCTTGCGACGGGAGAAGCCTGAGCCTTTTCGAGAAGACGAGAGGGCTGCTTGGTTGCGGTTGAGGTGGAAAGCGATCTTGCCTGAACGCGAGCCAAGGAGGCGAAAGCGGAACGAGCTGCTGCCATTTTGATGTAGGTATAGAGGGAGGACGACGATGGTGTGCGTGTGTGTGGGAGAAGAGAGAGAAAGGATCACGACGACGACGACAACAACTGCAACGACGACGATGACAGGACAAGAACGGAAGATCCGATTGTGAGCAGAGCAGAGCAGAGAAGCGCAGTCAAAGCCAACGCACGAGCAATCCAGAACGAACACACACACACACACAGCGCGCGCGCCGTTTCAAGAAGAAACCAAAATCAAAAAAACCAAAAAATGGGATCAGAAGCAGCGCGAAAAGAGAAAAAAGCAAGCCCGAAGAATCCTTTTCCTGGCCAAGCCAAGCAGCAGCAGCGAATAAGTTACAATTTCCAACTCTTCTTTTGCCTTGCCTCGCTTTGCTTTGAACCCTTCTTTTTTTCTTGATTGCCCTATCGATATTTTTTGCTCGAATAATTTGACCGACCGGCCGCTGTTGCTTTGCTTGATTCGGACTTTGTTCGGCCAGGATTGTCTTTCCACATCATTCCCAACAACAGTTCAGCACGGTAAGTTTGAGCAGTTCTACTTGTGGAATCTCATCCCCATCCCACCTTTGCAATTGCAACCCGATCTCACGGATGATGGCAACGACGAGATGAGCCTTTCCCCCGACAGACCAGAACCCGATGCTATCCGATTGTGTCGATTCGATCCACACGCCGAATGGAGCGAGAAGAGAAGAGAAGAAGCGAGGAAGCGTTCATCATCCAATCTAATCTACTGTATCGATGCGGGAATGGAACACGGAGCCATCCGCTTTCTTTGCTATAGTGAATACGATGTTCTGGACTGTTAAGCCGCTCGCTTTTAGCGACAACATCGGATGCAATCAGTTACGGAGGTCGGCCAAACCGATCCCTTCCGCACATACAATACAGTACAGTACCTGCCGGGCGATCCGCCGTTCGTTTTGGAAGGAAGCGTGTGTGTTGTGTGTGTTGGGGAGCCGGAAAGATCCCATTTGACATGCATTTGCTCTTTTCTTGGAATTTCGCCGGTCAAAATTGGGAACGCCTGACCAAAATCAATCGGTGCGATCGTGTCGATGAAGCAGTATTGACTCCCGATTCCATTCCGAGCGTTGCTGCTTCACTGCGCAGAAGTGTGACACTGCGATGTGATGTGCAAAACGTGCTTCTTTCTCTTTCGCTTCTCGGTGGTCTGATCACAATTTCACCATTTTGGCATTTCATCTGCGCCTTTTTTCTTGATGATTTTCGACACTCACAAAGCCGGACCCGCATTGTGCCTTGTGATTGTGCAGCTCACTACTCAAGCGCATTCTCTCGTCGCATTGTATCTACTGAACATCATCATCTCCTCTTCTTCACGCCCAGACAGCAACAACGACGATCCAGTCATCGCTTCTTCCGACGCATTCAAACGCGTACAAAGCAACTACAGCCGCTCTTCAAGTTTCACATCTTTTCTCGCAACGTCGGCTTCTTTCGCATCTTTGTCAGCTTTGCGCCATTCACATCGTCGCAGACCATCATTTCACCACATCGCAACGCTACACTATCGCAACTATCGCTGCATCCGACATCACACCACAGTCATTCTATTGGCCAGACGCACCCGACACACACATTCATCTCTCGGCTCTTCCGCACCTTTGCTTTCCCATCTTGAGCTTCACAACGCTCAGTCGCAGCTCATTATCAAAGCGCTTTACCGCGCTGCTCAGCCATCCATCGACCAAATTTTGCATATAATAACACTGCTCGCCCAAGATGAGTGAGTACATTTAGGAAAAGCCATCCCAATGCTGTTGCAATCGTTTACTGACAAACCTCCATCACTCTCCCCACTGTAGTGGACGATCTCACCGAAGCCTCCAGCGACTATGCCGCCAATTCCTGGGTCACTTGGTTCCTCTCTACAAAGGGAAACGAATACTTTTGCGAAGTCGATGAGGACTATATTCTGGATCGATTCAACCTCACCGGTCTCAACGCAGAAGTTCAACACTATCCACAAGCTCTCGATCTTATCACCGATTCTTTGGAGGACGATCTCTCCGATTCCATTCGTGATTCCGTAGAAGCACAAGCCAAGTTGTTATATGGTCTAGTTCACGCCAGATACATCATCACTACTCGTGGTCTGGCAAAGATGTTGGAAAAGTATAAACGCGCCGATTTCGGTAGATGTCCACGTGTACTTTGCTATCAACAACCTTTGCTTCCTGTCGGTCTTAGCGATAATCCTTTTCAAAAAGCAGTCAAGTTGTTTTGTCCCAGATGCGAGGATATTTATTCGCCTAAAAGTAGTCGTCATGGGACTATTGATGGTGCATTCTTTGGAAGCACTTTCCCGCATATGCTTTTTATGGTTTATCCGCATGTTTTGCCTTCAAAATCGCCTACCGCCCAATCGCCTTTTTTGTTAAGTGGATCCAGTCAACATAGGAACGATGCGAGAGCGCATCAGGAGCATGCAGATGTGGATGATTCTATCATGTCGATTCCAGGAGCAACTGTTCAAAATGGTTCTTCCTTGCCAGCAGCGGCAGCAGGTTCAGCATCAGCAATTGCCGCTGCCGCCGGTAGTGCAGCTGGTGGTGGTGGTTCAACAACTAACAATGCACCACCTGCTAATTCAACAGCTGCAGCTGCGGCAAAAGTGGAAAGATATAGACCAAGAATCTTTGGTTTCCCAGTACATGAAACTAGCAAATTGCAAAAATGGCAAGATAAAATGAGAGATCAACAGATCGAAAGACTCGAAAAGGTCGAAGCAGCTGGTGGAATTGCTACACCTGGCGCAGCAGCTTTTTTCAGAAAAGTGGCGCCAGTCGCAACAGGCGATGCATCGGCGAGTGCGATGAATCCAGCAAAAGCCACATCTACAGCACAACAAGGAACCGCAACAACAACACTCACAGCACCATTAGCACAAGCAGCAGCAGTACAAGCACAAGCAGGCGCTCCTTCCGCTTTAACAGCTAGTACTACAAGTACAACACCTTTGCAGAGTGCTCCTACGAATATTCGATCATAGTCTCAAAAATGGATAGTTGGCAAGGGTTTAGAAGCTTATGTATTTACTCGAAGGGATGTTGTGTAAGGTGTGATACATACACATGGGAAGGGAGCTTGAGGGTGTATCCCAATTCCAGTTTGTTTTTTTTAACGAATCTTTGCAATTTTAATCTTTTCCCCTTCCCACAATGGCTTGTGGATTGTGTATTTGATTGGTGGTTGTGTGTGGGGAGGAGTGTTGTCTTGGGGTTTTTGGGGGATCTTTGAGTATAGATGTGATGGGAGTTTTGTGTGTGTGAGGTTTTGGTTTTTTTCTCATTTAAATATCTGGAAGGATGTACATTGTTGGTTTTATTTTCAAGCTTATTTTGGCAGTCTTTCTTTTTGGCTATATTGTATTATTCAGACTTAGTTTGCTTGTTTCTTACAATATATGAATTATGTTCGAAAACTAAATTGTGGTATTTAGAACTACCTCAGTGACTAAATTTCTAATATTATTTGCACTTTTATTACCTGCTTCTAGGACTTCTTCGTGGTTTGCAGCTTCATTATTATCTTGTTCTAGTAATTTCTTTACTGTATCTTGAACTTTTTCGCCGCCTTCTTTTTCTTTTTGAAAAGCAAGTTCGAAGTTAAAATAAGGTTTTAATACTACTTTATTTGTGATTAAACTAATAGCTAAAACTTTCATACCACAATGAATAGCAGCTATAACTTCAGGAACAGTTGACATTCCAACAGCATCTGCACCAACTTGTTTTAAAAATTTAGCATCAGCGCGAGACTCGTAACTTGGTCCCAAGACATAAGCATATGTTCCGGAGGTTAGTGAAGAGGTTAAACCTAATTTTGAAGCTGCTTTATAAAGAGAGAAGCGAAGAGACAAGTCATATGCGTTTGATAAAGGTGGAAATCTAGGACCAAAGGGTAAATTTGGTCCAATGAGTGGATTCATTGAAGTCAATGTGGGTAAAGAAAGATGATCGTGAATAGACATAATAGTTCCAACTTCAAAAGAATCATTAAGACCACCAGCAGCATTGGTTACAATTAAAGCTTTAACTCCAAGTAAAGAGAAAATTCTTGTAGGAAAAACACAGGTAGATGCTGAATGGCCTTCGTATGTATGAAATCGTCCTAGAGCTGCAACAACAGGAATTTTAGTGGTAGAGTTGGATAAGAAACCAAAGGCAAGTGATGATTGATGCCCAGATACAGTCGATTCGGCGAACCCAGGGATAGATGTATAGGGAACGTGAACAACAGATTCAAGGGTGGAGGCTAGACCGGATAATCCGGATCCACAGATGATTGCCCATTGAGGTGAAGCGAGTTCAGTAGGGACAGAGGCTTTGATTGCGTCCAAGGCGGCTGAGAATTGAGGTGGGAGTGTGGAAAGGTCGACGGTAGACATCTTGATGAGGGTTTTTCTATGGAGATGGTGTAGGTGGATGTGAGGAGGGATGGTGGAAGAAGGTGAAAGGTGCTGGCTTTTTGATATAACGACGACCTCGCCCTATCGCAACTCAAGAATGCCGCCGCGTGACGGACACCGGAAGGTCGGGATTTACCGAGAGAGCAAACAAAAAAATCAAGCTCAAAGTTAGGCACGGACCCGCAAGAAATTAAGGCACGACACCCAAACGACACAAGGATTGAAATCATGTCGTTATTACTTTGACCTCTTTCGTCTATCCATCTGAATGAGATAGGGCAGGTTGAGACTGTCGGATGATCGGACGGAGGAGCCCCGCAACATTATCAGAGCTTGGCACTGAAAAGCTAATGTAAAGGAGTGGGACCGATCGAGGCAAAAACAGAAAACACCAAGTTCGGCGTTCTCCGCACGCGTAGGAGACAAGCTTTCGGCTTTCGGTTTTCTGCTGACCCCGCATTGTTGTCTGGTGACATTTGCGTGCACGGAATCGAGTCTCAAGCTCTCGACTTTCGACGGTGCTATGATGGCGAGTTTCGAGCTTTGCGGTGAAGACTTTCTAGCATTTATCGTGTAGCCCTACATTTCGAGTGAAAGGTGACTAGATTGCTTGTTTGTGCATTTCGAATATATACAAGGTATCAGAGTGGGATCCGAATTAGGCTTCGTCCGAGCTTCCTTTCTCGTGATCGTCATCCGAGAGCATATCAACGGCTTCTATGGCTTCAATGACTCTTTGCTGCTGCTGAGCACGGCTGTTTCGTACAGAGGTAGAGTAGGGAGTGCTGCTACCTGTTCTGCTCATCATGGCCGAGGTCGTCGCTGTGGTTGTCGCTGTCGTGGTTGCTGTTGCTGTTGCAGAGGTGGTGCTGGTCGATGGATGATCAGCCAGATCAAACGTTTCAACCCAATGATCCAGCGTCTCTCTTCGACTCTCCTTGATCTGGTCATCTTGCTGATGCTCTACGTCAAACCACTGTAACCCCTTCTGAGCACGACCCATCATCCATGCACTCACTTCACATGGATGGACCCTCGTCCTTGCCGGTCCAATTTCATCGTCGTTATTGCCTTCGTATCTCCTGATGGCAGTGACGAGCTCGACTCTTGGCTTGTTGGCAGAGGCATCAGCAAGGCGGCGAGGTGTGCGAAGGCTGCGCAGCCAAGACTGGTACTTGGTAGAGAAGCCAACGTAATCCTTCTCTCCATGACCGACGAGAAGCAGAAGCTCGAGAGTGCCGCCACGGTCGATAAGGATCTGAAGCGGGTTGATACGGCCAACTGTGTCAAGCTCCACTGGTATCGCATCCGAGGAAGGAGTCGCGGTAGAGGTCACAATCTTTGGCGCAATCAGTCCAAGCTTTTTGAGCTGAGGCAAGGATGCAAGCGCGGCAGCAGTATTGGGTGTGAATTGGAACTGAGGTCCATGAAGCTGGAGCGAAGTGAGGTTGGTCCATCGATTGGGAAGCCAGAAGTCTGAATCCAGATCTCCGCCGTAGTGACCTACTAAGCAACCGAACGACTTGAGCTGCGTGGAGATGCGTTGTAGAGCCGAAGCAAGGCCGCGAGGGACACCTTCTATGTGTAGAGCTTGTAATGAGGTGCAATGTGATAGAATGATGCGAATGAAGGGCAGGAGATCTCTTTCGAAATGCGACTGAGCTTGGGATGCGTCGAAGAGTGCCGGTCCGTATCCATGAGACAGAGAGGCTAGGCTGCGTGCTCGCAGAAACAATGTTTGGGTCCGGCTTCGAGCAAGTGAGCGAATCGCGAGTCGATCTTTGTCGAGTGAAATGGCAAAAGCACGAATCTGTTGCAGTCCATAGAGTTGGAGATCCGGAAGTAAAAAGGTAGAGAGGATAGCGCGATGGCAGACCCGGTTAACGCGAGCGAGTTCTAGCAGTCGTACCGCTGCGTCGTCGTTGCTCTCTTCAGCAGACAGCACAGCCTCTTGTGCGGCCAGAAGAACGATGTGTACGATCAGCTCAACAGGAAGTCGAGGATCGCCTATCGATGGATCCGGAGATGGAGTATAAGTAAATGCATCGTTGCCTCCACCAATGGTCTCGATGTGTTGTTGCGTGAACACGGCTGTTCTTCGACGTGGTTTGGGTAGAGGAGGGGCAGCCTGACCCCAAGATTCGGCGAGACGAGCAAAGGACCAGAACGAGTCTGACAGGGTCATGTTGTGAGAGGTATTGTCATTGAGGCGAGGGAGAGAAGGGCGTCGAAGGAACGCTCCTCGATATCGTGGTGGTGATGAAGATGGTGTGGTAGTCCGTCGTGAAAAGATGGAAGGATATGGCTGAGCCAAAGATCGAGTGTGACTAGCGCAATGCTCTATCGATGTGACTTGCCGTGATAGGTTGTGATGGTGGTAGAGAGAAGAACAGTTGGTTTGTGGCGTTGCTAGTGATCATAGACAGGGTGATTGTCGGGATACAGTGGCACGGTGGAGGTATAGTAATTTCTATCGGCTTCTCCGCCGGCTGACTTCGCGTCAGAAGCTCCCTGTATCTCATCACACTGCGCATCCGCTTTTCATGTCCATGCATACACACACGTACAAGGCCTTTGACGCAGGTTTGGACAGTGAAAGACAGTGATTGTGCTATTGGATGCGGGAAACAGCTTGGAGAAACATGCAAGACGGAACAGTGAATGAGAAGGAAGAAAAGACACGGCGCAGAGGGATATAGGAAGCCTTCTTGTGGGTGTTACAAGCAGTGTGGCTTCAGGAGCAGATCTGACCGAGACTGGAGAGAGAGAGAAGGAGGTTACATGGCAACACAATTGCATCCTCCGCCAGCAGGAGCGTAAGGGTCCTCGCCCTTGCTGACGGGACCCCAGACGGATGGCACGAGATAGTCACGAGTGCTCTTGCAGTAGTTGATCAAGCTAAGCAGCGGCGGAGGAAAGAGGAGAGAACTGGTCAGCTAATGTCATCCTTTCGCACCATCCCATAATCTTCACATTTCTAGAGCTTGGATGTAGGAAAGCGGCGAGCATCTGACCACACAGATTATAGATGTTTTCGCATCCGACCCGACCGCGATCGCTGTTATTGAGTGATTGCTTACCTTTGACTTGCCTCCGAAACACGAATGCGTGGTCGTTCGAGGTCCTCTTTCAATCGTTGATTGTGCTCTGTGAGTCGACGAAGCTTGAGCTCGGACATGGACTGCTTATGCGGCTTGACGTTCATCGTGGCTGTCTTAGTTGAGGATGAGTTCTCCGTGTGTGTCTGTGTTGGCTAAAAGGGTCGTGTGCAATGACTTGCGAGTCCGGTGCTGCGATAGGAAGCTCAATACGACTGCTACGGGACTGTCGGTGTCGACTAGGATGGTATTGGCGTTAATGATAGTGATGAAGCCTGACAGATCCTGTACGAAGCAGCTTGATGAAAGAGGGTCCAAGTGTAAAGGTGCAGACGAGAGAGAGAGAGAGAGATTTCTCCGCATTGGCGAGAACAGTGCGCGTGTCCGCCTCTTTTCTCACTCGGCCGTTTCGCGAGAGGGCAAAAAGGTGTGAGCTCTAAATTTGTGTTCGCGAGAGAACACCGGTCAAACGACCGTTCAATACCCGATCAGAAGAAAATCAAATCAGATCTTGCGCTTGATGGACTGATAAGGAGCCGCATTCACGCCAAATCACAAAGCGCCGCTTGATTGCTTTGCTTGTTTGGCTTCTTCGCTTGATGGTCCGCCTTCTGGTCGCCAATCTTGAATCGAGTCAACTCTTTCATGCACGGCTTCTCATACTTGCAGATTTTCAGAAGAAAAGCTCCACATTTCATCCTTGAGCTTGTCCAACCTTGAGATCATCTTTGTGTCGATACTTTGTGCGCCGCTAGTGATCAACCCACCACCATCTCCTCACCTTGTCCTTCTTCACCGTCTTACGACAGATCGATCGACAAGCTTATCGCAGAGTTACGGATTCGCCATCAGTCGCTTCAGTACACCTTTGTCGCCTCTCCGTCTTTCGTGCTGCTCTAGCATCAACCTTTAGTCACCGTACGTTTCAGAACACATTCGCTTACCCAAGATGGCTCGCTCGTTCTCGAGTTCGATGTTCATACAGGCCGACGATAATAGAGAATACTGGCTCCCGGCTTCGTCGTGCCATATCAGCTCCAGACATGCTCTGCCATCACGGGCACAACGCCGATGTATACCATCCTCATTGGACTTGACACGAGCAATCACTGACCTAGCTCATTCTTTCGCTCTCTCTGCTTTCCCTATCCTCTCTTCCCCCTGATGTCGCCCATGCGACTTGCTGCTCTACTTATCGCCTTCGTCTCGATCCATTCCAACGATGACGTTTCTTTCGACCTTCTGATCAACCCTCTTCGCTTTATCGATGCACAACCGTTTCGTCCCATCACATCCATATGTTATCGCATGATCCTATCATGGTCCTTGGCGCTGACATTGGGGCTACGATGCTGTCATTGATTCATCGGCATGGTTGACCGCCGCGACACCATCATCTTTGTCCATCGCAACCTTTCTTCTTGGCTCATGCGACCGTTTTTCGACACCCTTCGCGGCTTGTTTGCCTCGCTCTAACACCTTTTCTTGCTTTTTGCCGTTCTTCTCGGCCGCGGTCTGAACGCGCCTCTCGTTGTTGTCGGACCCTTTTTCTCGCTTTCGATTCTTCTTGATTTTGCTGTTCTTCTTGTCGCTGCTGCTCGCTGGTATCCCCGCGACCTCCGGACGTGTTGCTCGCTTCGTCTCAATTTCGACTTTTTGTCGCTGTTGCTGACTGCCAAACGGCTCTTTCCGCGCTGTCTCATTGGCCGGTCAAATGCCACCACCGTCTCGTACCACCTGGCAAAACTACTTTCATGGTCCCGTCGGTCCATATCGCTTTTTGACCGTTCTTCTTGATGGATTCATGCCACTGCGTTGCTCATATTGCCGCTTCTAACCTGCTCTCCGACCCCAAAAAAAACATTGATCCGCGTGGTGCACCACGTTTGGTGACCGACTTGTACGACCTTGTCCTCGTTTTCGTTCTCGGATCTCATTTTCGCCGCTGCGTGTTGTATCCCCGCGCTTACTGTTCTGTTCCACTTGTTGCCGAATCTTTTGCTCTCACTCCTTCGGCCTTCATTCCACCGACCGCCTCACCCACCTTCTTGTCGGCCAATCCGCTTTGACCATTTATCCCCCACATCCCGCCTCCCGACATTGTCACTCTCCTACTATTCCCGCCTCCGACTATCCGCTTCCTTCACCATTTTCCATATCTACTCCACTCGCTCGTCGTCATTGTCTCTCTTTCTCGTCCACCACCACCTATATCGTTCACCTCCTTCGCTCGTCTATCATCTGCGCTTCACCGCAAGTAGATGTCTGCAGCTCGTCTTAGCGCCAACGCTTCCTCTCGAGTTCTTCTCTCTTCCGCTCGCTCTTACTCGACTGTCTCTTCTCGAGTCGCTCGCAGCAACGCTTCTCTCCTTGCTTCCGCAGCTCGCAACAACACCCAGTCTAGCCCGCTCAAGTTCGGTCTTGCTACCCGCCTCTTCTCTACCACAATGACTGCTCCAGGTAAGTTTTCATCACCTTGACTTTGACGACCCCACTTTCAACCTCAGACAGCATTCGCAAAGCTTGAACCCATAGCATTGGGTTGCAGTTCCGCTTCGCCTTTTATCGCAGATGCTAGCCACGTCGTTGCAACTTGATGCTTCCGGGCAAGGACGATGTGACACAAACATCTTCTCTTTGGCTCGCTCACAGGACACGGCACGGGCTTGACTCGGGAATGCTACAGTCAGCTTTGTCTTGTTTCGTTGCTGGCGAGCAAGGGTCTGCCGAGACCGTCAACCCCGCGCGCCGTGTGCGCTTGGTTGACCCGCTTGCTTGGCTGCTTGGCTCTTCGTTGCGTGCTTGGCTGCTTGGCTCGAGCGGTTGGAAGAAAATCAATTTTCCATGCTCTGTTGGATTTTCGGTTTTGCCAAAAGCTCTATTTTTTCTAACGCGGCGTGGATTTCCGGCTTTGCAACCGGCATCTTTTCGCGCCGGATGTGACGGCTCGAGCAACTTGCATATATTCCTACTCCACGCTGTCTTCCTGATCGATGCTATCCCCTCCTCTCCTCTTCCCGCCAGCTCCTTACCTTCGAATCTTCTCTTACCATTCTGCTCTCGATTCGGACGCTGACCATCTCATTACTATCATCTCTTGCGCAATATCGTTTACGCCGCCATTCTCTACCGTGTCCGATCGCCGTTCCTTCCTCGACCATGTCAACCTCACTCGTTCGACCACGCGGCTCGGCACTACCAGCCAAGATCAAGGTCGCCAACCCCGTCGTTGAGCTCGACGGTGATGAGATGACTCGTATCATCTGGCAAAAGATTCGCGAGGACCTTATCTTGCCTTTCTTGGACATCGATCTCAAATACTACGATCTTGGTATTGAGCACCGTGATGCTACCGACGACAAGGTCACTGTAGAGGCTGCCGAAGCTATCAAGAAGTACAAGGTTGGTGTCAAGTGCGCCACTATCACACCCGACGAGGCTCGTGTCAAGGAGTTCGGCTTGAAGAAGATGTGGCTCAGCCCCAACGGTACTATCCGCAACATCCTTGGTGGTACTGTCTTCCGTGCTCCTATCGTTCTCGAGGATCTCCCCCGCCCTGTTCCTGGCTGGACCAAGCCTATCATCATTGGTCGTCACGCCTTTGGTGACCAGTACCGATGCCAGAACTTCGCCGTCGACAAGGCCGGTAGCTTCAAGATGCAATTCGTTCCCAAGGACGGCTCCGCGCCGCAAGAGTGGGAGGTCTTCGACTACCCAGAGGGAGGAGGAGTTGGTCTCGCCATGTACAACACCACCGAGTCAATCACCGGCTTCGCACACGCTTCTTTCAAGATGGCTCTCGAGAAGAAGATGCCCCTCTACTTGTCGACCAAAAACACGATTCTTAAAGCATACGACGGTCGCTTCAAAGATGTTTTCCAGGCAATCTACGAGAAGACATACAAGAAGGATTTCGAAGCACACGGCTTGTGGTATGAACACCGGTAAGTGCCATTCCTTCAGCACGATCGCTCGTATTGATGTACAGAGTAATCAACTGACTTTTCCTCCTTTCTATACTTCGTTTTCATCGTTTTACACTCCTTTTGGCGCCATTTGCGCACGATCAGCCTTGTCGATGACCAAGTGGCCATGGCTATTAAGAGCGAAGGAGGTTTTGTATGGGCTTGCAAGAACTATGACGGTGAGTACGATGGTTTTGAAGGTTGTCCGATAGTCTCGGCGAAGAAACGACGGTAAACTGACTTCCGAATCGCGTCTTTTTTCGCATCTGTGCCCGATCTGATTTACCCGATCAGGTGACGTTCAAAGTGACATCGTCGCTCAAGGTTACGGTTCGCTCGGTATGATGACCAGCGAGCTTATCACACCCGATGGCACTATCATAGAGTCCGAGGCAGCACACGGTACCGTCACCCGCCACTACCGAGAACACCAGAAGGGCAACGAGACCTCGACCAACTCGGTTGCTTCCATCTACGCATGGACTCGTGGTCTTGCCTTCCGTGGCAAGCTCGACCAGAACGACGATCTCATCTTCTTCGCCAACGCTCTCGAAGAGTCATGTCTCGATGCCATCAAGGGCGGCAAGATGACCAAGGATCTCGCTCTCATCTACCACGGCAAGGGCATGAAGCGCGAGCACTACGTTACCACCCTCGAGTACATTGACGAGGTCGCCAAGCTTCTCAAGCAGAAGCTCTCGGCTCGTGGTATCGAGGCCGGCAAGCTCTGAATATCGTTCGTCGTCTTCAGCATTCTCGAATCATTCAGCATTAATCGTTTTCGTATCATCATGTATCGATGCGTCAATCTCAAAACTTTCGACTCAAGTCGCAATACCAACACGTTTCCCGCCAATCTTTGACTCGACTGTGCATTTTCAAAAGTCACAGCGTGATTTTGTGAGGTGGAGTAAAACGCGGCAAGCTTCCTTTACGCAGTCACAGTCACAACTTCAGTCACAGTGTCGGATGAGCCGAAGGTTCGGATGCGTTGCCGACTCAGCGCGGCGCTTTGGCCAATCCTTTCCCGATGGAAGGCTGAGTTGAGGCATCCTCACTGACCTTTTCTTCTGCTCCTCCTTTCCCTCGCTAACTCTCAGGACAGGCGGAACAGAGCGGTTCTTAGCGCCAAAACATCTTCTTTTGCCACCACCGCCATCCTCATCTTGCCTGGCAGTCTCGACTCGCCGCGACCTCGTCCTTTCGAGATATGAACCACGCTTGATACTACCATCCCCAACCAGTCGCCTCTCATGTCCACTTCGACTAACCGACCCAGAGACACCAACTTCGATCCTTCCTGGGACCAGTACAATGAGCTTCTTCGTAATGGAGTCTTCAGTACGGCCGACGACTCTCCTGCAATGAATCTTCGAGAACGCGTTCAGATGGCATTGCTCATTGATCTGATTTTCTCAACTGGTTGCAGAGCCGCCGACTTCCTCACCGGCAAGAATCCCAAGCCGTTTGATCATTTGCGCTGGCGTGACTGCCTTTTCTTCCTTAACAAGCCAGAGAAAGAAGGCGGTCTCCCGTACTTGAGCGCAGAAGTCACATACCGCAAATCGAAAAGTACAACAATTGTTACAGAGAGACTGTAAGTTCCACACCCGAACTTCTTACTAGATGCATCGTTCCAGCAATTGACTTTGGTCCCCGCGCCTCTGCATGTCAGCGTTGGTATCCCGCTCAAGAGCGACAAAAGCTTTCCGGCCGCAAGCGATCCATGCCTTCTGCTCGCCTGGCTCGCCGTCAAGGACAACGCCTTTGTACGGATCGCTCGGCTCGAGGATCTTGCACGTGCCGACTTCTCCTTGCTTCCTGCTGACAAGAGCAGGGTCGAACTCAAGCTTCGCAGCGAAGTATTCAACGAGCCAGTTTTTCAAGACTTTCCGACAAAGGCAAACGTCGCCCCGTACCCGCTTGGCTGGCAAGTCACGTCAGCTAGCAATCGTCTTCGCGTTCTCCGAAAAGTATCTGGAGTCGCTGACATCAATCTTGAGGACCTTAGCCGTGCTGGACGTGCGGCCGTCGACCTAGCAAGAAACTCTCCTGACCTCTTGAGTCGAATTGCGCCTGACATCCATCACCGGCCTGGTCGGAACTCTGGGTGGGTCTGTCCAATTCCGCTCGATACGCAGAGTATCGTGCTCGGAAGGCCAGAGAACTTGAAGCTGATCCGCGGAGTGCCCATCCGAAGATCCGAAATCACCACGAGCGACACTGTTGTCTTCCCGGAGAGTCAACAGACTTCAAAAGAAGAAGAGACCGATGTTGGCACTATGTCTTCTGCTCAGCACAGCGTGGACGAGCTGTTCGCTACCGGCGAAAACAAGGTTTCTTTTGACAGACTTGATGCCGTTCTTAAGTCTGTCTTTGGCAGCACGTAAAAATCTACTGGTGAAGTCAAGTATGTTGTCAAGTATTTCTCGCATTGTATTCCATCCGTTTCAGCGTCGCTTTCTGTCATCTACTGTACCGTATCGTGTTGCTTCGCATCGTATCGCACCGCATTCCATCGCATCTTTTCTTTTCAATCATTTCTGTCCAGGCTGACCTTTGCAATCTGGCGAGAAGGGAGCTGTCTGTGTGTTGAATGAATCTCGTCCCTTCGGAAGCGTGAAAAGTCTCACCGTCTCTTTCCCAACGAGTGTCCATGCGCGATGTCGTGGTCATGATTGGGTTCATTTCTCTGCTCTCACTTGGTACTGTGAGCCTGTGCTGTGCTCTATTGCAGCGAGACATGCAAGCACGATCCGTGAGCCCAGGCTTGAATGCAAGAAGAGGGACACGTCTGACATACCAACAAAGATCAAGGTTGCCAACCCAACGATCCCTCTGTGACTAAGTAGAGAAGAACCATGGACGGGGGGTTTAGGTGTCACTACACCTGAGCTTCTACAAGTACATGGCTGGCTCTGCAAAGCATGGCTTTGCACCTCACGTGTGGAACTTCTCCGACTGATCCCTGGAGAATGAGGTCCTATTAATCCTCAGCTACAGACAAACAGCCACTCCGCCCTCTTTCAGCGTACACAAGCTACGTCGAAAACTTGTCGTGGCTAGCTCCACGTTCCGTCATGGACCGGAGGTCTGCTCTCACTCGAAGACTTTCATAACACTTGGATAGACGATAATTAAGTTTCTGTCTTGCATAGCTCTAGCCAGTCTAGCTCGACTGTGTGTATCTGCTGCGGCTCAGTTTGGAGATAAGTTGACCTCAACACTTGCGGGTATGTACATTGTATTGTACACCAAACGGGTAGACTTTTGCCATTTCACACGAAGATTCAGCGGAGTGTCATACACCATCTTACTTGGGCACTCGTGCGGGAGCACCAGTCATTCCAGCAATTGGAGAGAAGCAGGACCATCTCACTATGCCAACCGGTCAAGTTGTTGACGAGAGCAACACACATGTATCTGAAACCTTCATCTCAAAAGCCGCAATAATACCAATACTAATGGTGCTACTACCGCCACGTCTGGATGTGTCAGCATCAACAGAGATAGCGAGCCGAACAACACATCAATCGCAGCTCATCTACGGCGCGGTTAGGCAAAGTTTTTTTTTGGCTTCTTCATTATTGGACATGAAGGTCAAGTACTACGTTTCTGACCTTGAGCACCATGGTGAGGCTGATGTCGAGATCAACAATGTGAATGCTGAAGCCATCACGAAACACAAGGTTGCCTTCCATACTGTACTGGCCTTATGTGAAAGCGGCTCATCCAGTCATCCAGCTCCCGTAGACCAGTCATGAGCGGCACCCTAGAACCGCTGCAAAAGGCTTTTCACAACTCGAGCATAACCACTAATCCATGCAACGACCAGCATCATAGATTGAACCGATTTTTTGGAACGGCAAAATTTGACATCTCGTATCATATCGTATCGGAATTTTCACGAACCAATCATTCACTACAGCAAGGAAGAGGGTGATAACGAAGCTCGATCTAAAAGAAAAATTGTCCGATTTTAGCGTGTTTGACATACCTCGCTTAGATATCTTTCCGTCACTAGTGAAACTCGGAGATTTTTATCGCTCGCTTCGATCCGGCTTGCTTATCTTTGTGGTTACATAGTGGTAACCATACCTCACTCACTCGGTGGAGCGGAGAGAAGAGGATCATTCATGCATAATGACCATCGAACAAGCCGTTCTGCCGGCGATTTACAATCGGAGTTGATCCAGCCGGTGGAACATTCCAAAATGGGTCTGATCGAAAGGCAACTAAGCGAAGAATAGTACTCTACCCTTATCAGAGCCGGTGTTTGATCGGCTTCCGGTGTTGTGATCTATCCGGGAAAGCAGTTGTGCCAAGCTGTCCAGATCTGCGTGCGTGAAAAGGTTGATTACACCCTTAAGCCCTTGTTTGAGAAGTGATGACTTCGGGTGAGAACGGTTCTGGGCAGCTGCTTATCTCTATCGTTGTCTTAAGCTGTCAGTAAGCGAGAAGATGGTGTTCACTGAGGTGGTAACAAGAAGGCGTGATAGTAAAGATGGCCATGCGATACTGCGGTTGCTTTGTGAGGGTGAGTCGAGCTTATCATCTGACAGAAGATCATCGTTTCGCTGTATTGCTTCCTGGCCAGACAATGAGAAGCTCTCGTGTACGCACAGACGGATGTTTCGTGCACTGACGATGTCTCTCTTTGCTGAGACACCCTTTATTTATCATTCACTTTCATATGTACACTCTATCTCGAACAAAAAGCTATAAGAACCAGCTCTGTACAGCCGTCAAATCAAATTATCCTCATCAATCCAAACTCAACCACTTCTCTCTCTACATCACAACCTTTCAAATCAACTTAACAAACTCAATCAAGATGAAGTTCTTCAAGACTCTCGCTATCTTCTCCACCCTTGCTCTCGCTTCGGGCGCTTTTGCTGCTCCTACCGTAAAGACTAATGCTGGTACCAACGATCTCGTTGCCCGAGACTTGATCAGCGGTTTGACCTCTTGCCTTGGAGATCTCGGATTGCGCAAGAGGAGCGATGAGAACTTGATTGACGAGCTCAACAATGCATTGCATGACCTTGGACTACGCAAGCGAGGCGACGACAATCTCATTGACGAGCTCAATGCTGCTTTAGCTGATCTCGGATTGCGCAAAAGAGGCGACGATAACTTGATTGACGAGTTGAACGCCGCACTTAAGGATCTTGGACTGCGCAAGAGGGGATCCGATAATCTCATTGACGATCTTAATGCTTGTCTTCAGGACCTTGGTCTCTAAGTTTTATCGCTTGATTGCTTGTCTAGATGACAATCCTTCGGTCAAATTACAGCAACAACATTAAATCATAGAATCTCTTCGTCTTCATCAACATCCATCATCCGTCGTTTGACCCTGTTTCATCCAATCTCCTTTAGATCAGATCTCCTTGGCAATGTTTAATCCGATTCCACCGTCCTTCTTGTGTGTGAGCTATTTGGTGTGCTGGCGTTCATCCAAAACAGATCCAAGAGTGCTGGCCCACCGGTCTCTCTCACCATCGACTCCAAAGTACGCTTTACCAAGGGCAGCCGTGGTGATCACCTCCCATCTGAGACAATATTTCTGGTCTCGGACCACCAGTCTGTTCTATATTCGATCCGACTCTGCTGCTCATGTGGATGGCCATACAGGATGGACTATTCGAGCACAGCTTCTCGCTCAAAGACTTACCCACCATCGACCTCTCGAAGCTACCACCAGGTGTAAAGACATGAGAGATCCGGACTCGGAAGGAAGTAGCCAAGCAGCCAATCTTTGTCGCATGACTGACCCGCCGATCATCTCCGTTTGCTATTGACACATTCATGATGATCGGTTTGTTGGTCTCCAAGAAATTTCAAGTCATTTCATCGGGCATCTCCCTCCGGAGGAGGCAAAGGTGACTCTGCCTCGAGTTACTTGTTTTTTCTGCTACACGGAGAAGTCTCTCGACCCTTACCACAGGGCAAGGACATGGGTTGCTCAAAATCTTGCATGCCACATCTCAGGATCACCTCTCCTGCACTTGCAACATGTGCCTCCTTGCCCTATCTGCAGGACTCACTTCAATACAAGGCGCAAATTTTACCCATATCTTGATAGCAAGCACAACATTTACGTTGGAAAACAAGGGGCAGAAGGCAAGAGGAACTGTTGGACTGGGAGATGTGAGGACATTGTGATAGATCCCCCCAAGAAAAATGACAGGACTGCCTTTGCCGCCTTTGCAAATCAGAGAGAGTCAGTGACTGAAGGTAGGATCGCGGGCAGCATCAAACAAGGATGAAGTAATGTAATGCTGGATAATTGTGCTGATGACAAAAAGGGCTTACCAGGCCCCAGTAACATCATGATCATGAGTAATAGAAGGCGAGGAAAGCAACGTGCTGTGAATAGTGACCATAGCGACTTTGACAATCTCAGCATTTAAAGTGATGTTTTTGATTCTACTGACATCAACAATCTCAACAATGTTGATGACCCCAGTGACAGCAGTGATAGCGATGTCATTGTGGGTCCAGGGCAACACGGCAGGATACCTTGGCATTGTATCGCTCGGAGAAGCTATATTTTATCTGTTTTGGGCGGCAATTGATATTGAGGTCGAGAATCCCAACGATACCTTCTCGTCCACCATGGAAGAACTTCAAGTCCGAGCTGGTGCCAAAATAATGATTCCAACTCCGAGCTGGTTGGCCGGCGACATTTCTGGCAGAACTTGACAGGCGCCGTGCCAGCGCGGAAGGAAGGGTATTCGCATGGAACAACATTCTTCCGCTACAAGGGTGCGGGGACCCCACAGCAGACGTTCCCACTTTTTCGAGGTATACAGTAAGTATAAAGTCCGAGAGATTGGATGCATCTTTGTACTGACACCATCATCACAACTATCGTATCTGCTACAAGGGTACCAGCATCCTGCTATGAGTGCCTCGAATCCTATCCAAATTGCCATCGTCGGACAAGGACTCATTGGGCCACGACACACAGATGCCGTCTTGGAGGTCGCGGGCGCAGCATTAGCATGCATCGTAGACCCTCTTCCAGCCTCGGCCGCCAAGTCTGCCAAATATGGATGCCCGATCTTTCCGTCTATCGATGCGATGCTAGACGACAAGAATCTCCACGTCGACGCCGCCATCGTCTGCACACCAAATCACACACATGTCGCACTATCAAAGCAGCTCCTCCTCGCAGGCATTCACGTGCTATGTGAGAAACCTGTTTGCATCGACATTCCTAGCGGTCTGTCACTGGTGCAAACCGCAAATGACTCGAAACGCATACTTCTCATCGGACATCACCGTCGCTTCAACCCCTATGCTGTCGCGGTCAAACAGCATCTTGCTTCCCTAGGTCGACTAATCGCGATGAACGGCTTGTGGACCCTCTTTAAGCCACTTCCTTACTTCGATCCACCCACAGACTGGCGTCGTCTTTCCTCAACAGGTGGACCGATTCTTATCAATCTCATTCACGAAGTCGACCTGCTGCACTACTGGTACGGACCTATCACGCGGGTGTATGTTGAGCCGGCGGTGAAGCAGAGAGGGTTCGATGCTGAGGAGGGTGCTGCGATCACATTTAGATTCGAGAGTGGCATGGTGGGGACGTTTTTGCTTTGCGATGCTGTAGTCAGTCCATATAGCTTCGAGGCTGGGACAGGAGAAAATCCAACCATCCCGAAGACGGGTAAGGACTTTCATCATGTGTTTGGAACGGAAGGGACATTGAGTGTGCCGAATATGACAAGATGGGGCTATGAGGGCACGGAGAAGAGCTGGACTAGTGAGCTGGTGGAGGAGAAGCTAGAGGTGCCGAAGATGAAGGTGCCGTTTGTTGAGCAGGTTGAACATTTCCTCAGGGTAATCAAAGGTGAGGAGAAGCCGAGGTGCGATGGGCTCGAGGCGCTCAGAGCTGTGGTGGTGTGCGAGGCTGTCAAGAAGTCAATGAAGGAGTGTCGACCGATAGATGTGGATGTCGAGTCTATGCTGTAATTCCAAATATCATCTCAAAAGTATGTGATAATGCAGTGTGTATTGCAGATTGTGGGATTTTGATACATGAGTTGGTCTTACATCAGCAAGGCCTCACGAGCGTGTCTTTTTGGCAATGTCTCCAGCTAGCAAATCTCCGTCTGATCCTTGGGCGGCGTGCATGGTCTCGCTGCTTCGCCCTTCTCCATGCTATCCGCTTCCTTGTCAGCCTGCTGTTGCTGCTGTGCCACATTCGCACCGGTATGACTCTTTCCCCATCTAAAATCGCCGAATCCCAACAATACATTTGCGTACACCGTAGGAGTCAATACTACACTGCATAATCTATTGCAGATCGCTCCATATAGCAAATGATGCAACAACGGTCTGTACCGTTTCGTCGGAATCACGACAAACAACAAGAACCAGATCTGCGGCAGCAAAGTAATCGCCAGGAGCGGGGCAACGCCCAGCAAGGTGAACTTGGTGACGAGATTGTAGACGAAGTGTCCGAAGTTGTAAAGTCTGAAAAAGACGAGCGTTGACCGAGTGAGTTCCAGACTCATCCAGATACGTGTAACAAGATGTTGATTCTGCTGGGTGAGCGTGACGAAGGCGTTGAAGTAGGCATTGGAACCCCAACGACGACGTTGCGAGAGATAGTGGGAGAGAGACTGCGGTGGAATGGTGAAGCATGCCGCTCGAGTCTCTAGCACTGTGCGGACCGATTTAGAGCGCGAGATGATGGACCAGCACAATCGGCGGTCGGTGCCTTGATATTGGACTTGGCGGTTGATTAGGTTGCCGTTCTGAACATGCTTGCGATACTCAGCCGATGCTTGACCGAGGATAGCGCCAGTGCGAAGCATCGTAATGGCACCAGGCATGCAGGTTACTCGACCCCAGGAAGATTCGGAACGACGTCGAATCCATTGTCCGTAGGTGTATTGAAAACCTTGAAAATGGTCCCAGAAATACCAAAGACCACAGGTGCGGAGACTGCGACCAGGTTTCTCGAAATCAGCTTCGACAATACCGCAAGCGCCCACCGTCTGCTCTCCCTCATCCATCAGCCGATCTGCAAGAACATTAACAGAGCCTGCGAGGATCTTGGTATCTGCGTCGGTACAAAATACAAAGTCGAAGTATTCGAGGTCGGGCTGATTGTAAAGCGTGCGGATGTGCTCGAGCACCATCGCACGTGCTTCCGAGTTGCAGTGCCCTGTAGCTTCGTTGTCGCTGTTAAAGAGGTCAAACGCAAAGATGAGGGAATCTTTCTTGCCTGCATTCTTAACTTTGCGCACGATCATGATGGGATGCCCCATGCGAAACCCGAACTGGAGGCGGAAAGCAGACTCGCGGATCTTCCAAGAGAAGTAAGGCGAGTCCTCCACACGAAGTATGGTGTCTTGGACGATGACATCGTCCTCGACATCGAAGCCATCTGCCATAATGGCGATGATGTTGAAGTCTTGTGGTCGAACAGGGTTGTCTTGGATGATGGAGTCCACGGTATCGAGCACGTCTTGAGTGGACTCTTTGTAGACTGGGACCAGGCTGACGATCTTGCGTGGTGGATGTATCACAACTTCTTTCTTGTTTCGGAAGGGCTTGGAGATGACGCTAAGGATGAATAGAAGACTCTGCCAGAGGACGGAGAGAATATCTCTTGACTTCAGGGCGACCATCACCACTAAAGATGCGCCTGCGGGAGCCAGAAATAAGAATAGAATGATGAGACCCATATTAAGCGCACCGATCGCCATCATCAGGCCATAGCGACCCGCTGTGACTCGAGACTGGAGTAGTGGTGCATAGTCGGGAAAAGTGTCTTGGTCGAACTGCATCTTGCCGCCAGCGACGGGCAGTTCTGCTTTCTCTAGGTCTCGACCTTTGTCGGTGTCGTTTGTGGGCTGCATTTCTTCGGGGGAAAGGAACGGGTTGGTGGATCGCTCAGCGGAGGGCGCAACCTCAATCGTATCAGCAAAGGGATCTTGCTCGATCACTTGAGTGGGAGCTAACGCTTCTTGATGGCGCTCTCGGACGCGAGTTAAAAGAAGTTGCGGCTGCTGTGGAGCGTCTTCGCTTCGCGACTCGTCTTCAACTGATGCAGCCCTGGAGCTGTGTATTGAGTCGAGAGAGTCACTTGAGAGACTCTCAGGTAATGAGCTGTGGTTCGAGTCAACCGAGGAGCTACTCTGCTCTGGTGCTTGGTCGTCTGCTGCTTCCTCCGATATTGATGTAGGAGACGGTGGAGGAGGATCGACTGCTTCCGTCTGTGCTGATTCGGCTTCGACCTGAGAAGTAGACGCTGATCCGGTCTGTGTTGCTGTAGAGGCGATTGCTTCCGCCTCTGCCTGCGCAAAGGCAGCGGCAAAAGGCTTACCAGACAGACCCGACTTTCGACGCTCGCCAAGCAGGAAGGATCCTGGTCCGCGATGGAGCCCAGGTGTGATCGGTGTGAGCGGTGTATGGGGTGTGGTCGGCGTTGTGGGTGCTGTGCCGTTCGGATAGCCCGAAGTGAAGCCGGACGAATATCCTCTCGAGAAGCGGAAGTGATTGAGGCTACGATCGTCGAAATCATCGTCTTCTTCTCCACCACTAGACGCAGTTCCCGAGTAAGACTCGGATCTGCTGGGTGGATCTCTGCGAGACAGTGATACAGCCGGAGCAGTGCTGGCTTCGAGATGCCTTCGGAACCTGGCAGGTACTGGAGCAAACTGGAACGGTGTCCTTGACGTGGAAGCAATCGTCGATCGAGTGACAGTGCTCGAGGACGTTGAAGCTATGGCATCACGCTGTTGTGGCTGGCTGCAATTGCTTGCATCACTGTGCCCGTCGCTCATGCCTGTGTGGATGCCAAGTATCCGAAGAGTAGCTCTCCGGCTAGCTGACTGTGTGCGACCGAGATGCGAAGGCTGCTAAGAGCAATGTAGGTATCGTGCTTGAAGGATGAATCGTAGGAGCGTCTTGCTTGCGTTGTAATCAATGAGATGGTAGTGGTCGAGAAGAAAGGTCAGAACTTGGTTTAGAGACTTGGACACAGAGTGACTTGAGAAGAACGGCGGCATGAGATTGCACGTGCCGACTAGACGGAACGTTGCTGAAAGTATGATCTGACCGGAAGAATCTACAAACGACTTCCAAGACAGAATAGAGAGAAAATTTGTGCTTTGCTGTTGGTCTCAGGGTCCTCGGTCAGTAGCCCGCGGGAAAGCAACAAGTTGCAGAATTGGCGATGAGAGCATCCTGCATCGTGTTCCTGGTGCTCCATGTTTGCCATGGTAGATCATTCTTGCGCTGGCTTGTGCAAGAAGACCGAGGAGCCCAGCGATACATCCTTGGTTGCTGTACCGTACAGCTTCTCGGAAATCATCGAGGCACAGTCAATTAGAGTTTGCCGTTCCACGTCGGATCGAGCGAAAGAAGGCGGCGAGGAAATCCTCAATCGTCTGCTCCAGAGGAAGCAAGTCTAGGCCAGGGCAGTTGACAGCTATGTTCCACAAGATTTGACACACAGAAGGCGTGGTAATGCGACTGCGAGAGAGACAATTGCTGTGTGAAGGGATTAGAGAGATAAGTGGTGCGAATCAGGACGAGTTCGACAGACCTGATTTGAAGTCAGACTGCGCCATGCTATGGTGTTCGTTCATGCAGATCAAGCTGTGAAGCGAACGACTTGGCGAACGAGCAAAAGCAAGGCTGCAATTCCCTTCACGTCAAAAAGTGCGAAATGAACGCAGATCGCTCGCGGCGAATTCAATTTCATTTTCCGACTCCAGAACGCGTCACCGAGATGGATCTGCCGCCTATTCGTCGAATAGGAATTCGCCATCTCTTGGTTCCTGATTTCAATTTCGTTTCACTCTAGCGCCTTACAGTACCTTCTATGCGGAACAAGTCCAGCCGCATTAAGATCGGAGCTGAAACCCATACGCCTCTCTGCTGGGCTGTTGTAGTCTTGTGCAGGCCCAGGCCCTTCAGCCCTCGAGGCCCTGTTCGCTCAAGTTCGAGTGTGGTCTCTCAATGACCCTTCTCACAGCGGCAATACGGCAATACGCGGGTTGTATACAATTGTTTGTCTTTTCGAAGGTTGAAGCGAATTCCTTGGCTGTCCAGCTGTGCGCTCTCTGTTCCCTCAGACACTCATACAGTACACGCGTGACGACGATTCATGGCGATTCCTCCTTGATAGCTCAGTGTCTTTGCTACGGTACAGTTCGTCATTCCCCTCCTGCGCTTCTCTCTTCGTTCCGCGGATGTGGACTTGGCGCGAACGAAACCATCGCAAAGGCAGAATTGCCCACGTGTGCCGTCCGTGAGCCGCTACAAACTTATCCGCCCTCACGCGGAGCCTGCTTTGCATTGGGTGAGCTGGCTGCTCTTCTGTGTCGCTCTGGTCTCTTCACGCATTCGCTTCTCCACGAACAAGTGAGTACGACGAAACGGACGATGCGCGAATCAGTGGTTTGACACGAAGCTGTCGTATGCTATGTCAGTGACGGAGTGCAGCCAGGTACTCTTGAAGTCGACTATACAGCCACATGGCCACTGCGGTCACTTCGCGCCGAACGTCACTAGACGACACTGATCAGCTGCCTACTCTCGACAGCATCATATTTCCCACGAGCGAACACATGCACATCATCATCCCCTTACCCATCAGCTGTCACCTACCAAAAGCGGCTAACCTTGGAGACAAAGTTTTGTTCTCACGCTTATACCTTCGTTTCACTTGTCCGAACTTGAGCGATTCATTTTAGAATTCCGAATGGTCTTGAACTTTATTCAAGTGCTTTCATGTATCAGGCGAAATACAGCAGCATCACAGCCATCCCTCTGTCAAATATGCGATGCTGATGACAAGAACGTGGCTAGATGCTCGCCGCCGGTCGAGTTGGCTCGGAGTAACAGTGCATAGCGACCAACAATGATGTAGCGAACCGTCGACACATTCCGAGCGGACAGCTTCAAAGCACTCGTAGCGGCTCGGTGTATGTGCAGCCCTCTATCTCCTTGGCTTGCTGAGTGGCCTCTTGCAAGCAATACTTCCAGTAGCACAAGGCTTGACGTATATAACAGCTGCTCATCGCAACCGAATCAAACCTTCTTCTCCTCATCAATATATCAATTCCCCTCTTCGGCTCCCATCTCTTCTCTTTCCTAATCTCATACCTCCACACTTGTTTCAAAATGTCAACTTTCACCGATCACTCCTCCCTTCCAACCTTGTCTTCGGGCAAAGTTGTTGTCCAGCCCCCCTCCTCCGCCAAAATCGAGGCTCACGATGTCGTCCGCCTTCTCACTCCTCACTTCTCCTCTGCATACCCTTCAAACACCAAGCCCGACGCTGACTCGGATGACGAGATGGAGGCCGAAGAGCTGAATGATCTCTCTTTCACAGCTATGCAGCGATGCCCATCGCTCACGGCTTCTCAAGACTCGCTCTCTCCCTCGCCCACTCCTTCGCCTAGCAAGATCAGCTTCTTCGGCTCGGATTCTGCTGCTGATGCAGCTATGAAGACTGAAGAGATCAAGTCTACTTACGGTACGGTGTTGGTTGTTGGTGTTGGATTCGTTGGTGCTCATCTGATGGAGCGCTTCTCTTCTGCATACGAGGTCGTTGCTTTCGATGTTAGCGAGAACCGATGCCAATATCTCAGGAAATTGCACTGCAACAACCCTAACGTTACCTTCATTTCCAACCTCGACCACGATGAACGAACCAAGTCTTTCGACCTCTGCCTCGTCTCAGTTCCTACTCTTCTCACTGCAGACTTGAGTCAAGTCGACCAAACACACATTCGTTCAGCATTCAACATGGTTTCTCGCATCGCTCAACCCGGATCCACTGTCGTTGTTGAATCTTCCGTCACTGTCGGAATGACTCGAGAACTTTTCTCGCCTCTTCTCGCTAAAGGTGTTTACGTCGGATTCTCACCCGAGCGTGTTGACCCAGGTCGAACCTTCCCTGCTTTCGAAGACATTCCTAAAGTTGTGTCCGGTCTTGACCAGCCCTCTCTTGAACGAATCACTCAGTTGTACTCTCGAGTATTCAACAAGGTCGTTCCCGTCTCGAAGCCGGAGGTTGCCGAGTTCACAAAGCTTTACGAGAACTGCCAACGATTGGTCAACATCGCTTATGTTAACGAGATCGCCGATGCATGCGCTAAGCACGGTGTAGATGTACACGAAGTGGTCATGGCTTCTGCAACAAAGCCATTCGGGTTCATGCCTTACTCGCCTAGTTTGGGTGCGGGAGGACACTGTATTCCTGTCAACCCTTTCTACCTTTTCGCTAATTGTGATCTTCCTCTCCTTCGCTCAGCTGCACTTGCAAACCAACAGCGACCAGTCGCCAAGGCAGAGGAAGTTGCACAGATCGCACGAGAGAACCACACATCTCAGGCAAAAGACGGTAGAGTCAAGGTCGCTGTTGTCGGAATGGGTTTCAAGCGAGGTGAAGCTTCTCTTGCATACGCACCAACAGTCACACTTGCAGACAAGCTCACGGACTTGGGTGTCGAAGTCAGCTACGTGGATGAATACGTTCAATCTGACAAGTGGAACAAGGTCGAAATGGCTGATTTCCACAATGCAGAGAAGTTCGATGCAGAGTTCGATGCAGTTGTGGTGGCGCAGAAGCCAATTGCTAGCGAGTTGGCAGTTCTAGAACAATTGAAGAAGGCAAAGGTTGTCTACTTCACAAAGTAAGCCTCACTCAAAAAGCCAATTTGTACATAGTTCCATTGCTTCGTTTCTTGTATAATAGATCGCCTTATACAATCGAAATGTCACTGCCCTTCCACTCGTATTTGATCAAGCGTGAAACACTTCCAGGAACATGAAACAGAAGCGAAACAGCAGAATGAAGATCAGTCAGATTTGTGTTTCTCTTGGCGTACTTTGCGAAAGTTTGGAGACAGAACATTCGTCTCGTTCGAGCTCAGTACTGTAGAGGTTCGAGACAGGTGTGGGAAAGTTCTTCGCTCCAAACAGCGGAGCTCGAATCAAGGTGAGACGAATATTAAAAAAGAAATGCAAAAATGCGTAATTGTTTCGCTTTCCCACGTGGCGTGGCGATCGTGTTCCTGACGTGAACCCTTTTCGCCTCTCTCCATTATTGTGGCTCCGGCGACTTGATTGAGCGAACCAGATACTCGGCCAGCAACGGTGAGGCGAAGCGGATCCTCAGGTCAACTACTTACTGTTGGTGATGCGGAGTTGACGATGATTCAAAGATGGTGCCTGCTCTAACACACACCGTGAGCATACTTCACCGCTTGTAGTCCCTTTTCATCGTCGTTCATCCTTGTTCATCTCTAACCCCTAACACCATCTCGCCTTCCACCGCAGATACTCAAACGCACCATAGAAACGAAGAGGAGAGCGAGATGATCACATTCAAGCACACCCAGGGTCGTCGAATGGCGAAGATGCTTGCATTCATGATACTCGCACTGGTCTTGCATACATGTCCAGTGGGGAGTGCGCCAATCTCGAAGTCCTTGGCTTCCTCGAGCAGCACGACTTTGACCACGAGCTCGAGTGCGACTGCAACGAGCAGCGAGTCTCTGTCTTCGGCCATATCCAAGTTATTCTCCAGCACCACAAGTACAGAAAGCACGGCTCTTAGCAGCACCTCTACGATCAGTTCAAGTGCTTCGTCGGGGTCTTCGATTGCATTACCATCGGTGTTGTCGAGCTCGATTACATCTGCCATCAGTACGAGCGCATCTCTGACGACAGCACAGCAAGTGCAAGCATCTTCAAATGATTCAAAAGCGAGCATTTCAGCAACTCAGGCTCGTAGCTCAGACATCAGCGACACTGGTCCAGCAACCTCCAGGACGCAGGTTAAAGCCGGTCAGACTTTAAGGCCGAAGCCCACGTCAAGAGAGAGGACGTCGAAGGAGAAGGCGTCTCGCACGCGAGTTGCTGCTACTCGACCCGCTCATCCTACTCGTACTCGCATCACCAAGGCTCGACCGGGACGCACGACTCGTACTCACTCCTCCAAAGCTCGACCACAACGCACATCCCGCCCTCCCAGAACCAGAGCGCAACGCACCACTCGTAGCCGCTCCACACGCATTCCTCGATCGACCACTGCTACCGCAACACAGACGCACAAATTCGTCGCATCAAAGCCACCTCATACACACAGCTCTCACTCCCGCTCTCATTCCACTCACACTCCCCACCCAACCCACGGTAACAGAGGAGGTGGAGACTCCATTCTTTCCAACCCAGTTCCGGGTTCAGCTTGGGAACACATTCGTCATATTTTACTCATACCACTGTGTACAATGACAGTACTGACATTTTTGGCTGGAGTCGGGCTGTATATTGCTGCTACTTGGGGTAGCGGGGAGGGTTGGTTTGGGAGACCTGTTCCGACAGAAGTGGTAGAGGAGAAGGGTCAGGTGCTGGGTGGAAGAGATGAAAAGACGGTGAAAGAGGAGAAAGAGGCGTTGGCAGAGGCCGAGGCCGAAGAAGCGGTGGTGGTGGTTGGAGGAACCGAAAGGGAGAGGGATGCTTCGGGGGAGTTTCGGTATAGAGTGCCTTCAATCAATGAAGGTGACATCCAGCCGCTGAAGGAAAGATAATGTTGCAATTTGTGTATGGCACGGTTCGCGAAATATATGTCAACACTAATTAGACCAAATTGAAATGTGATTCGATCCCTGTCTAGTCACCGCCAGACCGAATGAATCGTGATGTCTATCAATATGACCCTCCGCTGAGTGCCGTTTGTAACACGATGCGGGCCCTGAAGAAGTAGAGATGAGCAGGGGATAATTGAAAATGAGTGAAAGAAACAAAAAAAAAAAAAAAAATACAAAAAAAGAAATGTGCTCCGTACTGGGCTCGAACCAGTGACCTTCCGTTGTAAATTTGTAAACTCAGATGATTCTGAGGCACCGTGTATTAGACGGATGCGATAATCCAACTACGCTAACGAAGCTTCGATGTTGGCGTGAATCCGGCAATGCATATATATATGCCCTGCATTGATCGGGTTTCTGCTGTTCATTGACTACGAGCACCTTGCGTACGCCATCGCTGATCTCTACGACGTCCTGAGACAGAGTACATACATGAAGCGCATATGACGCAAGCGGTTGATTGAGAGATACTGAGAGAATGGACTGGAACAGGCTCGATCTCAAACGGCGGGACAATGAAATCTGGTCATTCAGCGGGCGCCGTTGCGTGGGGAGATGGTTGTGTGGGCGGCGTCAATTGAGAAGAGCGATCAAAACTCTGATGGCCTCACTTGCATATCGCAATCACTTGTTACCGGACTAGGCCAAAGTAGACTCGATTCAGCCGGCACTGTGAGGGCGCACCGGTGGCTTGCTCTCCTTCTCTCGGATGGTACGTATGCCGTAGAGATGAGATGGAGGTTGGATCTCTTGACAACTGCCAGCACCTATCATTTAGCGTTGCGCGCGATGCGCTAGCTGTTAAAGATGATGATGTCCCTGCGATCCGGTCTCTTCTAAGCCATCGTCCGGCTCCTCTTCCCTTTGACTTCTGCATCCAGCTTTTGTCTTGCCTGCCCAGAGCAAACTCGCTTGTCTTCGTCCGAGGAAGATGAGACTACTGCAAAGCACAGACAATTGCGCAAGCACCTGGCTCGAGAGAAAGCATAAAAGCTAGCCCTCTCACGGTCCTCTTCCCCCCTTCCCTCATCGCAAAACAGAAGAGACTCAACTCAAGATGCGACTCAAGATATTCGAGATCCCGGTGATCCTTTTTCTAACCCTCACTCTCTTCTCCTTCTCAGCCCAGGCGGCTCCCGCTCTTACAGCGAACAATCAAGATGAGGGCGGTTTCACAGGTGCAATCAAAGCCTTCTTGAAGCGATGCGATTTGATGGGTATGTTGGGTGCTGGTGGTGGTTCTAGTGGCGGTGGACTGATGAGCATGCTAGGTGGCGGAAGTAACCCAATGATGAGTATGCTTAATGGAGGAGGGGGAGACAGCGGGGGAGGCGGAGGAGGCAGCAATGCTTTGACAAGCTTGCTTAGTGGTTTAGGTGGTGGAGGAAGTCCTGGCGGAGACGATGCTTCCCCATCTCCGCCTTCAAGCGACACCAGTGATTCTGCTATTCCTGCTAGCCCTGCTAGTCCTGCTAGTCCTGCTAGTCCTGCTAGTCCCGGTAGTGATGGGGGCCCTGGCGGTCCCGGTGGACCTGGCGGTTCTGGCGAAACACCTTCTTCTCCTCCAAGCGATGCTGGTACCGGCAGTGCTGGAGGTTCAGGAGGAGGTGGTGGTTCAGGTGGTTCAGGTGGTGCCGGTGGTGCTGGATCACCTGGAGATACTAGCTCTGGTAGCCCGGCAACTACTACTCCCGACACCACTACGAGTAGCCCTGGTGATGCTGGTGGTGCTGGTGGTGCTGGTGGTGCTGGAGGAGCTGGTGGTGCCGGTGGCGGGGGAGGTGCCGGAGGAGCGGGAGGATCTACTTCGACCGCTCCCTGCCCAGACACTGCTGCAGGTACTACTCCGGCCGTCGACAACACTCCTCCTCATTCCGACACTGGTTCTGGCCACTGCAAAGAATGCGAGGGCAAATCTTCCATGAGCGGTGCTGGTAGTGCTGGTGGTGCTGGTGGTGCTGGTGGTGCTGGTGGGATCGGAGGTGCTGCCGGACTTTCTGGATCTGCTGGTTCACCCGGACAGCCCGGAGCTCCTGGATCTAATGGCACTGGAGGTGGCGGAGGTGGCGGCGGTGGAGGAGGAGGAGGAGGTGCTGGTGCTGGTGCTGGCGGCGGCGCTGGAGGTGCAGGAGGGGCCGGTGGTGCAGGCGGTGCGGGAGGATCAGCAACACCCGAACGTCGTCGTAAACGCAAACGCTCGCCTTCACCTCTCATGATGGGCATGGGTGGCATGGGAGGTATGCCTGATCTTGGCGGTATGATGGGCGGTATGGGAGGTATGATGGGCGGCGGTGGCGGAGGTGGTTCCTCCTCAGCCGATTCAGGCGCCTGCCCTCCTCTCTACCTTATCTTCGCACGAGGCACAACCGAAATGCAAGGCACTTTTGGAATCGTAGGCCGCCCCCTTTGCTCTGGACTTCAGCAACAGGTTCCGGGTACCAAGTGCTACGACACTGTCTACACGTCGGACGCCGAGTATATGGTCTCGCCTGGAGTTGGGGCCAATACTGCCTCGCAGTATATGTCTGGCATTAGTTCTCGCTGTCCCAACACCAAGTTTGTCTTGGGGGGCTACTCGAAAGGTGCGATGGTAGTGCATAAGATTCAGGGAAAGAATGTGGTCGGAGCTGTGACCTTTGGCGATCCTCTGAAGATGCAGCAGGTTCCAACAACCAACAATTGGAAGATGTACTGTCATATGGGAGATCCGGTATGTGAGAATGGCTTCAACATGATGGCTCATTTGACTTACAACACTCAGGATATTGGGACTGCAGTGGACTTCTTGGTGAACGCTTACAAGAATTCGGGTGGTGCTGGCGCCACAGGAAAGACGGCTTCTGCGAGCGCTGTTGGTGGTGGTAGCAGCTCAGGTAGTTCAGGTGGTATGGGAGGACTTGGCTCGATGCTTGGTGGTGGAAGCGGAGCAGGTATGGGAGGACTCTCATCATTGCTTGGAGGAAGAGGTATGAGCCACTTCGGGCTGAAGAAACGTGCTCTCCAAGCTCCTGCTCACGACCGTGTCCAAGTTGTTGCTGATCATCCCAAACGCCATCACCATCATCATAAGCATGGCGGCCATCACAGCAACCACCCTGGACATGATCAGAAGGTCTAGTTCTTATTGTCTTCAGTCTGGTCTCCAATCGCTCGTGTTTCTTTTTGACGTGTAGCTTAGTCTCGTGCCACTCGTCTCCATGAATCATACATCCTTTTCATCTATTGCGTGCAACGATCGTGACAAGAGGCGAATAGAGAACGTCTATTGAGATTGCGCTGGTCGGTTTACTACGTGTCAATCAAACAGTTGATCAGTATGTCGCACATACCAGTCGGGGGGAGGAATTGGGGAGATCAAGAAGATGCATTGCAAATAACGGGTCAAAGTGACATGACAAAAGCAAAGAGCGACGTAAAGTGAAAGGAAGAGGGGAGCAATATACAAGTTGGTCGGGAGAGAGAGGAGAGCGAAAGTCCGTGGTTTAGTGTTGAGTGTGTCATGTGAGGTGTTCGAAGGCCTTGACAGCGACGTGTGTAGGTATCGTTTGTCCTTTCGACCGGTCAATTGATTCTAGTGCAAATACTTGCTTTAAAGAAGTACGACGGCAGCAGCGACAACAGCAACGCACATGAAAGTGGCAGAAGCAGCTGCGCCAGACATGAAATGTGTTGAGCTCAACAAGGAGAGCGCACCACTGCTTGAACCCATTCCTGAACCCTGGTTGAGTGCGTTACCGCTGTTAGAGTTGTTGCCGTAACCTGGGATTGTCGTCAAAATGGTGCCTCGCGAGACAGTGGGAGATGGCAAGACAGAAGAAGGAGGTGGAGTGTATCCCGAGATAATCTGAACACCGGTGTAAGTGGTTGCGACACCGGCACCACCACCGGCAGCAGCTTGACGCTTTTCGAGTGGTACTGGAGATGGTGCGACTTGGTTTGCCGAAGCGAACGAGAGGATGGAGAGGATGAGCGCCACGAGGGCGAGTGTGAATGTTCTTGATCGCATCGTGTAGGTTGATGTAGGTATGTGATGATGGTGGTGAGAAGTACGGACGATAATCGCGACGACGATGAAGTTGCCAAGACGGCCAAGTTTGAAATGCCAGCAACAGACAGTGAAACTGCAGTGTTGTTGTGCTGCTGCACTGCGCAGTGTTCTGTGCTGTGCCGAGAATGTGAAATTTGGAAAACGCGCCGCTTCTCCGCCGAGCATCTGCTCCTGCGCTTCTCCTGAGCAATTCAAATTCAACGCCGATCCTTGAACAGGCACAAGAACGCAGCAATTTGACGTCAACATCGGTCGATCCAAATTTAATGCAAAGTGCAACATGGGCACGATCTCACATTTTTTCGTATTTCTTTCATTCGCCCGAGTTTAATTGTCGCACGGAGCGATCAGAAGAAGAATTGAGAAGAAATTGCGGTAAAAAACTTGTCCGCCGTTTGCTGTGCCAAAATGTCTCAATTGAAATCATTCTCCTTTCCTTCTCCTCTTCTCACCAACAAAAGGCTACATGGCTCATCTTCGTCTGGCCACTGCCGTCACTACCACAACAAGCAACTGCGCACGTATCGCAGTCTTCACTCGCACATCTGTGTCCCTACTGCAACCACAACCTCTCGCCTCTCGCACAAGAGTAGCTACTTCGACTTCCTTCGTACGAACCTTTTCTAGCTCTCCTTCCCTCCCGGCAAAATCACGCAAAATGCCTCCTAAGAAGCAAGCCGTTGTCGAAAAGATCCGTCTCGGACGTCCCTCCAATAACCTCAAGATGGGTATTGTTGGTCTTCCCAACGTCGGCAAATCTTCTCTTTTCAACGTTATCGCCAAGTGTGATTTGGGTAAATCTGCCAACTTCCCCTATGCTACTATCGAGCCCGAAGAAGCTCGTGTCCCTGTCCCCGATGACCGCTTCACTTGGTTGGCACAGCAGTACAAGCCCAAGTCAGAAGTCCCTGCTTTCTTGACTTGCATCGATATCGCCGGTTTGACAGCTGGTGCAAGTACCGGTGCTGGTTTGGGTAACGCTTTCTTGAGTAACGTCAGGAGTGTCGATGGTATTTTCCAGGTGGTTAGGGCGTTCGATGATGCAGAGGTCATTCACGTTGAGGGTGATGTCAACCCAATCAGAGATATGGAGATCATCTCCACCGAGTTGAGATTAAAGGATATCGACTGGATCGAGAAGGCGTTGGATAACTCGAAGAAGAACGCAAGGAGTGCCGGTAACGTCAGTTTGGAAGACAAGAAGAGGAAGGAGGAAGTTGGAATCATTGAGAAGTTGTTGAAGCATGTTCAGGAGGACAACAAGGATATCAGAAAAGGTGACTGGACTAACAACGAGGTAAGTTTGCGATTCCTCACTCAACTAATGCTGTTGCTGCCACGGAGATAGAGAAGGAAAAGCACGTTTGGCCGCTGTCAGGCTTTGCTCAGATGATGATAAAGAGTGCGCATTGAGACACTCGAAATTCTAATAACCCAGCTCGTCGATGGCCCATCAAGCCAGTATGAGATAATTAGTTAAGAACTGATCCTTCGGCAATCAACCGACATTCATAGCAGCAGCAGCAGTAGCAGCAGCAGTAGCAGCAGCAGTAGTAGGAGATTCTCCAAACCACGAACAATCAGTCGCTAACATCTTCCACTTCTATTTGTGTGTCGCGCATCGCAGGTCGAAGTCATCAACAACCTCCAACTCCTCACCGCCAAGCCCGTCATCTACCTCGTCAACCTTTCCGAACGTGACTACGTTCGCAAGAAGAACAAGTGGCTTCCTAAGATCAAGCAATGGATTGACGAGAACAACCCAGGTGACTTGCTCATCCCATTCTCCGTTGCTCTCGAAGAGCGACTTCTTGCTCTTGGCTCTCCCGAAGCTGAAGCAGCAGAACTTGCCACTCTTGGAGACAACATTACCGGTGCTCTTGGAAAGATCACCAAGGCTGGTTATGACGGTTTGGATCTCGTAAGATACTTCACAGCAGGTCCGGATGAGGTTAGAGCATGGACTTTCAGGAAAGGGTTGAAGGCGCCAGAAGCAGCAGGTATCATTCACACCGATTTCCAAAAGAAGTTCGTCTGTGGTGAGGTCTTCAGTATCGACGATATCAAGGAGCATGGTAACGAAGCAGGTGTCAAGGCTGCAGGAAAGTACAAGCAGATTGGCAGAGAATACAAGGTCCAGGATGGTGATATCTGCTACTGGAAGCACGGTTGATTACGCCCATCGATATACATATTTTCACGCTCTGTTCTGCAATACCATTACGATCTATACAACATTCAGCACGGTCCACCGATTGAACTTTTCCTGAGCGGGTCACTATCTCAAACACGAAAGAAACCTCAGAGCCAGCACATTTTATGAGTTGAATTCTTTCATTATTTTGCAACATCATTCTCTTTCTACATATCCATATCAAAAACCTCCCAACTTTGCTTAGGGAAGACGCTTCTGCAACTCCAAGAAGTTGGGAGTACCAGCACCAGATACAGCATCCCAACCCTGTTGAGCAGGGAAACCGGTAGTGTTGCAACCGACGCTGCTACCCTGAGTGATATCGTTCAAAGCAGGGGTGCCCAACCAGTTGCTGTAGATCAAAGGGTTGATGAAACCAAGCGAGCTCTTACCCTGGCTGATTCTGTAATCGTTCAACAAGCCGATAACACTGGCGAAGGTGGGAGCGGAAGCAGAAGTACCGTAGATAAGGTAGTTCTGACCACCGATCTTGATAACATACCTGCTACCCTGAGCAGCGACATCGGGGTAACCTCTACCGTGCTTGTTGTAGAGACCCTTGTACTCCTGACCAAGCGACTTGACGTAGTCCTTGACAATCTTGTCCTGATACTTGGGAGCCTTGAAGTAGTACGAGAAACCACCACCAGAGTAGAAACCGGGGAGATCACCGTCGACAGCAATTTCAGGGTTGAAGTTCTGAGTAGCACCGACGGCAGTAGAGTAAGGGCAAGAAGCAGGGAACTCGGGAAGGAAAGTTGCAGTGCCGTTCTTAGAGTTGACTCCGTTGCTAACACAAGTGCCAGGAGCACCAACACCGTTGTCACCACTCGAGTAGATGGTGGAAACACCACGCGCACCAAGAGCCATGATGTAGTTGCAAACTCGCTCGGCGTAAGCACGGGGAACCGACTGCTCATCATCACCGTAAGAGGTGGAAAGAACCTTGGGGAGCTGAGAGTCACCGAGAGACAAGAGGTAGTTCATCTGCTGCTCGTAAGGCTCGTTGGTGTTGTTCACCGTCGCGGCGTCTGGGTTGTAAGGGGGGCTGCCACCAGTGGAGTAGAAGACGAAAGGAATGGGGTAGATGAAACCACCAACAGTCTCGACATCGAGGTCAGCTTCCGAACCAGGGTCAGACTGGTCATCGAGACCGCCGTTGATGCTCTGAACAGTGTAGTTGTATCCAGCAGCGTAAGCATCAGGTCTCTGCTCCTTCAAGAAGCCGGAGAAGTCAGAGAAGTTGGGGTACTCTTCGAGGAAACCACTGACACCGAGGTGGAACTTGTCGGCAGCCTGAGGCTTGTAGTCAATGGTCTTGTAGAAAGTTCGGAGACACTCGTTGGTAACGGCACCTGGGTTGCAGACCGCAGGAGTAGCAGCATCATCGGCTGTGTTCTCGAGAGCGGCGAGGGCAGCGTCGTCCAGCTTGACAATCTGCACACCGGCAACATCAGAGGCCTGGGCACGAGGCTCGGTGAAAAGAGTGAGAGGACCGACATAGTCGAGGTGCTCGTTGATGTGCTCGGGAACGGAGTAGGTCTCGGCACGGACAGCGAGGTGACCGGAACGCTTGTGCTCGTAAACACCGAGGTCAGCGTTCAAGAGCTCACGTGCCTTCCAGACGGGAACGTGAACGGTGAAGGTGTCGCCGGAAAGGGAGCGCTTAGCAAGCGACTCGTCGATCTCGATACCAGCCTCGCGAAGCCAAAGCTCAACCGACTCGACGGTTCGCTTCTCGGGGGCAAGGTAGGACGAAACGTCCTCAGCGGAGAGGTGGCGACCGTAAAGAGGCGAAGCTGGGTCCGAAGTCTGCTGGAGACGCTTCTCGAGGGCAGAAACCGAGGATTGGCGGAGAGCAAGACGGAGAGGGATGGTAGTGGAGTCCTCAGCGGCGGAGCGACGGACCCAGGATGAGGGAAGGGGGACGGATTCCTTTACGACGAAAGGAGAGGGGGAGCGGGGAGAGATTGTGGCAGACTCAGCCATTAAGGCGAGCGAAAGGAAGGCAACCAGTGCCTTGGCCGAGACCAGCTTCATGGTGGCGAAGATGTGGTGGTGAAACGGCAGCAAGGATAGGGAGGAGCGGGATGTCTTGAGTGGCTTGTCGAATAAGGCAAGCGGGATGTGTCGGGAGACTAGGGAAGTTAAAGCCTGCAGTAAGGGTCAAGCAGGGAAGGGAGGTCAATGGATGGGGGATATCAGTTTGTTTGCAGAAAGAAAGAGGGGTAGATATATGCGCGAAGGTTTTGGGCTTTGACTCGCCACCAACGTAATGGCGAGTGATGGAGCTGATGACTACGGGAGAGAGCACGAGCCCAGAAGCTAGTGAGATAGGAGGCCAAGAAGAATGACCGAGGTGCGCAAAGGAAGGACTGCTCTCGGTAACTATGCTGTTGCCGAAATAACCTCAAGACAGGCAGAGCGGCACATCGCCAAGCCGACGGCTTTTCTTTGGCGTTCATGCACCTCGTTCATTGGCTAGGAAGGCAACTTCCGTTGAGAGATCTGCATTTCGATAAGTCAGTGATGATGCGATAAAGCTGGACGACGGTACAAGAGGTGTACGGAAGAGCATCTCCCGAGGTCGAGTCGACGCGAAGCCTAATGGCACTGTAAAGCAGCATCATCTTGCTTCTGTTGGAGTTTGGAAGCGAGCTAGTGTTGAAGCGGAGCTCGAGAGTATCAGCAGAGGGTCTGAGTGCGGATCAGGGTCTTCCATGGATTGGCCGCAATCTTCGTTTATCGTTTCTGCGGTTCCTCTGTTCGTTCTGCTCTTAGCGAGGTGCAAGCGATTCGGGGCGATTGTGGTTCCTGCTGCTGTAGCGTTGTGAAATCGTTGACGACCACTTCTTTGTGCGAGCTAAGCTAGGCCTGAGCCAAGACATTGTGGAGCTTGGATCGCCTGTCCCTCACCTCCTATCTCGAGCATTGGACTGTAGAATGGATCGACGATGTCAGCGTCACACGTCAGACACGAGCAAGAATGCTGACATTGAAAAGACGCGGATCTTCATCTGAAAATCAATGGCATGAATCTGTGGGGTAATCATTGGGCCTCAAAGCAACAACGTGATTGGATGGATTACCAGCCTTTCCTTCTCCCACCGCCGGCAGTGCTTGACGGCGTGACACGATTCAGTATCGCATCATCGCATCTCTGCAGATGAATATCACGGCACAGCTGATGGCCGCTCTAGAGAAGGATAAAGTTAGAGCGGAGCGTTGTCTGCCGGCGCATCTATCGGCGAGCTTGTCTTAACCTTTTCAACAGCAGAGGGAGACAGAGGAGAGGATGAGATGCACAAGACGAAGCCGATCTTTGGCCGATGATATATTTTAGCGCGGTTCGCTTATGCACTCTGCAGTGTTTCCTATATCGGCTAGCAGAAGGAAAAACAAGGCCGGCGGTGCGGAGTGCGTAATCCTGTGACACTTTGCTCAGACGGCAATCTGATGCCGCGGACTCTTCGCTGTATTGCTTCCAACTCACGCCATCGAATGCCTCTATGATACCGGACACACATATCGAAAGGGGAAAGCAGGAACAGCCTCGTGATCAAATACGGGTTGCACTCATCCGAACGTCGGTCTTGTCGGCCGGCCACACGCTAAGGTCACGATGGGGAAACACATGGCGCGAGCGTTCATGTCCACGTTCACGGCCTTATTTGGCGTGCGAAGAGTGGAATCAGTTGTCAGAGGGTTGTGATGAAGGCGATCAATGAGAAGATGACGATGATGGACGGCGGGCGGGTTTGTTAGACCGGTATGAGCGACAATATCCAAAAATATCCTGATTTGGCCATCTGTCAGCCGATGGCCACTGCATCGGGAAGGCGAGCGTTCGCCGCATTTCTCTTGATTTTTTCGGCATCAAGAAAATCCTGTCAACAAAAGTCATGAGAAAATATCAGCACCAAAAAGCAACCCCGAAAAGGATTATTTATCTGATCGGGGTCCGATTCTGTCCAGATGCGTACCAGATCCTCTCATGTCGTCGCCTTCCCGTCGTCGTTGCCGGTCCCGAATACAGCACCAACACCGTTCGTTCATGCGGCACACAGCGCTCAAAGCAATTGAAACTCCTGCGGCATCTTCTGTATTGTCCCACCTAGTTCTACGCCTGAGAACTTACCCCTTTCTACTCTCCGCTGTCAGGCACTGCGACTAATTGTAGCCTGTCTTCTCCGCCACTTCAGATCTTTTCATCGTCCCGATTTGGCACAAATTGACCACGCAATCCCGAAGGAAGTTACCTTGTCTCAATGCGCACAGCCGGAACGAGATTCATCCCTCTTCCATGCTATCGACATCACTTCTGAGATGGAACCATCGGCCAGACAGTGGCTCTCACGCACATCATCGAATAGCGGCAGGGCTCGGTGACAGACAAGCCGCCTTGTTGTGTTGTTTTCTACGCGAGAAACAGAAGAAGGAAAAAAAAGGAGTCGAATTTCATCGAAGGTGTCAAAAAGCGCATGAGCAAACACATCCGTTCATCAGCTGCATTCGCATCGTCACCCATAGTCTTGGCTGTGCAGCTGTGTGTGTCTCGTACCTGACTCCCTCACTAAGCGAACGATGGACTTGCCTGTTCAGGCCTCGCTAACCGAAGAGGCTTGCTTGTCTGTTGTTGAACGATATTTCCAAGCGCCATCAGAACCTTGTCATTCTTTCTCGAAGAACCTTTAGTGCATACCGATCAGCGATTAGCGCATCGGCGATCACAATCTCTGCAGCTTAAGCAAATCAGAGATAGCAGCTGCATGCCAAAGTGGCTGAAAGGTTCCGATGCAGAAGGCAGGGCGATGCAGCTAACCAGACGTAACTTAGAGCCTATCGCTGAAGAGATGCGATCGACGGTGCATTCAAAACACGCGGTTGTAGGACCCTTGAAAGTCTTGTTTTCAGTTACAGCTCAACACATTTACAGCTCGGTTTCAGTCGGTACCCTAGGGTTGCAGAGTGCGAGGTGACGACACGATGGCTATCAATTGTACCAGCGATCGCATGCTGCTTCCAAAGGAAAGAGCATCATCCGAATGAGGAAGGAGAGCAGAGGACGAAAGAGGAAGAGCGAAAAAAATATGCGGCCCGGCAGTGGTTCGGTGTTACGAAATTTCATGCTCCGACCCTGCAACTCCATCAACTACCCAACCAATCCGCAAAGAACACCATCCAACTCTGCCTCTCCTCACCACATCCCTGTCTCGTACTTGTCCCCGGCCGCTGGTTTCGGCTTTCGATCCGCTGTTTCTCGCCTTCTTCGGAATCGAAGTTTCCATTGGATCCTTCTATTCCACTGCTTGCCGCAGCCGCAGCCGCTGAGGCCGTGCCTGCCGCTGTCACATGCAGTAGAGAGAAGCAGTGACCACGAGCCATCCAACCATTCCTTTTCCGCTGGTCGGCTTCCCCTTTCGTCACCGGCTCTTACCTCTTCTGGACACGCAAAAGCTGCTGTGCAGCTGCATCGCCCTTCCCGATACGCATTTGTCCTGGTGACAACAACCAAGAAGATTTAGCTTTGATTGGATCACAGTGCAACGCCACTACTGGTTGGTGGCTAAACTTTTAGTTCGGACGCAGATGATCGACACCAGCAAAAGATTTTCTCTGCATCTCACTCAACTCAAGCTGTCTCAAAACATTGACGAGGATACCGACGAGGAAGTACCAAGACATCGACCGGCAACGGTGGTGGTGTAGCAACCCGTTGGAAAAGGGTGCAAAAAAATTTGGACGAGGAACTCCGATGGCTGTCACGTTCTGCACTCCGACCGGCCACTCTTTCCAAAGTAACAGCCCTTCCCTGCTCTCCCTCCCTGGTGGCCACTCCCCTTAGTTCCTGATTCGGTAGATCTACACATCCACTCCTGTGGGTGTCGTACAGTCATTGTGTTTGTGTTCGACGCTGGGCGTGGAAGCAAGCAGACAGTCACCTTACTCCGACCTTCCCGTTGAACGCAGGGTAGGGTCTCATTAGACGCCTCGGTGGATATATACGCAGCCCCCATCTTATCATCGCCGAGCCCCCCGTCTCTACTCCGACTCTCAACATCCCTTCTCCACCTGATCTCTCCACCCTTTATAAAGCTCTTCATAATGAAGACATCAACACTGTTCAGCAGCGCATTGCTGCTCGCCATTGCCGCAGTACAAGGCGCCCGAAGCATTCCATTCATCGAGAACCCATGGGAGCCAGCGCCATGGATTGAAGCTCCCGGTCTCGAGGTCCCCGCCTCTGGCGATGGCATCTCAGACGGCATCGAGTACCCTGACAACAATCAGTTCGGTCAGACATTCATTCCTCTCGGCAAGACCGCCTCTCGTCGTTCCTACCTCCCTTCCACTGCACCATATCGTCCTACGACCATCTCTGCCACTACTTCCACGCTGCAGAAACGCAGACTGAAGCCTTCTGAGGGCTCCAAGCGTAAGCGTAGACTTAGAAAGCGGTATGTTCATGGCTTTGTTGCTCCTGCAGGGTATACATATAGCTGGGTTATTGACGGGTACAGACTTGCTCTTGATACCAACGGTTTACAGTCTTACCTAACCAGGTTCACGGTGGTCAAAAGCTCGCCGGAAACGACGCAGCAAAACGTGAACACCTGCGTACAGGCATGTGATAAACAAGTCGGATGTGCCATGGCGAGCGTGATCAGATTCAACGACTTTTCGGAGGGCAACGTCATTTGTGCGTTGTACAGTGCAACAGCCCCTCAGAGCGATGCGAAGTATACTACCGGCCTCTTCAATGGGCCGGGAGTAGTGAAGGCTTCGTATACGTTCACCAGGAACGCTGGCCAGGTCAAGGGTGCTGCCAGTACCACTACAACCTCCTCTTCCATGTCAACGACGACGACGAGAGCGACCACTACCACGTCCACTCGAACGACTACAACGACATCTTCAGCTCCTGCCTCAACGTCAACCGCAGCCACAGCCAATACATGGCAATGGGTTGATGTACCCGGCACCGTTTGCGCTGACGGCTCTCAAACCGGTTTCGCTCTCAACCTCCCCTCCACCACCTCAACCGACCTCATCATCGCTTTCCAACAAGGCGGTTCTTGTTCCGATTACCAATCCTGCTACGTCGACAAGAAAGCCTACAACATTGCTGGCGGATTCAACGGTGCTACCTTCCAGTCTCAGAATCAGCCAGGCAACCTCAAATGGTGGTTCCCTCTTGCCCGCGATAATCAATGGAATCCTTGGCAGAAGGCTAACTATGCTTGGATCCCCTACTGCACTGGTGATTACCACGCCGGCAACAATAATGTGCAGTACTCGGGCTCGAACGTTGTCACGCATCACCAAGGATGGAACAACGGAAAGCTGGACTTGGCCAAGATCAAGCAGATGGTTCCCGGAGTGCAGAGAGTTTGGATCGCAGGTAGCAGCGCAGGTGGCTTCGGCGCTGTCTTGCACTATCAGAATGCCCAAGATACTTTCTCTGGCGTCCGAGTTGACTTGCTCACGGACTCTGCGATCTCCCCACTTCCAATCACTATTCATCCAAGTCAAAACGTGCAAACGCCAGACAAGAGCAGGTGCCCTAACTGCAACGATTCCTCTTTCGACTCGTACATCACTGCTTTAGCTCAGGCCAACCCAGGATCAAGATTCGCTAGCATGAGCTGGACCAACGATACCACCATCCCGGTCAACCAAGGCATCAGCTACGACACTTTCAGTGCAGAGATCGATTGGGTTTTCAATCAGGAAAACACCCAGACGAACAATGCTAAAAACATGAAGATTCCCGGAAGCGGACACATTGTGCTGTATAACACTCAGTATAACGCTGCTGATGGATACACCCAAGCGACATTCTTGAACAAGTTCAAGACTGATGATCCCAACTGGTCGTCTCATTAGATGACAGGACAATTCTTACACACACACTCTTTTGCTATATGATACCCAAGACTACAATACCATGATTCATAAACACATACACACAGCCTGAAAAGAATTACAATAAGTTATTCCATCCGAATTGAGATTGATATTGGGTCGAGGGTTGTGAACCTTACATCATTCCAGCACGCCCACTTTCTGGCAACCCAAGAGTCGTAAGCGCACTCATAGAGCCTTGTGGCTCAACAACAACCTTCTCCAGTACAAGTCCTGGTTCCAATGGCCACCACCTCACTGTGTGTTTTCCACCCGCCCCACTCGTACCGTTAGTCTTGAGCATGGTAGTAACTCTCCTGATATTGGCACTGACTACGTTGCCCCAATCGGCCGAGTTCGTGCCGGGAGTGATATTGTCCGGAACTGGCTTAACCTCAACTCTTGATGCCGGGTCGTTGTCCAGCTCAAGAACGTACTTGAGGGGTCGTTTGTCTCGGTAGTTCAAGATGGGAGCAAGCCAAGTCGTGACGTTGAACGAGGTCGAACCGTTCGAGTTGGAGCTGGTCGGCGGGATGAAGAAATCAAATGCAAGCGAAGGACCAGCGCCAACTGGGATAGAGTCGGCCGTAGGTGGGAGGACAGTGACACCCGATCCAAGCAATCCGTAATCGGAAAGAGTCTCGATGTAGGTTGGAGTTGCGTTAGTGTTTCGTGCTGGCTCGTTGACTGCATTGGCTGCGAGCATAGACACCGACTGATCGGCAGGAGAACCAACAAATGCACCTTTCAGCGAGGAAGAAGAGGCAGCGCAAGGGTCGACAGTGAGCGAGACGGTAACATTTGTCAAAGCAGACATGCCAACATAGTGCTCGGCAGCAGTACTGGTAGTGTTGATGTACACCATGCCAGTCTGCATTCTCTTCATAGCTGTGCTGGCATCCGAGCAGTCGTATTGGCCGAGCTGAGACCAGTCGACGTGAAGCGAAACTTCGACTTCATCTTCAAAGTCACCACCTGCGCTGAAGCCGCCATCTTCTCGTTTCTGGTAGTACCTTGCGCCATCTTCCCAGGAAGCGAGGTCTCGCTGCATATTTTGCGAGCTGCTGCTGCTGTTTGAAGAGCTGGAAACAGGGATGTCGAGAGTTGAAAGTCGGTGCTTTACAGACAGCCAAGTGACGTTTGTGGTCGCAGAGAACGAGAATGGGTTAGAGTCACCCGCACCAACCCAGACCCTCCTGGTCTGGTCTCCATCGTATCTGCCTAACGGCCTCAAACTTGGATCGGGACAGTTGTATCCATCCTTGCAATTGTACTGATTGTCGCCTGGCCAAGCACCCATACTGCCATCAACACTGACTCTCAAGTTGCTTCCAAGCGCAGTGTTGGGCCATTCCTCGTCATCCATCTGCATGTAAGACAAGGGCGGAAGCATGTTTCGCATAGGCTGCTGCCAGTACTGACTGCCCATGTGAGGCTGCGACATCATGTGCATCCACTTGCCATCGCCTAGAGCGTGGTAAGACTTGGTGAGCTCTTGATCGTGGTGGAAAAGAGAGCGTGCAAGCTGAGCCCAGTGATTGGCGGAGTTTTTGGACTGGGTGCCTGCGAGGTTATTCCGTCCGACGGCGATGAGCATCTTGTTGAGGTTGGCAGAGGCAAGAGTGGGATATGCGACTAGCTGGTAGAATGCATCCCAGTTCTTGCTGCCACGGAAGTAAGGCATGAGGTCATTCTCAACAATCGAGACGAGACGATCCCAGTGCGAGAGGACCGACTCAGCTTCGGCGTTGTTGACGACGCTCCAAGTGGTTGAGTTGACGAGTTCCGGCTTGATTCGGGAGTTGAGCCATGAGTAGCCGCGAACCACTTCAGCAATCTTCATGTGCTCGTTGTTGGAGCCCATGCCAAAGGTCTTAGCAGCCCAAGTGTCAAGCCAGGAAGAAACGTTAGATGCATGCTGGAAAGCAGTGTTGTCATAAGCCATGTCGAGAGTGAATTGAATCGGCACTTCAACTGGCTTCAAGTCACCGACATTGAGAATGAAGAGCTCGGTCTGCTCGTTTTGGAAAGCGACATTGAGCTGCTCCCATGCGATAGGAAGATTGACGGTATTGAGCCACTTATAAGAACGGGGAGGGCCGACGTAGTCAGCATGGTAATAGAGACCAGCACCGCCAGATCGCGTCTTCTTCTCTTCCTCGGTGGGAATACGACGGATATTACCAAAGTTGTCGTCGGTCCACAGCAGCGTGATGTCGTCAGGCACCTGAAGACCGTCGTTGTAGTATCCTTGCACTTCGGTATAGAGACAGATCATCATCGGGACGGTCACCTTAGAGGCATTCTTTGCATCGTCGTGAGGCAGCAAGCTCTTCTGCTTGGCCATAATGTCTTCGAGCAGCTGAATACTGGCGCCCTCAAGTGCCTTGTCACCATTGCCGCGCATGCTCATGGTGAACATCGTATCAAGACCCTTGGCTCGCTCGACACCGTACTCCCAGTAGGTCGTAATGTTCTTCTGATTGGTGGTGTAGTCCCATGGACCCTGGTACCATGTATTCCACTCAGGTGTGTTGCGGGCCATCGGCTCTTGGTGCGAAGTGCCGTAGACAATACCCATTCGGTCGGCGAGAAGCTGGTTGGGACCTGCAGCTCCAGTGCCGTTGACGCCATTACCGGGAAGGTTGGGAAGCCCCGCAACGGCGAAACTATCAGACCACATGGCAGGCCAGATGATGTTTGCTTTGAGTCGTAGAAGAAGCTCAAAGACCTGGGCGTACATTTGATCGTTGAAGGACTGAGGAGCCATCTCGGGAGGGAATGGCCCTTTGAAGTGGGTTCGAGCCCAGTTGGTGAGTGCAGGCGCTTCATCATTCAGGAAGATTCCACGATACTTGACAAGAGGAGGGCCGTGAGAGCAAGCCGTGGAGCCAAAAGAGCCCTTGTCAGAATTTGTTGTAGCGTCCGAGGATGCCGGCGAGTAGTAGACAGCATCGTGAGATTCGGTAGGGTGAACGTCGGCAAACCACTTCCACGGGCTGACACCGATCTCGTCACTGAGCGTGTAGAGCGCATATGCGGCACCACGCTTATCAGAGCCCATAAGCACAAGACCCTGGTTGCCACCCATCAGAGCAGACGACCACGATTCCCACTGGCCTTTCACCTTGTCTGCCTCTTTTCCGACACCCTCGTCCATGGACGCGAGCTCTCGCATCAGGCTCGATCCATCTACGGTGCCTACAATCACCATTCTGTCCTTGCCTTGCTGCTGCTGTTGCATCGACATCTTCATGGAGGCAGCAGTGACGTTGCGAACGACAACATTGGAAGAGGGGACCATCTGCATGAGGTCGGATGCAAAGCTCGACGCAGCATGGTGTACGACGGATGCATCATCGCGAGAGGTAAGAATCTCGGTCGTCTCGCCAGCTTTGGCGATCAGGTATCCCTTCGAATCATTATTGGAGGAGCCGGAGGAGGTGGTGTGGAGACAGACTCGATGTGAAGCAGCTGTGTTGTTGGCTTGCGCCAGCGTGGCTGTGAGGCCCAGCACCAACAATGTCCAGAGCGCGGGCGACCGCATTGTGGCTTGATTGCTTTATCTGGCTCTATCCGACAGCCAAGATGACTCTGACAGTCTAGAACTCAGTGTTGTCGGCTGTCTAGATCGATGATTGAGACGAAGAGTCTAGAGGAGGACGTGGATGATTGATGTTCGGATGAGAAGGCTACCAGAAGCGCAGTAGCCGCTTATATGTTGTCTCACTTGAAAAGGTGCTTGCGACATGTGACAGGGGTGTCACAGCATGATGGAAGGTGCACAATTGTTAGCTAGACCGGCAACCCTTGCAGGGCGGGAGGTCAAAGCGGAGCCCCAGACGAGACTGTGCCAAGTCTGGAGTTCTTACTTGCGACTCTCATTGCCAGGACATGGACTTCAGATCGCAAGACGGTGCCACAAAGCTGCTGGACCCTCTCCGTTGCTCGACAAACTTGAGCTCAACGACCGGTAACCCCAATGCTATAGTCACGAGGAAGTGCTTGCTGCTGCTCAAATGAGGGAGAGCTTAAGTGTTTTCGGTGGCGGGAAACTCAGGAAGACCGGACCGAATCGTGCCGTTGAGCACATGAGGTTGGGAGCTATGCAAGGTTAGCGAGATGCCATCCGACGGAGTCTGCTCGGTCAACGTGAATGAAGATGCTTCGTCTTGCCGAGAAAAAGGTCATGGACATCATCTGTTGCACAAGGATGAGAAGCGAAGAAAGAAAGAGAGCAGAAATTCGCCGAAGTGACGGTACCGCAGGAAAAGAAGGTGAGATGGCCGACATCAAATTTAGCTTCCATCGGTGGGATGCAGAAGGTGGCGCTGAGCTGGAAAGGCTTCGAGAAGCAATCAAAGTGGGGGCGCTAGATTAATGAGCAGCTGTAGCGGCGGCGGCGGCTGTCGCTCTGAGGCGCTTGTTGGCCGAAGCTGACGTTTTTACCCCGCACTTTGACAGCAGCGCCTTGGTGAGACCGGCGTTCCCTTCACGCTGCGGCCTCTGCACCGGCGACCCTTGCTACTCCACCTTGACGCTTGATATAAGAGGGAGGACAGAAATAAGCGAGCTCTCGCTTCGCTGCTAGTGCTTCTTACTTCTCGCAGATCTCATCACTTCGGCATCGGCGTGGTCAGTACTGGCATTGAGGTACAGTGTATTGCAGAATGTAAAGTATGCACGAAAGACAAAGCAGGTTGGGATTCGCTGATGTACAACAGTCGAGTCGTCTTTGCGTAGCACGCCCTCACGCCAACAAGAGAGCGTTCCTGTCCGTCCGTATGTTCCTAGGTCGTTGAAATGCAGCGCGACACTGTGTTGCTCCGAACCGAAGGACCAGCTGCGATCTCAGCTTGCAGACGCAATGATGCAACCCTAGCGAATCGTCTGCGGCTCGTGCGCAAACAGAACTCTCCTCGAGCTCGGTCCATCGATCAAGTCCTCGTAGCTGCGACGCGGCATGCCATTGTCACGGCCCGAGGTCGGCGCATTCAGGTGCTGCTGCTGTTGCTGCTTGTGGCGATAAGCGTGTGCCTGCTGCTGTGAGTAAGCGTCATGCTGCGAACCTCGAGGCGGAGAAGAGCCGTACGTAGGCTGCTGACGCTTCGCATATTGCGGCTGCTGCATATACGAATCAGATCGCGGCGGCACCGGCATTGACGTCCGGCGCACGTTATACTCTCGAGGATCGCCTCTGACACCCGCACGAGCGGCATTCTTGTCGCTGTTGTCTGTCGTTGTCGACCCACTGCCGTAGTGTCGCGCTGAGCACTGATGGCAGCCACAGACATCAGAGTGCGGCGGCTCGACGGAACGCCCGCTTGTAGGAAGTGTAGCTATCGAACGGCCGTCTCTGACAATACCGCCGAATTCGTCGACGCCAATACTGGCTGCAGAAGGAGCGGATGACGCCGCGCTTGTTCGAGACATTCCGCCTCCAGAGTGGGCGTTGGCCGGAAGACTGTCATGATAGCGTATCCTCGAGCTGACTTCTTGTGCATAAGCAGCGGCACCAGACATCTGGTAGCGTTGAGCAATCTGGGGGACGCGGCCATGTTGTCCGCCCAACGAAGGAAGGGAAAGGTTAGGATCCATTGTTGCGCGCCTAGCAGCACGCTCCTTCTCTATTACATTGAGCTCTCGGTGTTCGCGCTCGATCTCCTTCTCAGCTTGGTATCGAGCTTTCATTCGGGCGACAAAGCTACGCTCAGATGCGGTGGTATCTGTGCTGAGCGATCGAGTGACGCCTACAGCCGAGAGCTTGGTGGAACCAACCGCAGGAGCGTACCGGTCGAGGTCGTGACCATCGGCACCAGATGGGCGCGGATATCCAAGGCCAAGCTGTGAGCTTGTCCCTCGCTCACTGGCACCGCCTTCGCTCATCTTGGAACGTGACCAGCCGCCATTGTTGTGAGACGAGGTAGTCGAGTTCGAGTATATGGCAGAGTGAGGGCGAGAGTAGCTCAGCTCTGCGGTGGCGGACATGGGAGTTCGTGATGCTGCGAGCTCTTCCTCCCGCTCGAGCTGCCTCATTCGTTCACGTTCGCGCTCCCAGAGGCTGATTTTGCGAGCATTTGCTTGTTCTGCAGATGTCACTACGCTCTGTTGACTGGTCGAGCTGTAGACACTGTCAGAGCGGTCAAGCGGACGGCCTGATTCGACCTGGGCCGAGGAGCCGTATGCGGATCCTGCGCTGTGAAGAACAGGATCACGCTCGAAACGGGTAGCTGTCGGCGAGGTGACAGGCTTGGTGTACTGTTCGCGATACTGTTCGAGAGCGCGCTGTGCTGGCCGTACGGTTGGAGAAGTCGCACTGGGCTTGACCGCATCGGCATTAGTTGCAGTATTGATAGCTTGTGCGTTGCGGTAATCAAGGATGCCAGCATCCTTTGAGTTGCTCTGCTGTGGTTTGCTGTTGTTACGTTCGCCCTGCATGGAAGGCACGGCCTCGCTATCGTCGGGAGTACGTGGGATGCGGTTGCCGTCCTCGGAGCCTTGGGCGCTGTTGCTTGCGCTCAAGCTGGGGGGAACAGCGTCCGAATCCTCTCGGGGGACAGCAAGCTTGTCAACGACGCTTCCCTCCCGAGCAGAAGAGCCAGTACGGTCGCGATCGTGTGCTGATGGTGCGATTCGAGAGACAGAAGACGATGATGAGGAGATGGGAGCGTCTTCCCACGTCTGAGGCTGCACAGCCATTGACTTCATTGTTGAGCCGGTCGGAGCACGATCGAGGCGCACACTGGCGGTCGTGTTGAGGAAGCCAGAGGCGTGTGGCTGAGAGCTACTGTTGGCATTGGGCCATGGGGTTTTGTCTGTTGCAATGCTGTGGATGGAGGCGGCATCGCTGTCGGCGGGGAGAGGAGTTGAAGCAGTCTGTGCGTTTGCGGAAGACGAGCTAGGTTGCGATCGACTTGCTTCGCGCTCAGACTGCTGCTGCAGCTGTCGTTGCGGCGCTTGAACTGGCTTAACGTTTGCGGCCGGTGACACCGTGGCTAGCTCATTGGCAGTGGCGGTCTTGCTGGGATCGACCTGCGCGATGGGTTGTCCGTTGCTCTCGACGTTGTCTGTGATTCTGCTGACGTTGCTGTTGATGCTGCTGCTGCGACCCAGATTGGCAAAGCTTGCGACAGGAGGTGCCAAAGGCGAAGGTGGACGCCAGCCCATCTCTTGTGCACGAAGGATAGTCTGAGTATCTTCATTGATCTTGGCGTTGACCTGAGCTTGCGCGGCAACTTGCGCATCGACTTGTGCCGCCAGACGGGCGAGGTATTCGGCTTGGCCCTTCTCAGCCTCCTCGAGTTCGGATGCCTGCAGCGCAGGCATGAACTCGGACGATGTGAAGCAGAGAAGTTCGTTGAGACGTCCCACGTGCGGACCGACTCGACGTACCGATTCGCATCGACGCTTGAACTCGACGTCGGCCAGACCTCCCAGAGTACTTGCGACGAGAAGCGACGAGACGTGGCTCTTAGCAGCCATGGAGGCGGCGTGAGCGTTCTTGGCGCGGCTAATATCGTTGGTGAGTGTTTGAACGGTGGCAATGTACTTGTCGTGCGACTCGAGCGCCTTGTTACCTGTGGCTTTCTTGACAATCTTTTCATGAGCAGCGTTGGCCTTCTTGATCTTGGCGTCCAGGTTCTGGACGAGCTCGTCGTGAGCACGTTCTTCCTTAGCCACCTTTTTGAAGTACTTAGCACAGGCATCATTGACAGCTTCGTATTCCTTTTGGACATGCTTGGCATGGCGGGAGGAGACATCGGCAAGGCCTTCAAACATGGCAGATGAGACTTGAAGGGTCTGTGCAGGAGTGTCGAGGACGACCTTGGTGCGTTCAAGCTCGGAAGCGCTCTTTGCGAGCTTCTTCTCGACTTTGGCCAGGCGAGCCGAAAGATCGCGGTACTCGTCAAGGTTGACGAGAAGCGATTCCAATGCTTTGAGAGACTTGTGCAGGTCAGGTCGCTCGACGAGGTTCAGATCAGATGACAAGGGCTGCCCAGAAGCAGATGGAGTGGGTAGACCTTGTGCGAGCGGCGAGACAGGTGCCTGGGTGGCACCGGGAGTGGGGGAGACGCCACGCGTTGGGAGATCGAAGTACTGCTGTTGCGCTGAAGGACTGTATGGCTGTGGAGAGTTGTGAGCAGATCGAAGCAAAGTCTGTGACGATTGCGGCGAGACCTGTCTAGAGCCGTATTGTGATTGCTGTGACGATGACTGGATTGATTGCCCTGATTGCGACGGCGGCAACAGCAGGTTTGTTGCAGCATCGTAGCTTGTGGACGATGCAGCGAGCGAGCCTGGGCTAGTGTATTGATTGGAAGCGATGCCAGAGCTTAGATACGAGTTGCCTGGGCTGGTGCTGAGCAGTGCCGAGGCCGGCTTCGAGTCGCCTACGCCGATGAAGCGTTGTACTTTCTTCATGATCGTTGAGACGCGTAGATCTGCAGCGACAGATTGATGGCGAGTGTCGAGGTAGAGCACAACACTCCGGGCTGTTGAGAGGGAGACAATCTGGTGATGGAGAAGTGATCAGGTTCTCTGTGATAGATGCTTGATATGTAAGAGATGATCCAGGCGGTCCTAAGTGTCGGATGTAAGGGCGGAAGTTGAACCAGCGGAATGACGATGGTTTCACAGAGGGTATATGAAAAGATGACGTTAGTGGAACAGGAGTAGGTGGGGTTCTGACTGCTGGCGGATGATGGGGGGAAGATGAAGATGGTGGATAGTGTGGATAGCGAGGAAAGGAACAGAAGCAATGCAGGCACAGCTCAAAAAAGTGTTCACAGCTCAGACGCAGCGGAAGATCACTTAGAGGTAAGACCGAGCGGAAACGCCGCAACGCTCACTCAACACGAACGGCCATTCCGACTTCTCTGAACCGCAATAGAGTAGGGATTTGTAACAGCTGTGTGCAGCGCTTCGCCATTGCTAATAGCTCAGGGGTAACGCCAACGGTTGTTGCTTTTTCTCACGCCATTCAAGTGTGACATCGGCACGTCCGGCTTATCTTTCTCGTTGTCACCGTGATGCCATGGTGAACTTGCCGGAACAATACAGTATCACCCTTCACCAACTCACTGTGAGCATCGTATGCTTTGCTCGCCAGCGACGCATCTTCGCTCTGTCTGAACAGGACCTGATCGTCTGAGTGCAGCTGAGCTCTAATCCAAAGATGAAACGCGTGCTCTTTGACCGCGTGGTATGGAGCATGCTCTCCATCGGCATACTTTGTAGCAAATGCCAACTTCTACCACCGCGAGAGCAGTTTTCATCAGGCTGTTGTTCGGACGTCAGACGGCCATGAAACAACGTTGGTTTGATGAGCGAGTCGCCGGCAGTGGCACTTGTACGAGCAAGATGGTTTGCTGGCTTGGCAGACTTAAGTGTTGGTCTCTTCGCTTCATGCAAAAGACACTGGAAAGATGCGCGACATGCAGCTCGCCCCTCTTGAACACGGTCGCGACTCTCTCATTTCTCCCCGAGCGTCAGCTGCTCAGAGTCAGGGGCTTGACAAGGTTTCTCTTCATTTTGTAGACCCTGCATTTGATGTTTTGTCGTGCGATATTTTGTTATTGACATTGTTAGACTAGCAGACGGCCACAATCCATCAATTTTTGGACAGTCGGCTCCGACTAAAAGCATCCGCCTGTGCCCGATTGAAGTTTCCCGGGCGGAAGTGCCGGGTCGAAAGCTTTGATTTGAAATCGCAGGAAGAGCGAACCGTGACAGCTGAGAGTTGTGAGCCTCAGAAGAACTGCTCGCCTAGAATATTCGTTGTTGTTCAAGCTCGTCGTCGCCATCAATGCTGATCTCTCTTCTCCACCATCGTCACCAACCCCTAATCACACTATCACAATGTCGCTGGCCAAGTCCGTCTACAACACCGTCTTCAAGCGTAACTCGGTTTAGTATGTATCAGCTTCAAGCAGCAATCCTCGGCTAGCAAAAGTTCGAGCAGCAAAGCATCGGTGAACTTCCATACGACAAAAACTGCTCGACGACAACTAGATCCTAGCACTCCGTCTAGTCGGAGCTCTCGGCGCTGCCACAACTTTTTGTGCTAGCTACGATAGATACACTTCGCACCTCGACAGACCAGCTTGACTGACATTTTCTTTTGTTTCTGTACACTTCGTCTAAATCACAACCAACTCGCATCAACTTACCACTCGTGTAGCGTCGGCTCCATCTTCTTCGGTGCCTTTGCCTTCGGTATCGGCTACGACCTTGCCACCACAGCATGGTGGGATGCGCATAACAAGGGCGTAAGTATCGACACCTCCAATCGAGCACGCATCTCCAGTGCTCGTGCATCTCCTACGGCAATCGATGCGGAGCAGCGACCGCGCGAAGTTTACAAAGATTGGGAAAGCAGAGGAAAGATAGCAGGACGAAATTTCGCAGACGATACGGAAGAACTGCAATGACATGTGGAACATGCAACCGCAAGGCAGGATTCATGGCACGGGCGGAGCGAGGGAAGCAATCGGTGCTGTCAAATGCTCGAATTTGAGACAAAGTCAAAGATCACTAGCTCGCTGTTTGTCGTTTAACAGACAGCTCTTTACGTTAATTCGGCCCACGGTGCATTTGGATCCTTCGTATAACCTCGGTCGCCTCGTCTCCTCGTCATCTCGTCCCGCCTTCCGCTCTTACGAAATGAATACTGACAACTCTCGTTCACATCTATTTGCGATCCCGATTCGACGTCAACAGAAGCAATGGAAGGACATTCGCGGAAAGGTAAGATTTTGTCCTGGATACGCCCTTTCGGTCTTCGCCAGACTCATACTGACTATTTGCCTCGCTATACTTCACAATTAATATCAACAGTACCTCGAGGACTCTGAATAAATCAATGCTTCCCTGCACTAGACCGCCATGACCTCTCTCATCTTCTGGCGACCTTGCCCATACTTGCAAGTTGCAATTCGGTCGGAGTAGTGTACTCGCACATCATCAACTCAATGCAAATACTGAAAACGCCGAGTTTTGATCGCTATGGTCCTGTGCTGGCGTGATTTGACTTCATTGTAGCAAACACTTGAATGGAGAGCATAAGCAGGAGGTGGGCGCATACGATAGTCATAACGACCTCCACGCGTATCTGCCACCCAGGAAGGATGCGAGAGTTGGAAGCAGCATCATAGAGGGAACCACGAAAAGTGACGAAAGACATCCGATGTAAGATCGATTCAAAGTTCAGCGTCGGGAAAACTCCGCTCAATGACAAGTATCGGCTACGGCGGCGGCAGCAGAGCCAGGCGCAGGCGCTGACGACCATTCTTCCTCGAAAAGCCAAGCTTTGCGAGACTTTGACTGATGGCCTTGGCATCACCGATCATCGGGAACGATCAACTCGGAAGAAGCGGAAGTCGGGCTTTCATCGCAACGATGCTGACGACTTGATCACCGTGAACGTTGCCGTGGGAGATAGTTAATGAGGAACAGCTTCTAAAGCATAACTCTTCGCATTAGAGCGAGGACACGCGAAGCAAATCGATCTGAAAGAACGCAGGAGAGGCATAGAATGTCTCGCGTGGCGAGAAACAGAAGCAAGAACGCAGCGTGAACACATAGGAGCTCTCTGTATGCTTTGAGACAAAGAATTGAGCTCTCCGACGGGGACTCCGACGTCTGCACTCGTCGTAGCTCACTGAACGCTTGAGTGTCCGGTTCGCTCATCTCCACTCCTCACGGAGTTGTCGAGGTTTCTTGAAAGATCAGATCCTCAACCTCACCGTGGAAATGAAACACTGTGAAGCTAAGCGTTCCAGCTTGTCACGAGATCATCAAACACGATTGGATCAAGAGCATCGCATCGAAGCTCGATCGAAGCAAAGTGTAAATCAAGGTGAAAATGATGCGAAAAGTTCATCATAATGGCTACTGTGTCGGGATGCGCGGTCGGGAATGCCGGTAAAGGCTAACTTATAGTTGAATTCCAGTGAGATTTGGGCCTGATTTTTCGGTCTCCGCTCATTGTGACAGCTCCTCTTCGGTCTCGCTTTTGTGCTTGCTGAGCTGTAGTGACAGCGCGGAAGGGCCGTTGCCAAGCTTCGATTGTCCCAAAGACACTTTCGAACTTCAACCAGTGAGTATTTTGGGACCGGGGTTGCCATCTAGGGACTGGTTAGTGTGCGAAGGAAGGAGAAGATGTAAGGAAGAAGATCGACGCCAGGAGGCGGCTTAAGCGAGGGGTCCTTGTGCATGGATGGCATCAAGATTCAATATTTGACTGCAGCTCAAGTACCGCGCTTTTGTTTTTTTGCTTGCTGCCTGTCCAATTCCTCACATCCAATCCCTTGCAGATGCTCGATTTCGTATCTCCCGTCCCTTAAGCCTATGCGCATAGCGGGCAACCAAAAACCCCTTTGCCGTCGCTGATTGTTTCTCTGATGGGCTTGGGACGATACTCGCAAATCGCACGCACTCTCTGCTATCATGCTGGCCGATGCCATGCGATATGTCTCTTCAATGTCGTTAGGCAATCAAGCTCTTGCTCAAAATCAGGAAATGCATTAAGCACAGCATGAGAGTTGAGAATGGAGGAAGGAGCATACGCTGCTCGGTCTGCTTCTAAGAATATGTGTGTTCTTCAGGCCCGACTTCGCTAGAGGAAAAGAGCGTCTCGCTTCTGTCGAAAGGATGCGTGTGCGAATTCACAATTGGCAAGGGTAGTGGACACGCTTGTCGATTGTGTCTCATCTCAGCTGTCCACTTCTTTGGGTCTCAAACTCAGCTGTGCCTCACTTGCATATCACTGCAGCGAACAAGCACACACAAGCGCCTCTCTGCTTGGTACGGGACGATGCATCTCATTGTTCTCGCTGCAATTGCAAGCTTTCTTTTGCAGCACACAACAGCATAAGTTAGCTTCGGAATGAAGCCGTCGTAGTGACTAACGAAGCGGTGCAGTGCAAAAGTGATGAGATGGGTGGCAGCGTGAGCCGTGTGAACAGACAGAAAACTGACTGAGTGTCGGAACGCAGCCGAATTTGACAGCTAACGTACACACGAAGAGGGCTGTCGCTACGCCATCCTGACCGTCATCTTCGCATACACGTCCCCCTGACTTACATTCGATGCAAAGCTGCACGGCGGCTATTCCGACGAGACCCCTTGAAGCTGTTCTCACGCTTAACTTATACTCACACTTATGGGACCCCTTGACCGCGATCCCTATATTTTGAAGTTTAAAGTTCTGTGATATATGCTGTGATTGCTTGATTGCTGTTGCTGTCACATTTGTCTTTCAGTGTCAAAGCGCTCATCACTCGTCCATGTGCACCTGACGTTCCTGTGCAGAGTAACACTCTTGAGAAGCTCAGTTCGGATCAAGTGACATTCCTTAACGCCATCTGAATCGCCGCCACGCCCATCTCCCTCCTGAGATCAGCAGTTGACAGCACGGGACAGGGACAGACACCTTCATTCCTCCACCAAACATACACTTTAAGCTGGTGACCTGCATTTCGTCCATTCGACTCTCTTCGCTATCGACCGACATCTCACTCACGTTCCTTGCGTACCTGAGCTTGGTCCTTTTGACTCTTCGATACCACGCTCCTTGCTTGCTCTTCTTCCTGCTCTTTTACCAACTTGTTCCTACACCTCGTGGCCTACATCACACCATCGGTGGATCTTCTCCCGCTTCTAACTCTTCTGTTGTATGTGTCTCTCGCACTGCTTCTTTAGATACCCACCGTTTCTCGTTTCTTTCATCGTCCCAGTCGCACCTCTTACATCTTCTCTCTCATCACCACCCACTCATTCTCCTCTTTCGTCACCATCACGCCCACCTTGGTTTCGATCCAGTCGTCCCCATATACGCACGTCAATCTCTCATCCTCGATCGACTTCGGTGACCTCGACTCTAATTTCAACCCCCTCGAAGCAAGCCCCGACTGTGGTCGACCTGCTTTCTCAACGCCCACTCACGACGCTTGCTACCTTCATTTTGCAACTCACCTCCCCGCCGGCCAACCAAGCACAACAGTCTGCAGCTCGACATCGCACTCGCCCACCTTTACTCACACCATAATAGTCCGCTTATTGCCAAGCCCGACCTCATAGGTTTGCTGCAGTCGACAAGCCAAAACGATCGATCCGGCCATAGCTCCATTCCGATCCGGCTGTTCACAAAGCAACCTCAAACACAGTTGCCGCGTTCCATCCTCAGACGTACACAGCCCGATTAGCAAGAGCATTCGCCTTTGAGCCGAAGCTATTGTGCAGCTCCTCTGATAGCAGTCTGCCTGGGCCCACCGCTTCCTTCCCACGCTCCCAAGATATGTGGGCTGATCACTTCTAATTACCGTTCACTTGGCCCCTCCTCTCAGCCTACCTAAATCACTGCGAGCTATCCCATTCAGCGTCACTCGGCTTCGCCTGTACACCTCTACCCTTCCACTTCACCATTCCCGACACCACTGCTTCTTCCAAGAAACACCAACACGACTATGTCCAGAGCCTCGTACGCCGAAAGCCACGCTATGGACGCCGGCATGTCCAGAGCAGCTTCCAGAGCTGGTAGCATCTCCACAGTATGGAGTTCCGCAGAAGTGCCGCTCTGTCTTGATCCACGTGTTCAGCACTCGTCCGACGGCTTCGACCACTTTTCAACACGAGGTCACTCCATCGCTGGCTCTATCTCGCACAACTCGGCTCGTTCCAGTCTAATCTCGATGGACTTTGGCAGGCTTAGCATCGATATCCCTAACGAGTATCCTCGAAGACCTGATAGCCATGTCCGTCTCACTCCCCCTCGTGCTTCCGGCTCTGCCTCGAGTAGCGGTAGCTCTCCAAGCCGAGTGCCTTCCTTCAATATCGGCACGATCGACGAGGATAACGTCATGCACTCCTCACCTATCTCCAAGATCAAGTATCAGCCACCAAGTCAGTCAACGCAGCAAAGAATGCTCTCGTCTCGTTTCTCCGAAGACACCATTGATGAGCCTCACTTGCCGCATTCTGCCTCTCATGGCACCTTTAGAACTCCATTTCCTGTAGCACGCAAATCGTCAAACTTATCCGACCTTTCAGGAACCATTGATTCATCTCGTTCCTCGTCCATGCAGAGCACAGATCTCGCGCCCAGCCATGGCTCCTCTCGAGCCCCCGCACAGGCCCCTGCCGAACTCTATCGCCGCGCATATCGCTTTTTTGACAAGGAGTATACGATACAGCCTCCGTCTGATTCAAGCGAGTTGCTGGACTCCACGATCGCGGGATTGCGCTGCTCGAGCAATGATGGGCAGGGCTCGGAGCGACATTCTGCAGTAGGTGGTAATGATAGCGAGCTTTCACACGAGGACTCCGTTTCCTCTTCTTCTCGTTCACAGGTCTCTACGCAGGCGAGCTCTGATGGTTCTAACTCAGCGTGGTACAATGTCAGCGCTGCCGCATCAGCTATCGTCACTCCGGACAGTCAAACAGCTGGAGCGTTCCTGACCTCCGCCATGGAAGGCGATCCGATGAGCTTGAAGGGCCAACGTAGCGTCTCTTCAGATACAAGCGGTTCCCTCAGCATTCCCTCACTCCCCTCGATCCCCAGCTTCAACTCATCGCACACTGCTATTCGTGCCAACTTGACTGTCAAAGAGGTTCGTCGACGTCCCAGTACGGCAGACGTCTACAGCCAAGCGACTCAAGTGTCGCCGCACACTTTCTCCAACTTGCCCTTGCCACCCTCGCTACCGTTGATCTCACCAACTGAGCCTGTCCGTTACGAAGTGCAGTCCTACAGCATGTCGCCCGCGCTATCGTCGGCCAAGCCACCCAGCAACTCCACCTCTACCAGCTCTGTTGTCAGCGACAGGCTGACTTCCTCGAGACTGTTGCGTGCTCGTGTTGCTTCGACACCTAAGCTGCGTCTCGATGCTTCATCGCTGTTTCCATCCGAACAAGCTAAGCACACGCAGCCCCCAGTGCCGGCTCTGCCAGGCAGACTCAGCAATCCACCCACCGATCGTCGACCTTCCACAGCGCAGATGGATGGTCGTGCGCCCTTCTTCGGCCGTCGCTTCCGTTCTCGCACTCTTGGAGAGGCAGACAAGACAGCAGCCACCAACATGCAGGCCGCTGCCAAAGTCTATCGCGGGATTCCATCGCCTGTCTCTGCCACCTCAGCTACAAGACCTGGCTTGTCTGTGACAGCCGCAGATGCTATCGTGTCCCATCGCCACCCGAGCCAAGCTTCCACCACCAGCTCGGGTCTTCATTCGCCTCTGTACCCACTACAGCCAACACCAGGCTCTTCGATCTGTTCGGCTAGCTCGCCTGCGACCACCAACAGCTCCCTTCCTGTCACTCCACGCACCACCACTACGTTCCCCCGCCCAAAGAGCCGTGGCACTGGCTCGGCTTCCAAGGCAGGAGGAACCGGGTGGGCTTCTTACCTCCATTCAGGTCTGACGCTCCACCTCGAACAGGACAATGGTCGTGCGAGCCAGATCGAGTTGACGTACATCGCTTACGATCCTTTCGGCCGACCCGAACAGCTTGTCGAGGGCACTGAAGCCGCTCGAGCTCTCACTCCCAAGCGTCCCAAATCAAGAGGCGACAAGGATCAGGAGGCAGAACAGTCAGGTACCATCGAGTTCGGCCCATCCGAGGACATGCACCCTGACGCTTGCTCTTTTGATCTTTCGCGAAAGTCTGACGGCTCGCTCCTGCTCAAACACCTCACTGTTGGTGAGGACACCAAGGCCGACCTTCTGACCCGTCAGGCTGCGCTCTCACTCAAGACGCTTGGCAGCCATCAAGTGTCTGGGTATGAGCGAAAGGGAAGACTCGCATGGAAGTTCGCTTACCGTGTCGAGATGGACATTCTCAGCCCAGAACGTCGACGATTGGTACCTCTTCGCTTCTCGTGCTCTGCCACCTTGCTCAACCCGGAACGCGCACGCAAAGGTCGACTCCTCAATCTAGTCAAGAAGCAGATGGTGCCGAGCCTTGCTTCGAAGGCAATCGCCACAGGCTCCGATGACTCTCCTCGAACGGCCTCCTTCCCTTACGAAGATGTCGCGATCGCCACCACCACTGCTTCGCCAGCTTCGTCCCGTTTCTCGAGCAAGCAGCTTCCGTCTGAGTTACACACACCCGTCTCGCCAAATCGCCGTGGTACTTCTGCAGGTGCAGGCGGCTTCAGCAACTACAATAGTCCTCTGCGACAGACCAGCCGCACGGTTGCTTCAGGCAACAGCATCACTTCGGCTGACTCGAGCTTCTGTTCTCAGCCTGCAACTCCAGGCAAGGATAACACCATCGGGGACAGCTCCATGGCCAAGCTGCATCTACAGGCTTCGCCTGTGTCAGCCCACTTCGGACAGTCCAGCTCTGTTCAGCGTCAGTTCCGATCCATGGGCGCCGTCGGCTCTGCTGTGGCTCCTGCGCTACAGCTCGATCTAGGACAGGTAGACGGTGGTGCCCGTCAAGCCAGTCGCCGACTGCAAGAGAAGTCGTCGATGGCCTCGCTCGGTGCTGCTTCGTCCATCAGCTCGGGTAGTGTCCAGCTCTCACAGCCGGTCGTGATCAACGGCCGCAAGCTGATTCCTATCAGTCTTCCTGCTGGGCTGGCACGTCGTCGTCAGATCGATCCGGCACTGTTGCAGGCCAATCAAGTGTCCAGTCCAACTTTGCAGCATCAGCATCAGGTTGGTCTGCCCAGTCCCACATCTCAATCGAGCTTGCAAGCAGCAGCAGTCAGACAGCGAAGCACGTCCACCCACTCATCCGCCAGCTCATCGAACAACAGTCAGCGAAAGTCGAACAAGCACGAAGTCAATGGGCTCAAGTGCCTTCTCTCGAGCCAGCCTCGGCCTGCCAACGGCGCTTCCAGCTCTAGTAGACCACCAACGGCATCAGAGACTATCAAGCTCGAGTACCTGGCACGCGCTGCATCGGAGCAGTCTCAGCAGCAGACAGAGCATCAGCAGTTGCGACAGCAGAGATCGTTCGCCGGCGCGGTCCTCACCCCCTCAGCTTTCGCCGACTCCTCGAGGCTCGCGCGCAGGCAGCGAAGCAAAACCAATGAGGATGGGGGACGTCTACAGCGGCCCTTCACTGCCGATGCTTGGGGCGAGTCTCAGTACCCCTCTCGCGAGCAGATCTCTAACGTGAGAGCTTTCAGCCAGCAGCACCGGCCCGATCTGGGCGAGAGGCAAACCTCATTTGGATCGCACAACAGCGGCAGCGACATCAACAACAGACACATTGTGCCGAACGAGGTGTTGTCGAGCTCTTTTAGCTCGCATGCTTCAAGGCGGAAGGATGAGCCGCTCGGATACAAGACGCTGCCTGCGCCACCTCGTCCACAGACGAGGCCGCGAACTGCAACTGCTGCCGACGATGCTGTTGCAGCTCCGCAGAATCCACTCGGTCAATACCACATTCCGGCTCGTACTGTTCACGCCGTTCGCTCTTAGTCACGGTCTATGCTTGCTTCTATTACTCCCTGATCGTGATCACAATCACACTGCTACATCTCCTGTACTCGCCAGACCCGTCGAAACTCCTTTGATAGGAAGCTTTCGGCCTCTCTCGTCACTCTCCTTCTGCACATGCAATTTTGCTCAGTCTCTCGTTGTACTTTGCCCGCTCTCACTTCTCCACCAGCATCAATAGATACCCATTGCTTTCAAACGAGAGTAAAGACGTGAGAATGAGCCCTGAGAATGCGCGAATGGCTAAACGGGCCTAACAGCATTGAAACATGAGCAGATCAAGAACATCAGACTCGCCGAATACAAAGCGAGAGAGATGCTCGACTGAGACTGCAGATAGAATTCAAAGCAGGAGAACGTAGTGACTCGACTGTTAGTCTAAGTCCCAAGGTGGTTGACATTGCATTCCACTTGGGCATCTGTCTTGTTGTTGGGTACAAAGCAAGGGTTATGGTGCTTTGTGCAGAAGACAGTGTAAGCTTGGCCCCTCAAGTACTTGGCACACCAGAAGCATGTGTATCCTACAGGTCAGCGGAGAAAGTTGTGGATCAGCAACAATACTGCTGCTGCACTTCAAGCTGGAGTATGTGGACTGCACTTGCTCATGTTATGGCTCTGTCTGGTGTTTTCTCAGTCCAGAACTTGCTCTCTGTCCAGGTGACCATCATGTTCTTGGACAAATTTGGTGGTAGAATGACCATCTGGCTGGACAATCCACATTGTGTTCAAGGAGAAGAGGGATGCTACCTTTGCTGGGACACAGTCCAGATCACCTTCTGCAGCTATGACAAGGACAACAGCAACTTGGAGTTCTTGCTCAACTTCACAAGTGACTCATAAAAGACAGGTGGTTGCAGAGGCAACCTTCACTTCAACATCAACAGTATTGGTGCCCAAAAGACCCAGCCGAAGAGTCAGGATCTGGTGTTCCTCTGCCTTGTCAACATCTCGCGTTCCTCACTCACCTGCACCTGGTACCTCTGCCTTGTCAATGTCTGGCATTCCTCCCTCGCCTGTTCCTAGTGTCTTGTTGTCCTCAAAACCTCAAGTTTGACCCTTGGCCACATCTGGACACGGTTCAGATGAGTCCATCAGTTGCGCTGCAACATCATGGTCTCACACTCTCTCAGTGAAAAGTCGACTACCTTCACCTGAGTCAGAGTTGTACAAGAAGACCCTCTCCAAGGCAGCATACTCAAGCTCGGAGGGCAGGCGTCCGTCTTCTTTGCTGCCCGTGAAGAAGACACACGGAAGGGACAAGTTGACCAACAAGGGGAAAGGTTGCGATGCCATCAACTATATGAATGGCAACAGGACCTTTCAAAGGATCATGGGGCTCCATCTCCAAGATGGGTCCTATGTGACGTACAAGGACCTCCAGGATGCAAACGTACTCCAAGCTCTGACAGGCCACATCCCTTGGATGTGGCCTGTCAGAGCTTGGGGAGCCGGCACCCAATGTCGAGATCATCGGTGTCTGTCATGAGCCAGGCTGAGTCTTTGACAAAGGCAAGGCCACGCAAGAGGTGAGGGAGTGGGTGTCGCAACCTTTGCGCTCTGTAACCCGATTTCCGCACTTTGTCTCTCTTGCGATCATCCTGCAATCATACCATCATTCACTTGCTCAATCACTATAGTCTGTGCCTTTGGCATGACATGGTGACAAGAGTGGTACGCCCATCTCTCAACCATCTTCACAACATCTTTCACACCCCATCCGACTGTCTCAACGTTGTTTGTTGCAATAACATCGACATCGGCGGACCACCAACATTTGCGATGCTGCACAGCATCTTTGTTCACGTCCGCATCCACCAACTGTGCTTCTGCACACCTTGTCTTCGACTTGTCCCAATTCCATCACTTCCGCAACCACATCTTTGTCGATAAGCACGGCTTTTTCACACTCTTTGACTTACAACATCTCGGCATCTCGAGAATCAGCCTTAACAACGACGGCATACAAGCCGCACTTACGGCACACTCACACCCATCGTCTCTTCTCCAGGCTCAGCTTGCCTTTGTCCCTTTCAAATCAACTCTGACAACAATAACCGCCGCTTAGTCTTGTCCTCCTGTTCGCTTCGCAAGCCACAGTCCATTCTTGTCCCTATTGGCTCCAAAAGCTCAGTTCTTGACTCAATCACAGCAATACGCCAGTCTCACCACGCCACGCAAGCCACATTCCAAGGCGCGCGCTGGCATTCGAAAGAGGGGCAGCTCAACAAACCTCTTAAGCCAACCACCTTCTCTCTTCTCGTCAAACATCCTCCCCCTCTCTCTCGCATCCATCTGCTTTCGACATCTCGTCTTGCACCATCACGGCCACTCTCTCTCGGCTCGTTCGACTCAACTGGCTCGCCTTGCTCACCTTGGCGCATTCAAACGTCACCTCCATCTTTTTTTGGTCTCAAGACTTTGTCTATCATCGACCGCTTCCGTCTCCGTCGTCTCAGTCTTCTCTTCCATCTTCACATCATCTCATCTCCCTCCTTGTTACCATTCCTACCATCTTTTGTATCATTCCCTTGGAGTTGTGCCCTGCACAACGTTGCAACCACGTACGTTAGCTCTGCTAGCGTTGCAACTTGCTGTCAACTGACTCAAGTTGACGTGCAAGCGACCATCTTGCTTAGCAAGACGTTAATCGATCTGCAGCTTCAGTTGAAGCATACTGGCTGCAGCGACCTGATTAGTCAGGGTTGTTAAAGACATCTTGGTTCAAGGTGCACGCCCTTGCCGAGACCAACAACCCTTCTCAACAGGGCCCCTGTTGCCAGTAGAGTTGGTCGCTCCTGGCTGTGTCTCGTTTCACGGGCAGCACGACCTAGGGTTAAAGCCCCGAACACCGACAACCCTCTTTGCATTGAGGGCCCCCTTGCTACACAGAGTTGATCGCTGTGTAGTTGACCGCTTTTGAGGGCAACACGATCATGCTGCTGATTTGCCAGCGTTCAACAGGCCTCTTCAACACTTAGAGGTAACCCGCCCCCAGCTTGAAGCGCTAGGAACCGTCCTGAGTGACTACACCACTGGCTAGTGGCACGCAGAGCGGTCGACCCTTCAACTGTGGCTTTGCTCCCCACAGTTCAGCAACAACAACAGCAACAACACTCTCGACACTTGGTCCTTTTCTGGTTCGGCATTGGTCGACATACAATGCCTGGCGGTCCTTCTTCTTGTCGCGCTGCTGCTCTGACCGATGAGGCAGAAGCACACTCGTCATCTGCTTCGATTTCTGATGAGACAACAAGGGCAGCTACAACTGCCAGTGCTAATCCGCCCGTCAACTTGTTGCTCATGCTTACTCGCATTCTCGAGAACATGCAGCAATCACAGCAAGCGTTCCAGCTTGCCCAGACAGAGATTCTCACATGACTGCTCAAAGCAAGCAAGCACCGCCAACCAGCCTCACCACGCCAACCAGAAACGCCGTTTGTTGCTCAGGACGATGAAGACTCGACGCAACCTTGTCAGCAGCAACTGCACCACCACCAGCAGTACCAGCAGCAGCAACAATCACCGCAGCTATGGTCTCACACTGTTGCTGCTGACCAGGCCAACGGAGCTTGCCAACCAACTGTCAAACCCGAAGACATTGGTCACTTTGATGGCACTCCAGAGCGTCTAGAGTTCTTCAGGAGTCGAGTTGCAGCCCTTGTGCAGAGTTGCAACGATCCGGCATGGGAACAAGCGGTCGTCCAGACCCTACCCCTCTGCCTTTGCGACACCGCCGCCCAGTGGTACCAGTTGATGTCGGCAGACCTTTGTCAAACACTCAACCTTGGCTGGTCCACTTGGGAACGAGAACTCTGCATTGCATTTCGACCTGATGATGGAGAAGCTCGACGAACAGCCGATGCGCGCAAGTGGCAATGGCAGAGCGAGACCGTGCAGCAATACTTCTACAGCAAGCTGTCTCTGCTCCGTGCCGCCTATCCTACTTGCAGTCAAGCCGATCTCGCTCAAGAGATCCGCCTAGGACTGCCAGACTCCCTTCGACTTGCTGTGAGATCCCACCTGAGTCCTGTACCCAATGTACAGGATCTCCTCACGGAGCTGAAGTTGTTGGAAGCCTCCTGGCGTGCTGCTCATCGCTGCCCTCTCAAGTCATCCTCGCCATCGTTTATTGTGTCGCCTGCCGTTGTGATCACCCAGCTGAATGACGCTTTGGTCCAGCAGCCGCCAACTCACATTGCGCCTGCTTGGCCTCAGCAAGTCAAACCGTCTGGTGCTCCTCTGGCCGATACATACCGCCCCAAGAACATATCATTTGTCTTGCGTGATGGTCACCGAGTCAGAGCTTACCGCTTGCCTGACTCAAGCAACACCATCTACCTCGGCCGCTCCTGTTGTCGCTGCAATCAGCAGCACTTTGACTTCGAGCACAACCATCTCACACCACGTGTCAAGGCCGAGGCACACTATACGCAGCACTACAGGGCACAGGCGGAGCTCGACCTCGTCAGAGCCTATGGGTATCCTCTCCTCATCGAGGAACCCATTGTCATCAACAATGATGACAATGCCACCCCCAGCCCAGATCTCTCCTTTGGATCCTCGTGCGTTTCGAATGATTGGTCTTGTGACATCAGCCCCTCCTCATTGGGGGAAGACCAGACTGCAAGGTCTCAAAACTAGATGGTGACGACTCTTGTCGTCATGGAGACAGCGCCCAACAACACTCACACATGGTTGCTGCTCTCCAAGAGCTAGGCAACAGCAGCGCCGTTGCCCACACAACACACACACCACCAGCTCCCATTGCCCTTGCCAAGTCTTCCAGCCGTGGTGACGAGGCCAGACAACAATTGATCCCTATCAACGATGAGAGTGTCTGTTGCAGATGTGGGACTTTGGGTGCCCACCTCTGGCCCTCAGACGGTAAGCTATCTTGCTCGTATGGTACTGCCTCGGTGCATGTAGACCAGTCATTGGGGAGAGCAGCTTTAAGCTGTTCGAGAGGTTCTCCGTGCGCCATGGTTCGCCAAGGCCGAGACTGCCCCCCCTCTGACAGAGTAACCCTGGCTGGTTGTGGTAGGCCACAGCAGCTGTCAAACGATGACAGGTCCGGTTATATGTCCAACTCATCCACCATAGCAACCTCCTCCGCCAAAACCAGCCATCTCGCACCATCCAGCAGCAGCGCAAGCATGCTTCTGATCAACCCAAGTCTCATGACTCTGACTGTCAAACAGAAGACGCGCAACAGCAATCCAGACGCTGTTGATGTCGACATGCCTTCCGCTAGAGCCACTGGATCGGGTCGAGCATGGGCTGGCCATCTTCCAACCGCCGCCTTTGTCAGTCTTCATGGTTCCAAGCCACGACTCTCACTTGTTGATATGGGCTCCACACTGTCCATCATCAATGAGCATCTGGCCAACAAACTGTGGCTGCAACCTCTGAACGGCCCAGGCGTAGGGATCAATGGAATCGGCAATGACCACTCACTGGGGTTTGTCACACTCTCATTCAGCATCCAAGGACGACGAGACAACACTCCAATCCGGCTCTGCTCATCTGCGGACTTTCATGTTGTGCAAGACTTTGCACCTGGGATCTGCTTAGGTCTTGATGTCATCCACACAGCAGGCATGATCATCGATGTCCAAGCAGGTAGAGCATGGGTTGCCGACGTCTCCTTTCCCATCTTCAACACGCAAGGCAGGGCTCTCACGCCCAAGATCATCAACAAAGCTGTGGTCGTGAGGTCTGACACGGTCATCCCAGCACAAACTCATGCCTGGGTGACAGTCGACCATCACATATCCAACAACATCTCTTACACGCTCGGAGCTGCAGCTTGGATGACAGACAACTCAAAGACACAGCTGACAATACCAGCTGCTGTCATTGACCAGCACACACAACAAGTGTTGGTCACCAACCTTGGATTGGAGTCGCACATCCTACCCAAGGGATTCAAACTTGGCGAAGCCATTCCCTTGGGACCAGATGATCTCTCGACCCAGACAGGCAGCTTCAACATGAAAGTGCCTGATGAGGTTGCCCCCGCCCCTGCTGTTGTTGCCTCTACCTTCCTTGCTCGTAACACGGACCCAATCTCTGCTGAGCCTCTCGACTTTGCTGACGATGAGCTAGCTTGCCCTCAGCATGATGCCTCGACTACCAAACTTGTTGATGATGTCTTTCAAGTTGGGCTCGATGCCAACGGCCAACCTCACAAGGCTGTGGTGTCTGTCCTGCGTCAACACATCGACGCTTTCTCATTGGACGGCAGACCAGGGCGAGTTCAAGGCACAGCCATGAAGATTCCAATTCTGGAATCCAATTTGCTCAAGCCTGAAGCTCCTCGCCGTGTCAGCCCAGACAAGCGGCACGTGATCGAAGAGACGCTTGATCAACTCTTTGACTGGGATGTCATTGAACCCTTGTCATCCAGCGTCTCCTATCCTGTGCTGCTTGTCAAGCAAGGTCTCAAATGGCGTTTCTGTGTCGACTATTGAGGACTCAACACGTCAACCGTCCCAGACCGCTATCCTCTGCCACAGATCGATGATGTCTTCGAGGCTCTGGCAGGCAACTGTTTCTTCTCAGGACTGGACGCCATCAGAGGTTATCACCAAATCAACATCGATCCTGAGGATAGGTCGAAGACAGCCTTTGTCTGCCACAAGGGCCTCTTCCAATACAAGAGGATACCCTTCGGTCTCAAGAATGCTCCTGCCTTCTTCCAGCGCTTCGTGGACCAACTCCTTGGAAGCATGCGCTGGACAGAGGCTCTAGTATACTTGGACGATGTTGTTGTGTTCTCACCAACGCTTGAACAGCATGTCGCCTCCCTCAACAAACTCTTGACCGCGGCTCAACGTGTTGGCCTCAAGTTCTCACCAACAAAATGCCACTTTGCCATATCATCTTTGTCGTTGCTTGGACGCCACGTCTCCACTGCTGGCGTATCGATCCTCCAAGATCGAGCTGCTGCGGTTTGCGAGTTGGCACCACCACAAACACTCCAGCAACTGTACCATGTCCTCGGTCTTTTCAACTACTATCGCGACTTCATACCGGGCTACGCCGCCATGGCTGCCCCTTTGACTTCGCTGTTGAAAGGCCATCGGTACAAGAAGTTTGGCGATAAGTGGTACTTAGTTGATGCCAACAACACAAGGACAACCGCCAGCCAAGTCAAGCTCGCCTGGGACGCCTCACACAACGCCGCTCTCGAGTCTCTCAAGCTGTCATTGTCCTCTCCTCCCACACTCACTTACCCTGACTACAGTCGTCCGTTCTACCTCTACGTCGACGCCCAGGACAAGCCTTTGCCGCCGCCCTCCACCAGAAGCTCCCACATGGTACCAATGTTGCAGCATGTTGTCTTACAACAGGGTCAACTAGCACCCTTGATCGACAACGTGCTGACTCCACACTAAAGCCCATCATCTTGGCTTTGGAACGGGGCGAAGCGAAGTTGGGATACAAGATTCAGGACAACACCCTTTATACATTGGTCCGCAGTTGGGCAAGCAATTGCAGGCCTACATCGACAACTGCCCGACCTGCCTTCGAACCAAGCTCGACAGACGCACAGGCAAGTACAGCACTGAGCGTGCTCTGGCAGCCTCTTAACCATTCCACACCATCTCAGCCAACTTGGTTCTGGGTCTGCCAGAGTGCAACAGTCTTGATGCTGTTCTTGTTGTGGTCGACTTGTACTCTCGCATGCTGGTGACACAAGCTTGCACCTCCCGAGCCACGGCTACCGACCTCTACACCATGATGACATCGATGGTCCTTCAACAAGGTTGGAAGCCAAAGGTGATTGTGACAGACTCAGACACACGATTCACTGGCAAGGTTGGTCAAGACTTTGTCAGTCAAATCGGAGCGACATTACAGCCGTCAGCGCCATATCACCAGCAGGCCAACCCAGTGGAACGTCATATCCAGACACTGCAGCGTGTCCTGCGTGCCTTGGCAATTGACAATCCAGAGGACTGGACGACCTACCTTCCAGCAGCAGGGCTTGCCATCAACAAGACGCCGTCAGTCGCGACAGGTGAAAGTCCTTTTGACTTGGTCTACATTGCCAAGACCAAACCACCCGTCTTACCCTTGCTCTCAACACAAACGCATGTTGATTGCTTGGCAATAGCCCAAGCAAGGGTAGACATGGCATGGCAGCGAGCTCTCAACAACGCAGCAAACAATGAGCGAACCCACAACCGTCGTCATCGTCCACTGCCCAAGCTGCGGGTTGGCGACAAAGTCTTCATGCGTCTCAAGGATTGCCCCTTGCTGGCCTCAGCGCGGTATCCAAAGCTTGACCCAGCAAAGGCCGGTCCGTTCACTGTGGCAGAGGTCTTGTCCAACCACAGAGTCCGTCTTTCTCTCCCCGCCAACATCAACGTTGACCATCTCTTCGACATCTCTCAACTCGACTTGGCTCCCTCGTTGCCTGATCCCTTTGGGCAACGCTTAGAGGCCCAGCCACTTGTGAGAGAAAGCTCGCCAGAAGAAGAGCCGGAATACAAAGTTGAGCGCATTGTGGATGAGCGGCTGTTCAGAAAGCATGACTTGCAATACCTCATCAAGTGGAAGGACGACCCTCGACCAACATGGGAGTTTGCAGACGACCTGATCAGGGATGGGCACTGTCTTGACGCCATCAACAATTGGAGGCTGAGAGATATATCAACTCCGCCACCGCCAGAGTGTCACAAGCACATTGTCGACTCAACATCACACAATGACGACGATGACCTTGTGGAACAACCAATTGCGTTCATCTCGACTACAATGACAGTGTCAGAGTCCAAGATGGCGGCAATTGAGCTCGAGATCTCTTGTCTGGCGTGGGCACTCAACCGCCTCCAACACTACCTCGATGGCGCCCAAAAGATCATCGTCGTTACCGATCATGCTCCTCTACCTTCAGTGCTGAAGAGCCAATCGCATAGCCAACAACACTTCACACCAAGGATCGAGCAACTACGTGCGTACTTGATGCCATTGCTTGGCAATATCAAGTTCAGATACAAGCAAGGCAAGGTCCACGCCAACGTCGACGCCTTGTCACGTCTCAAACGTGTCGAACATGTGCAGACATCGTGTTGAACGGTTTGATCATTTGCAAGCGACAACGAACACAGCTGGCTGTCATCGCACTCATTGAGAAGGCGCAAATGGCCGCCATCGCAACCATTCCCTCTTCAACCATCTTTGTTGTCACGATCATCGCCTCTCCTCCATTTCCGTTGTTGCAATCATCACCTTTAGCAGCCGCAGGACGCTTTCACAACCACGCACAACGTCGTATCCCTGCCCTCTGCTTAAATGTTGTCTCAAACCATGCCGCTCCTCATCAGCCGCCTCAGCCTCAATGTCAGCATCATGCTCGACCCTCTGTCCCTTCAAGTGCATCACATACGCACAGGTCTCTCCCCTGACCTTCTGGTGACAACCGCAGCTCGCTACAACGTCACTCTAGACGGCACCTTAGCATTGTTCGCAATCTCCACTCCTTGGTGTCGCCTTCTCCTCTTCCTCCGCCACGTCTAACGTGCGCATTACTCATGTCTCAACACCGAGACTTGCAATACAAGTCTCCCCACCTCTCACGCCGGCCATGTGTAGTGTGCTAGACCATCTCTCCAGTCTCGTCAGTCTCCAGTCTCATCACGGTCTCCAGTCTTGTTAAAAGCTTCCAACCTCGTTTTGTCACCATTCCTGTTACGTCACCGCACTTGCTGGATTTGCATTTGCAGTCACACCGTCTTGGATTTGTATAGAGCTTTGCATAGAGCTTTGTGGCCTATTCTAGTCTCTTGTTCCGTCATAGTCTCATGTTCTGTTTCATGTTGCACAACCTTGGTCTCCTTTGGGAGGGGGGGATGTCGCGACCTTCGCGCTCTGTAACCCGATTTCCGCACTTTGTCTCTCTTGCGCGAGTGGTTGAGCCTAACTCAACCACTTGCGCCGCAATCATCCTGCAATCATACCATCATTCACTCGCTCAATCACTATAGTCTGTGCCTTCGGCATGACAGTGGGTCAACAAGCACCCTGACGTATGGAAACTCCAGTCAATGGTCAGACTGGGCAAGTATCCGCACATTGTTTGGAAGGACAAGCTTGTGAAGTTGGCATACTGGCAACGCAAGCGAACCTTCCAAGCAAGGGTAGCCCTCCACCTTACAGCTGTCTATTCTGCCAACAACAATCCAAACCCTAAGGATCTGCAAGATTTGCTTACTGCAATCTTTGGTGAGGACGATGACAATTGATGATGACTTCAACAGTCATATTCCCTTCCTGCTCCAACTTCAGTGCTCCGTCTTGTCTAAATTGCTCCCATGTCTCACAACATTTTTATTCGAAGGGGGAGTGTTAGTTTCTGGTTTCTAGCTTGAGATGAAAATGATTAAAATACAAAAAGCATGTTAATTCTCCAAAATTCACACACTAGTTTAGCTCTCCTGTGTCAAGACTTTCCCCAATCTCTGACTTTGCTCCAACAGCAAATAGCACCATACACTGACTTTGCTGTGTATATATAGTGCATTTTCCCGATCTGTCTGAAAACCTTTGCATGAGTAGTCTGTTCACATTGACTTCTGCTTTCTATCTGATTGCCCAACTTTTGGGTAAATTCCTTGTGCGAGATGTGGTTCTCTGCCCACTGGGCTATCTCTTGTTGGCTCATGGACAAAGTTGCTGATACTGTTGCTTGATTCCTTTCCTTGCCAAAGCTGCCTGGTTTGTGGCTTGTGTTGCTGATCATGTTGCTCAACTCCATTTGCTTGATGCTCAACTCCATTTGCTTACACAGGGCCCATTGTGCCTTTGTGATGACCACAGCCAAGGTCCCTGCAGGCCAAGGCATGATAACTACCAAAGCCTTCCTTAGAGGATCGACTGCACCACTTGCAACAGTGCTGCACTGGTGTTGAGAGTTGAAGGTAAACAGAGACTGTGTTTGCAGTTGTGAGTATCTTTCCAGCCCCGAGTCATGCGACTTTGGGGATTCAGGCCAGTCTACCTTTCTTTTGCACAGTGTCTTCGCTCTATAGGACGACTTGTTGTGTTTGGAACATATCAAAGGTCTTTGCTCAACATTGCGTTCAGGCTTGTATGTTGTATGGGAATGCGCAAGGAGCACACAGAGTAAGAATTGATCACAAATGCAAACTAAAACGATCAGAGCGAACGACCAGACCCATAACTACTCGAACCCTCACCCGACTTGAGCAAACGCGATCCGGAGCCAGATCGCATGAACGTCTTCTTCAGCTTCTGTAGCCATCTCGGCGAGGACTGTGCGCCAAGGTCAGCTTTTCTGGCCAGCTTGCGATCTTTTGATGACCAGTTGGGTGTTTCGGACCAGTCGACGTACTTGTGATTTTTTCCTTCCATCGGTGGACCGGCAAGAATCTCATTCAAGACCGGTCGGGGGTAGACTTTGAGATCGTTCGGATTCGGACCGCTCAAGGGAAGAACAGAGATGTGAGATAGCATGACTTTGTCGGTTGAATGATACTTTCCTCCGTCTGGTAATGAAAACGTGATAGGACGGGAGCCGAAGAGCTGACCGTCACGATCGCGGGGAGGAATGTGGTTCGTCGAGTAAACGGTCGGCGCAGTTGGACGAGCAGATGAGAGGGGAGGATCGAAAGGAATGGTCCGGAAGTAGTGAACCTTGCCGTTGTGATCTGTCACCGCACCAATCCCGCGCACCGTCGCTTTGCCTGCGTTGCCGCTTGGTCCGTTCAGCAGAGAAGTTTCAGGCACTAGTCGGCCTCGGGGAATATCTTTAGTCAGGAGCAAAGCGTGACCCGGCTGCGGAGTCGGCAGGGTGAGTCGGCCCGCTTCGTCAGCTCCCTGGACAAGACCCTGTGCGACGATGGCAGTATTGCTGGAACAGTCAGACACGAGCAAAAGGACCAGAAATGAAGATTAGGGAACCACGACTTACATAGAGGTTCTTGGGAATGACACCAACGTTGCCTCTTTCATGAGCCGGAATTTGCGGGAATCTTTGTGCTAAGAATCGATCAGTGTCGGTCATGCCGAAGCGTTGAAAAGCATACATAAGTCCCGAAAGATCTTCAGCAGCTGCGGGGTTAATGGTAGCTGGCAGCGGAATGGCGACGATGCGGCTGGCGACAAGAACCACAACAGTCAGAGCAGCATAGTAGACGTGAAGAGCAATCATTTTCATCTCATTCGAGTGACGGTGTCGGGGAGTTGAGCTTGGATTGAGGGATAGGACGTTGAGCAGCAACAGGGGCTTTTATCTCTTCGACACCGCCGATGAGCTCTCCCCTCAGACAACGGCCGAAGTTCAACAAGGCTTACCGCGAATCATAGGAGTGTGGCGATCAACACATCAGGATGTGTCCGGTCTTCTCACCGGTCGAGTCGAACGCCAATGTCAAGCTTACGTCCGCGTCATCTTGTGAGAACAAACGCAAACAAAACGCCATTGTGGAAATAAAACGCCGTTGGAGCAAACTATGCGGCAGTCTTCCCACGCCTCTGTCATGTTGGTTGCCGTGATGCTGGGATGAGGCGGCGACGTGCCACACGAGAGAAAGCCGAAGATCGTCCCACCAATCCACCTTCATTACTCTACAGTTGACGATATTGCTTAGTTGGGTTATGACGTAAAGGGTGGGCTACCCAAGAAGGATTGAACGGATTCTTCGGGGCGTGAGAGCAGGATATAAATCTTGTTTGCATTCCTTCGACACACACAAGCTCGATCCGTTGCCGCCACAGTCAATTGAGAGGAAGTCGTATTTGTGAGTTGCAAAGCTAAAAGTACATAAGATGCGAAGTGTCGATTACGTTGTGAGGGGACGAAGCGGAGTAATTAGAGCATATCTTCGAGCTTGACAGGCATCTCGTCGATCTGTGTCGAATAGAATTGTTCGATGTCTCTCAAGATCCTTACATCATCAACCGTGACAAAGTTGATGGCGACACCTTTCCTACCAAATCTGCCGGATCTGCCGATTCTGTGGATGTAGTTTTCTCGGTTTGTTGGCAAGTCGTAATTGATAACCAACGAGATGTTTGCAATATCAATACCTCGAGCCCAGACGTCCGTTGTGATCAGCACCCTTGAACTACCTTGACGGAACTCTGCCATGACTTCGTCACGCTCCTTCTGCTGCATCTCGCCATGCATACTGCTGACCTGAAAGTTGTTCTCCTTCATCTTTCCGGAGAGCCAGTCCACCTTTCTCCTTGTGTTGCAGAAGATGACAGCTTGTGTGATCGTCAGCGAGTCGTAAAGATCGCAGAGAGTGTCGAACTTCCACTCCTCCTTCTCGACGGCGACGAAGAACTGCTTGATACCTTCGAGTGTAAGCTCGTCACGTTTGACAAGAATTCGGACAGGGTCGGTCATGAACTTGGATGTCATTTCGAGGACGTCCTGTGGAAGGGTTGCGGACAAGAGCACGACTTGAGTTGAGGGCGGCAAGTATCGATATACATCGTAGATCTGGTCTTTGAAGCCCATATTGAGAAGCTCGTCGGACTCGTCGAGGATGAGCATCTTGATGTTTTTCGTCCGCAGATGACGTCGGCGAATCATGTCGTAGACACGACCAGGGGTGCCTGAGACGATATGCTGGCCATAGTCAAGCTTTCGGATGTCTTCACCAACACTTGTGCCACCAACACAGGCATGACATTGCACATTGAGGTAGTCGCCAAGCGCTAGGACGACGGACTGGATCTGTATGGCCAATTCGCGAGTGGGACTAAGGACCAGAGCCTGCGTTTCGCGAAGGGTTGTGTCGATGGACTGGAGCATCGAGATGCTGAAGGTGGCAGTCTTACCAGTGCCTGACTGAGCCTGAGCGATGACATCACGACCTCGAATGATAGGAAGGATTGCACGCTGTTGAATAGCCGAGGGCTTCTCGAAGTTGTAAGCATAGATTCCGCGAAGCAAATCTTCCTTCAAGCCCATAGCATCGAAAGTGGTTGCGACCTTGACCTCTTCGGAGCTCTCGAAAGCGAGCTTGTTGTCGCCTGCATTGATTCCTCCCGACATTGTGTGCGGCGAGCTCGTGTGGGTATACGGAGAGAGGATAGAGAAGGTGGTCGAGAAGGGAGAAGGAAGTAGGATATGTGGAGCATAAAGTGTCAAAAAGCGTTGAGCCGCCAAAATTCCGCTGCACGTGACTTGGAATCTTCGGATTGCGGAATTCACTTCCTACTCTCCACTTTACCAACCATTCTTCCTTACGCCTTCCTTCATCCACCACCACCTCTTTCCTACTCGACTCGACTACTGTGGAAGTCACGATGGCCGACACATCACTCATAGAGGTGGCGCGGCAGACGCACGAAGAGGCCGAGCGATACCAGCAAGCACTGACCGATCTTCTCCTCTCATCTTCGTCCACCTCGCATCTTACACACAAGGATAAGCTCAAGCGAGCACACAAGGCATCCGACCTTCTCGACCGCGTCGCATCACGCTATCAGTACCTCGATCGCTTCTATGCAGACCAGCATGGCGACCGACAACGTGAGCTGGATTCTCTGTCGTCCAGTCGAGTCTTTAACCAAGATGGCGACGACACATTCGGGGAATTCTACGAGCGTCTAGGCAGGATACGTGAATACCACGACAAATACCCAGGAGCACTGCCAGATCACTTCAACGTCGACTTCACCGCATTAGAAGGCGGTGCCGGCCCGTCTCAGCCCGAAGCCGCCGCGAGCTCCTCTTCGTCAGCAGCAGCAGCAGCGTCCACGGATGCGGCAGGCATGGATTTCATCGACCGCATGTTTTCAGGAGAGGAAATGGCAGGTCGCTTTTTGGATTTATATTTGTATCACGAAGCCTACCTCAACTTGAAAGGAGCCAAACGCATCTCATACCTTGCCTACATTGACGACTTCGACAAGCTCGCTGGCCCCTCCTCACCCATTCCAAACCACACTAAGAAGACCGATGCCTACCGAAACTATCTCGTCGATCTTCGCAAGTATCTCGACGCATTCTTGCGGAAAACGCAACCGCTTGCCAATGTGGATGAGATCGTAGCCAAGGCGACCTCGGAGTTCGAGGGACAGTGGAAGCATGGAAACGTAGAAGGATGGGAGCAGCAAGGGCTGGAAGTGTTCGGTGGCGCGCATGGCAAAGTGAAAGCTCCCGCAACTGAAGAGGGGGCTGGCGAAGGCATCTGGTGTGCAGCATGCAGAAGGTTCTACTCCAAGCAAACAGTCTACGATGCGCATCTCAAGTCTCCCAAGCATCTCAAAGCAGCTGCTCGGCTAGCACAATCCGAAGAGAACGGGAACCAAGCGTCATCGTCAACAGCACCATCAAATAACAGCAATGGCCAAAGCGAAGCAGAGCAGATCAAAACTCGAGTAAGGTCCAAAGCTATTGCACGCGAAGAGGCTATCATCCGCGCTCTCGCCTCGCATCTTTCTTCAATTCGCTCCGACACCAAAGCCAACGTCGAACGCAAAGCTGCCCTTACCGACCGCGAAAGACAAGCTGAAGCTGAGGCCGCGGAAGAAGAGCTCAATCGCATGTCTGCGCTCAACCCTACATCTGGTCTTGATCCTGACGACCCCAACAATGCTATGGATACCGAAGATCTTGACGATGACGGTACGAGCCGAGTGTACAATCCTTTGAAGCTGCCCATCGGGTGGGATGGACGACCGATCCCCTTCTGGCTGTACAAGTTGCATGGCTTACGGAACGAGTTCAAATGCGAGATTTGCTCTGATCACGTCTATCAAGGGAGAAAGAATTTTGAGAAGCATTTCACAGAGTCAAGACATGCGTTCGGGATGAGAGCGTTAGGGCTGCCAAATACGGTGCAGTTCAGAGATGTAACAAGTATTGCAGACGCGCTGGCATTGGCCGATAAGTTGAGGAAGCAAGGTAAGATGGAGGCGAGTGAGGCCGGGCTGGAGGCACAGGAGGTGGAAGATGAACACGGTAATACGTACACGAAGAAGACGTATGATTTGTTGAAGAGGCAGGGTCTCATCTAATACCTCACCACACATGCAATATACGGGTCCACATGAAAGAATTGGAGTTGTGTGAATTGCTATGCCTGGATGATCACAAGCAGAAGGTTGCATCGGCTTTTGTCAAGCCGAGGTCCTTTGTCAGTTTTCCAACACTGAGCTGGATCTGTGTCGATGCACCCTCATTGTCTGTAGCGTTCTTCTTAGCTCTCCATTGCGGTTCGGCCTTCAACCAGTCATTGACTGTCGCTTGTATTGCCGAGACTTTGAATGCATCTTCTTTCTCTGCTCCCGATGATGCATTCTCTGTTGCGGGACTACCTTTGGCAGCAGCGGTCTTCTTTGTGGCAGAAGGACCGAAGAACTTGGAGATAGCCACAGGCTCGTCGATCCATTTGACTTTGTAGCCTCGTGGTACTGTTCCACCTACAACAGAAGGCTGCGGAAGATACGTGCCGTACAGACTTGTTGGACGGATCTGCGTTGGTGTTGGTTCAGCATCAATCGGCATAGCTTCAGCAGCTGTCTCACAAGCGAAGGAAGATGTGCGTGAGAGTGAACGAGTGAGGCGTTTGCCGCCCAAGCTCGGTGCTGTACCCACAGAGACACTGGCAGATGCTGAAGCAGCGGCAGTGGTGGGCTTATACTTCTCCTCGAGCATTGTCTTTGCTGTTGCCCAACTAAATCGGACGATACCAGGCCAACCAAAGACTGGATCGAGAGTTCGTTTGAGAAAAGCGACCGTGTTGGGATCGCCTGGATATCCGCTACCTAGCGGACCCATGTTGTCCCAGACAGCATCGACACCCTCGCTGCTGGTGCTCGGCTCAGCCTTCGTCTGTGCTTTGCGCTTCTTGCTTTCACCGTCTCCGTATGGTTGACTTGAAGGGGCGTGATTCGTTGCATCGCCCAAGACCTTCGCCTCCTCTCCTTCGATCGGAATTCCTTTGGTCAGCGACCGTTGCTGCTCGGCATACTTCCAACCCTCGATGCACCGATCTCTCGTCACCTTAGCCGCAATACTTGCGGCACCGACAATCGGGTAAATGGCGTCAGCCTTACTCGTAACCGTCCACTTGATATGTGGATGCCTTGGGAAGTGCGAGCTCAGCAGCTTGCTATAACTCTTCGGATCGCCGACCGTATCCACGTAGATCTCTGTCACATCGACACCCGCATCCAATACTCCTGCAATGAGTGAAACCGTCGCTTGACTCGACTGAGCATTGAGATTGACCGGTCTTCGACGAAGCATACCAGCTGAGATATCTTGTGGGGACATTACCCTCACAGACCATCCGAGGTACTGATTGTGATCGATGAGCGCGGACAGAAGGTTGTCACGACGTTCGGCCGTGAGGGCCTTGGAGTCAGCAAAGCCTATTTCTTTGAGATCATCTTGATAGGAGATAGGACAGTAGGCGATACCATAGACGAGCGGGCCAAGGACAGGACCTCGACCTGCTTCATCGACGCCGAGAACGCACGGTACCTTGATGCTGGGATTTGATGGATCGATCTTGCTGCATTCTGAAGGGACGGAAGAGGCGTGTGTGTAAGACTGTTGGATTGGGGTGGTAGGTTCAGATGGGATAGGAGGAGGTGGGACTGCTATTGTGACGGCTGTGTCGTCCTCGACGATGTCGATGTCGTCCTCTTCGGCGAGGGAAGCCGTCTTTTGCTTTTTAGCTGGAGGAGCTGCTGCCCTCTTCTTCGGCGGCATGCTTGTTGTGTGAATATGCCCTTGATGGAGAGGTCGTAGGAAGAAAGTTGCTTGTGATGGTGTTGGTTACACAAACCTTAAAAGGCAGCGCGCGTCGCGTAAATGGATTTTTGGTGTTTGTTAGGCCGCGACAACTGCTTGTTCGAAAATTCAACCTCCACTGCTTTTCTCGGTTTTCGGATGAAATTTTTGAGAGCGTTTGCTGCCGGAAAATTTGTGTAACGAGAAGAATTGCTTCTGATCATCTTCTTGCCTCAATCTCCACCACCAACTGTCTGCTGCTGCTGCTTAGTTATACAGCAGCAAAGAACAGACATCGCAGCTAGGCATGGCTTCTTCGAAGAGCGTCGCTGGCTCTTCTAAGCCGTCCAGCTCGAAAGCACCCGCCGGCTCCTCTTCAGCTGCAGCTTCCACATCCACTTCCGCCGCCTCGTCACCTGAACCTTCTTCCTCGGTCGCATCGCTGCCAGATCCCAAAGCAGATCTCCAGGCATATCTGATCAAGCTGCAGTCAGCTTTGCAGCCACTCACACGGAATGCAGCTGCCATTCCAACCCATGGCGACCTCGCCTTCCATCGCAGTATGGACCGCAAGCTGGCTAAGAAGCTTGACTCAGAATCTGATCGCCTTCTGCAGTCCATCTCGCAACTAGCTTCTTGGATTGCGTCCGACTCGAAAGCTCCCAAGATTCCTCTGGCAAAAGCTTCCTCCTCAGCAAGCAAGAAAGCAAAGTCCAAGGTCGAGCTTGACTTGGATCTGGCTGATGTCACAACTAACGAGAGTTTTGCATCAAATCTGGGAGAATTGGTGGATCACCTGCTGGAAAGCGCTGACACATGTCTTGACGAGTATACAGGAAAGCTCGCACCACGAAAGGTCGGAGCAGCAGAAGAGACTGCAGCAGCGGGTGTAGAGGCGGGGTCGGCAAACGGAAGGATGCAGGCCATGACAGCAGTCCAAAATGGCAAAGCATTACCCAAGACCGGCAATCTTCCCTCGTGGGTACTGAACGCTCCCATACCGCCACCCCAGAAGAACTTCACAACCAAAGCAGACAACTCGACCGACACTCTGTGGCAGCCACACCTCAAGTATGGCAAGCCTAACGCCATGGTTCCCCTCGGCCACAATAACCCACCTCGACTAGGAGCAGATGGGCAACCGTTACCGCGTGGTCCAAGACGAGGCATGTACTGCGCTGAAGGTGATCCTCTGGACAACCCATACTATCATGAGATTGTTCACTCTAACCCGCCCACTCATGCACTGTCGAAACCAGATGCTGGGGCAAAGGACAACCCTCCACCGCCACTCAACGAGAAAGATCCATCTCTCTCCACCGACGCCTGTCCTTTCCAGTGGGTCTCGACCAAAGCGCAGATCGAACAGCTTCGAGATCACCTCGACGAGGCCCGTGTCAAAGAGATTGCTATCGACCTTGAACATCACTCCTACCGCACCTACCAGGGTATCGTCTGTCTCATGCAGCTCTCGACTCGATGGGGCGATTGGATCATCGATACGCTCTCCGATGAAGTCAGGCAGAATGCAGAGCTCCTAAACTCTTCCTTCACCAACCCAGAAAAGGTGAAGGTCCTGCACGGCGCCAACCACGATGTGCTCTGGCTGCAGCGCGATCTCGGGCTTTACCTCGTCAATCTTTTTGACACATACCACGCAACCAACGTGCTCATGTTCCCCAGTCACGGATTGAACTACCTCATGGCGAGATATTGCAACTTTGATGCAGACAAGAGATACCAGTTGGCGGATTGGAGGATCCGCCCGCTTCCCAAGGAGATGTTGTACTATGCAAGAAGTGATACACACACTCTGCTCTACATCTATGACAACCTGCGTCATGAGCTGATGGAGTCTGGTGGAGTCGACGCTATTCGAGAAGTATTCACAAGAAGCAAAGACGTTGCAATGTCAACATACGCAAAGGAAGAGTGGGACAGCGAAGGCGAGACCCGTGAAGGTTGGAGGAGTGTTTGGCGCAAGTGGGGCGGTGAAGCTGCCCTGGGGACGGAGGACAGGAAGGAGGTGAGTCAGATGAAGAAAGAAGAGAGGCTGGTGAGAGCCTTGCACAGGTGGCGAGACGGAGTGGCGAGAGAGGAGGATGAGTCGCCTAGGTACATTCTGGGTGCAAACAATCTCATGATGCTAGCTGCTAGGGCGCCAACAAAGCCGGAGGGTGTGTTGGCGTGCATTCCGCCAAATGCGGCTGGGCTGAAAAAGAGGGTTGGAGAGCTGGCGAAGCTGATCGAGTCAGAGGTGCAGGCGTGGGAGAAGGACCAGGACAAGGCGAGCGAAGAGAAGAGGCAGAAGCTGTCCGCGTCATTGTTGAAGGGCGAGCAAGATGCAGACATGGACATTGGCGAAGCTGTGGAGAGGCCAGTGCTTGAGGAGAAGCCAGCATCGGAAAAAGTTGAGACCAAGACTCATTCGATCTCAGCGATCAGCGCCGTTGCAAGCGTCGATTCCAAGGTCGATGTTTCCATCTGGTCCGAACCCGCTCTCGCTACTGCAGCACCTCCGGCCTCTCGCTCATCGCTGCGCGGAGCTGTTCGATCATTTGCTTCCAACTTGTTTGGTCGTTCATCTGCATCCAACCCAGCCGCTCCTGCCAGCTCGAACTCTCGACCCGCACTTGTTTCCGCTTCGTCCAAACTCTTCGGCTCCTTCTCTGCTCCCCACCACTCCCAAGCTGGCGATAATGCGGTGGAGGCGGTGAAAGCTGGATTTGCGGATCAAGTTGCTGGATTGCTTGGTGGTCGCACCAAACCTGACTTCGCCTCTGAAGAAGTAGAAGATGTGGTCATGCAGCCCGAAAGCGTTGCCTTCGTGCCGCATGATAAGCGTACCACTCTCCCTCCAGCTGAAGAGCAGACGAAAGAAGAGCAAACCGTCGATTCAGATGACGAAGAGAAGGAAAAAGAAGATTACATTGTCGTCTCAGCCGCAAAGTCCAAGTCGAAAGCAAAGAAACCCAATACCGCTACTGAGGTCAAGGAGGGCACGCCAAGCAAGAAAGAGCTCAAGAAGAAGCGCAAGGCCGAAGCTGCTGCAGCGGCAGGCGCAACGGAAGGGTCTGCACCGGCGCCCAAGAAGAGAAAAGAGAAGTTCGACGGCGAATACGATTTCTCTTCTGCTCCGAATGCATTCGAGGCTCCCAGAGAGGAAAGGATCAGGGAGAAGAAGGAGGACAAGCCAAAGGCGAAAGGAGGGAAGGGAGGTAAAGGAGGGGAGAAGAAGAGTAGTGATGCGATATTCAGACAACCGAGGGACAGGGCCAGGAGGAAGACTGGTGCTGGTGGAACTATGTAAGTGTTACCTTACTTGCACACACACCCTCCATGCATTCAAGGAGTAATGTCAGCTTGAAGCAGGTAGAGCGTCTCAACGCATATCGCACATTCTATTTTGACAATTCGTTTCGTTTGTGGGTGTGAGATTGATTGTTCATGCGAAAAGAAGAAGCATACAGAAAGGCTAGTTTACAGTGGCATGTCAGTCTTCATCAGCACTCGGAGCGGTCGTATGTTGATACGGTCTTCAAGGCGCCGGGCAGTTAGGAATAGTCAACCCATCCTTCAGCTTCTTGTTGCTATCAAAGAGACCCCAATGCGCCTCGACACCGCCGTAGAGCACGTCCTTCCAGGGCTCGTCGAAGGCCTCGAATACAAAGCTGGGTTGCAGCCCCTTCTCTGTCACGTTAGTGTTGCTCTGACACAGGAAGGTCTCCAAGAATGTGTTCAACTCTGGGATGCCCGCCTGTGCAGCTTGGTAGGTCTCGAGTCTTGTCTCATTTGCTCCTGTGGGCCAGCCGGCTTCTGCGACATAGAGGGTAGGCTTGTTGGGAGCTTGAAGCGCAGTTGAGGGTTCGTTCGTGTTGGTGTATTCGTAGACCCACCCAGCAGCTTGGTCGACGGGAAGACCTCCGAACCAAGGATGGACATTGGCCATGACATAGTCTGCTCCGGATGCAAGCTGGAGAGAAACCATTGAGCCTGCATCTGCTGTTCCGATTGGAACGTATTTACCGAGGTTGGGTAGAGAGTTGATGGTGGTGTTGACTGTGGCGATGTGTGAGAGAAGGGTAGTCACGCTTCCACCGTTGAGGAGATATTCGTTGCCTACAGTGACACCAGCAATGTGGTCAGTGCCGAACTGCTTTACTGCGTCGACAATGTTGTTCACTTGTCGAGTGAAAGTGTCGGCATTGTTGTCCACCCAGACTGCTAGGAAGACTTGCATGTCTACTTTGGTTTCCTTGATCGCTTGAAGAACAAGTTGGGAAGTATTGCAATCAGAGCCGTACAAACGAAGACGTGAGGTGAGCTGGGACATGAGCTGGATGTCTTCGGTAACGTTGGCTTGTGTCGCTCCACATTCAGGATACTGAGCATGGAAAGGAGTGTAACAGAGACCGTACATTGACTTGTGTAGGCGAGGGTCTTTGGTAAAGATACTCGGATCTTTGGAGTCAGATGTCACAACTCCTGCTGTTGCCTTTCCACCGTTGCTGCCGGAGTTCGAGATGGAGTTTGCAGGCTCAGCGATCGAAGCATTGGTGTTGTTGCGGGTGGCGAAGAAGATGATAATGGCACATACGATGGCCGTTGTAAGCGACCCTACACCAATCATCCATTTTTTCTGCTTGGGAGTGAATCGAGATGGTTTTGGCTCCGCATAATCGTACACTCCGCCAGTAGCAGCTAAAGCAGCAGACTTTCGATTAATGTATCGCTCTCGCGCCTGTGCGAGCGAGGTGCGTGCGCCGATGTGTTGAGCATCGTATAGACCCCATGCGTCGGATGAGCCTCGTCGAGAAGCGGAGTAGAGTGATTCTTCGTCTTCCCATTCGTGACCAACGGTCGAAGTCTTGTGGTAGAGCGAGTCGCGGCTCTCAAAGGATGGCATGTATGCGTTTCCTTGGAGGGATTCCGGTGCTGAGGGGAGGGACGGCAGGAATGGACTCTGTGAAAGGTAGCCCGAGGGCGCCGAGTGAAGTTCCTGCATTTCGTCGTACTGGCGAACTCGTAGAGAAGCCGGGTATGGAGAGGCAGAGTGTGCAGTTGTGAGATGGTGTGGAGCTGGTACGCCAGTCTCGTCCCAGTAGTCAACGGTGTCGACGTCTACGCCAGTGGAGTTGTGTGCAGAGCTGTGATGATGAGTAGAGGAGGAGGCTGAGGATGGGAAGCCGCCTGATCGAGGCATGTGGCCGTCGTAGGAGGAGGTGGGACGCGAGACCATAATGCGGAAGGTGATGCGCGGTGGCTCTCCGCTGCAATGGTGACTGGAGCTGTAAATGAGATGGTGGGAGTATCAAGGCAAGGTGGACGTGAGCAGAAACGAAATCGTTACTAGTATATGAAGTTGTAGGCTCAAGCACAGGCACGGAGCATCAAAACGCATGCAGGCGCTGGGCTGGGCGCAGCGCAAGGGTGCTTTTCATTGAAGTGATGCGAGCAAAGCTTACTGTATGCCAAGGGACGAAAGTGTGCAGGAGGCGGAGTTGAGTTCCCGATGTGCCTTTCTGGAAGACGCCGTAGCGGATGACGCTTTGAAAGAGTAGATGTTGCTCGTCCTCCCCAAATGTCTTCTTGGCTCCATGTACCTTCCCCTCAGCGGCAGTCCCTGAAGAACCAACATGCTCTCATCGCTTTTCTCTGCTGTAAGAAGTTCTAGGAGGTCAGTTTATGTCTTGGCGCCGACACATATCTCTGGTGGGTGTGAAGGCACAATGATGCTATATCTACTGTACGCTCAGGGGCTTGAGCATGACAGACAGCTTAGTATAATTCGAGAAGCCCCTGTTTCTTGTTGCTCTGTTTGACAGCGACTTTCCAAATTTGGATTCGGGCACACGAGCTGAGGAAGCCCCTGAATTCCAACTCCTTCCTATTCGAGCGTGTTCGCGGTGTTGATTTTCCATCACGTGGCGAACGCCATATGTCAGTCGTGCTAAGACGTGAGAGGCCTACGAAGTCTTTCAGCAGCTCTGATGCCTTCATCGTACGGCACTTGGACACACCGATACTGGTAGGAGAGCTGCTTTCAGCCGACTTACCCGTTGTGAGGCTCGATATGATCTTCGTGTTGGACTGGGAAAGCAAAAGAACGAGTCAGACTGGTGAAGCATGTTGAAGGTGGGGGGAAGCCACATGCCAGCATGAGATTCTCCTTTCAGCATGTGAATACTGCTCTGTGAGGCATCTGTGTTGGATTCGCTTTGGTCAAATCACAACGAGAATTTCGAGACTTGGATGTAGATATGATCTGCCATAGCGTCAAGATGTGGTGATGTTGTTGCTGTCTCTAAAACGAGTCTGTCTATCATGCCATATCAGCATCACGAGCGATATAAAGAGGACTACTAAAGCTCATTGTAACACACGCCGTATGAACACGGGAATGAAGGTGGAAAGGTATATCCGATTCAGTTGCAGTTGCAGCAATGTAATCCCGTGTAACAAGAGACGAAAGCAGCATGAGTTTTGGTAAAGTACATCAGATGAGGGGCATGAAAAGAAACGTGGAGGAAGAAGCGACAATTAAGCCTTCTCCTCGTGACCAGGCTCGGAGACCTCGGCAGCGTTGACATTGCCGGCATCGAGCTGGTTGAGAGCGTCTTCCTCGGCATCGAGCTTCCTGAAGGCAAAGACGAAGCCAATGAAACCGGCAAAGGCCAAGCAGGCGAAGACGGTGTAGTTCCAAACGAGGTTGGGGTCCTCGGAGAGGGCAATGAAGGCCTGCTGGAGAGCAGCAGCGATGGCCGAGGTGAAGAGGAACATGGACATGACGAGCGATCGCATCGACTTGGGAGCCTTGGAGAAGGCGTACTCGAGACCGGTGATGGAAGCGAGAATCTCCGAGACAGCGATGAGAATGTAAGATCCGGACTGAACCCAGACGTTGATGGGAGCTGGGATGGCAACACCATCGGCGGTGGCACAAGTGGAAGCCTGCTTGCCACAAACCGACTTCTTGTAGATGTAGTGTTGAACGACGGCAGCCCAGACCATGGCAAGAGCACCAGTCAAGAAACCAAGAGCGATCTTCTTGAGAGGAGTGAAGTTGAAGCCCATCTTACGAAGACCAGGGTAGACGAAGAGATCGAAGACGGGGATGAGGATGACAAGGGCGAAGGGGTCAAGGTTGGAGACGACCTCATTGGGCAAGCCGTTGACTTCCATGGTGGCAGCCTGCGAGACAAGGTTGTTGGTGATCTGGTTGTAGGTGAGCCAGTAGAGAGGGAACCAGAGGAAGACGGTACAGGCCTTGAAACCACGACGAACCTCGTCAACCCAAGCATCATCGAAGGTCATCCACTTGGGCTTGGACTCGGCAGTCTGCTTAGAAGGCTTGGCGTTCTCCCAGAAGTCGTCGGCACGCATGTTTCGGAAAAGAGCGATAGGGTTGAGCGACCATCGACCCTTAGCAGCGAAACGCCAGAGACGGAGGCACTCGGCAAGCACTGAACCGGAGGGAGGGGTCTTGACGTAGTACTTGGCACCGAAAGCAAGAACGGGAATGCAGAGGGCGAAAACGATGGTGGGCAGAGTGTAAGCGAGCCAGAAGCCGACATACTTCTCGGAGAAGGACATGCCGAGCTGACCACCAAGAGCACCAATGTTGATGAAGAGGTAGAAGTACATGAAGATACGGCTGACAGTCAAGACAGGGTCAACAATGACGCGCTCGCCAGTCTTGAGGGTCTGAACCGACATCTTGGAACCATTGACCTGCTCAGCGATGAGGGGAGAGATCGTCGACTTAAACCATCCAGTTCCAACTCCCATCACGATAATAGCGATGACGAAGCATGCCATGGCACCGTTCTGGTTGTCAAGGACCGTGGGGATGGAAGAGATGATAAGGAAGACGTGACCAATCATAGCGATGAAGACAGCGATGCAGATCGTCTTGAAACGACCCCAGCGGGTATCAGCGAGGTAGGCACCAAGAATGGGCATGAGGTAGACCCAGAAGGTGTTGAAAGTGGTTAGACCGGTAGCGGCCTGCTGACCTTCATCGAGAGCACCGGACTGGTTGTTGGCACCACCAGCACCGGCACGGCTGTTCGGGGGACGGGGCTGCTGAATGAAGTTCTGGAAGACCTGGACACATCCGTAGTAAGAGAAACGCTCGGCAAGCTCGCAGAAAGCAATGGCGTAAGTGGTCCAAGGAAGCTTTTCGGGGACACGACGCAAGGTGGCGAGGTCCTGGTCGTTGGGAGCAACAAAGTCGTCATCCGAAACGTCGGGCTTGACACGAACGCCACTCTCGAGGTGACCGACAGGGTGGACTTCGTCCTTGCCACCGTGAGCTTTGACATCGGCGGCATAGGCATCGTGCGAAGCCTCGCCTAGACCGGCGTTGATGTTGTCCTGGATATCGAGAGGCATGGTGAGGGGGAGCCCGGGTGGTGAGGAGGAGGAGGGGCAAGGGGCGGGAGGATGATGGGTGCGGAAGGGAAAAGGAGAAACGCTGGCGAGTGGAAGGGTTTAAGAAGGGTTAGAAGGAGAAGGGGGAAAGAGGAAAGAGTGTCGGAAGCAGCAATGAGGGAAGCGGGAATCAAGGGAAGCACGCAACCGACACAATGCGTGATTGGACAAAGCAAGCAAAGCAAGACAAGACCGCAGCCCGCTTGCTCATTCATCCGGAGAGCGGCGGTTCATTCTTACGATTGTGCCATCAAACAGTGAGAGACCCACCAAGCGCAGAGCGTATCATTTCATGTCGTGTGTGGGATTCATCTGCAGGTCCCTCAGCTTAAACGCCATATGGACGACAAGCGAGCAAGAAGCAGACCGATAAGGAGGGATAGCGCAGAGAACCCTGAGCTTAACTTCATCACGAAGCCACAGTTCCATTCACTTGCAATCACGAGAAGACGGAGAAGATCCGATAGTCAGTGCGTGTCTTTGATTCTGTCAAAGCTTTGTGGCAACTGAGCAGTGCTTGTGATAGCAAAAGCGCAGCCAATGCGAGCAAGGTGTTCGGCTATTCCGTCTGTTGCCAACAGTCAAGACGTCTCGGGATACGCCGGTCAGTCAGGTACAAGCGAACGCGAAAGCAAACGTGCTGACCTTCTTCCTTGCCACACCAAAACAAGCACCATGAAGACAAGACACAAGAAGAGGCAAGGCGGAACGGATCCGATGGATAGGGTTTTGGGAGAGGAATGAAAAACTTGACTGCAAAGAAATGCTTTTTGGATTGCCGAGTTGAGCTCACACAGACTGTGGCCCAGAACCCGAATGTCAACAGCTGCGATACGGCGAAAGCGCCTTGTTAGACAAGCGACCGCATGTGTCACCTTGAGCGAAATAGCTGTCTCTCGCCTAGCTCGTCTTTTTTTTCTTTCCTTTTCTCAGGCGTGCATGAAAGTATGCTAACGGTCGAGCTTCTCTCCCTCTCCTCTGTGTCCCCGCTCTAGATCTGCAGCACCTGCATAGTGCAGACGGTCAAGGACTGCGATTCAGGGGACACGACCTTCCTCCCTAATCTACCAGATGGACAGTTTTGTCAGCCATGTCTTTCAGTCTTTGCTTCGACGGAGGAAGCCGTAATGTCAACGCAGACGCTTCGACCTCTCACTGACGTGTCTTTGGGACACGAAAGGCCGCTCATACGTTCTCTGTGATCTCAATTTTTGACACAGCAAGACCGAGTGGCTCATCGATCGCATGGATAGAGAACGAAAGGATGGCGTTTGGGACCTGAATGAATGAGAAATAGCTCATAAGCGAGCGTTCGGAGGTCGCTTGTCCGACGTCAGGGCATGCGATGCTCGTATCGCATCGGTGCGATATCACTGGTATCACGCATCTTATCCAGGATCAGCTCCCATTCTACTGCCCCGCACTCTCCTTATCACCAAAGGAAGCGAGACCATGCGATGATATCCACAGTTTCCTCTTTCCAACGTGACCCCACGTACTGTACGTCCTCAGCTTTTGCCCCGCACTTGCAATCATGGCCGTGGAGAGATCGGTAATGACGGTCCATCCGATAACGACGAGGAACTGCTCGAAGTGGCTTGAGAGACGACTTGTGGTTCCACTCGACCAACGATACCTTCACTCGATGCTCGTCCATTTGTCATCCGGTCGGAGGACCCGTCTGTTCCCACAACGACACGATTCGTGATTGGTGCATTTCGCTATCTCTTGCCCATACTCAGACCTTTCGGACCGTTTCGCCTCGGTATCTCCGATGCCTTTCTTCTCTGACTTGCTCAGCATTATCTTGTTTGAATGAGTCTGCGATTCATTTGGTCCTTTCGCAAGCCTGCGGTTCATAGGAAAGGAAACACCGTCGGTCGAGAGTGTGCAGCGATTGCGTCGGCGTTCGAAAGCAGCTCTTTTTGCATTGCGCGGGTCAGCAGAGAGAGGAAAACGGGAGAGAACACGCGACAGGTCTTGGCACATCACGAGTGTCTTGGCAGAAGACGAGTGTTTGATGATACACGCCAAGAGATTCGCTTGCATCGTGTTTCTCTCTCTCTCTCTCTCACTTCCAAACCAAATCCCATCCTCAACACACTTTTCGACTGTCTGTCCTTTCCTCACTTCTTGACGGTCTTGAACGGTCAAGTCTGCCCTCGGTTCGCATCACTTCCTTCCGAGCGGTAACTGATGTCAACAGAGACTCCGCTTCCGCTGGCTTTAGCACAGATTCGCATTCTTTCCGCAACCGCCGATTCAAAGGCCGCCTGACCATAACATTGTCCATCCCGCGATTTTCTTCCACCGGAAGCTCTGCGTCCTCCATTGGAAGGTCACTTCTAGCATCACTATCACCCTCCTCGTAGACAGCAAACGCCTTCTTCTCATCACCGTACTAGTTGCAAGCACTGGATACGATGATGGGGAGGGCAAAGTCGCTGCAAGTCCGCTTGTCCAAATAATGGCAGGAAACTCTCCGAACGTCCAGCTGCAAAAGTGCTGCGTTCTTGCAGATAGATGATTTTGCAATTCTCTTGCAGCCCTTGCGCGTGGTTTCAACGTCAAATTCGAACTTTTTTCTCTTGGCGTCGGTCAAATCGCCGTTCCAGCGAGAAATTTCCGTTCTCACAACCACGAACAACGCAACTTGTTTGCGATCCCTCTTGCGTCCCTGTCTCTGAATTGAGTCGAAGATCGGTGCTCGGTGTTCGTTCGACCTCGCTTTCCCTTCTCAGACAACGAAAAGACACACTCGCTTCGGAATGGCTAGTTGGCATATGTCAAGGAGTGATGGACACGGAGGAAGTCGTCCGAAGGATCGGATGCTCGACCGGATGCCAACGCCACCTACGAGCATATGGGAATCAAGTAGCCGGCTTGATACCCGCAATTGCAGATGGTAGCGGGTCAATCACCAGCGTCTGGTCTGCTCGCGAGGCCAGGCAACTGTTGTTCAGAGTGCAGATTCAGCTAGCAGTTGAACACTGTTCCGGTCTTGTTGCAGGGGCCGAGGAGGCCGCGGAAAGCAGGACATGCTGCAGCGGCGGTGACATGCGTTCCTAGCTGTCGAAGGTTTCGATGGAGAGCAACACGATTGGTCAATACAAGCACCGGCTTTGCAAATGACAGAGTCGGTCCGGGTCGTGGTTCTTCCTTTTTGCTTCCGACCATCTACATTGATGTGTTGATCGAGTCTCATTGGTTCCAAGCTGACCGATGCAGCATGCAACAGGATCGTCCGTCTTGACCAACAAAGCTCCTGTCATCCCATCTCAGACACCATCCGCAGTCCATCATTGGTTGCTCGCATCGCTCTTCATTGCCATGCGACCGATGGTACTGGAACTATGGCGTGATCAAAGAATCACCGCTGGACCCTGAATGTTGAGTCGACCACCAATCACCTCCCACCTCCATCTGCAAAGATGATGAATAGAGCAGATTGTTCCAGAGATGAAGGTGTCAAACGCGACATGATGCTCTAACATCTTCGCTCATGTCCGAAAAAAATCCTAGCTCACGTTCTGATACATTCGGACGTGAAATGAGCATGTAAGATCTGAAAAAAATCGGGTCAGATCAAGCACGATAATGGAAGCACAGGCCACGAGACAATAACGTCGCTTGAGGACCCTTAATCTCGAAGAATGTCTTTGTGCATCATGATCATTTTTCCCCTCTATTCCTTTCACAGTCGCTATACAACCCTTGGCACCTCTGCCGATCATCGTTGGCAACATGGCCGCGGTACAGCAGGGTGATGCTTTGCCGCAAACCGGGCCATCTTCTCGGTTCTCTGCCAACGATGCCTCAAGCTCTTCATCAACACCGGCAGCCACAAGGCCCATCGCATCTCGAGTCCGCTCGGTGCTGCTACAGGGCCCGCACGATGCTCGAGATATCCAGAAAGCCCTCAGCACGCTGGCCGAAATGTATCCGGCCGCCTCTACGTCAACCTCTATCGTTGCTGACGCAACCAAACTGACTACAAAGAAGAGGAGCAAGAAAGTCTCACCGGCATCAAACATCGACACTCTGACTCTTGTCGACACAGCACGAGCAAGGCGCGACCTGGATAAAGACATCCGACAACGCATGCTCACCGCCACAGACGACATCCTCTCTGTCCTCGAGACCGTCGATCATGGCCTTGTCCGTCTTTCTGATGATATTGCTGCTATGCATACCTCCTGCGATGCAGTTCAAGACAAGCTCAATGCTGCTGAGCAATCCAGTCAATATCTTGTCGAGCATGCTGAGGGTCTTGAACGCCAACGTAGTGCCGCTCTCACCCAGGTTGAGGTAGCCAAACTCTTCCTCTCTCGCTTCACGCTCTCAGATGCCGGGCGTGCTACTATCTACTCTCGCGAAGTGCGTGTAGGGAATGAGCTCTTTGAAGCAATGGACAAGCTACAGCGTATTCGAAACGAGTGTCAGATCCTCCTTCAAGGTTCAGAATCCATCCCATCCTCAAGTTCCCACTCATCATCATCGACATCAGCAGCAGCGGCTACGACGGGAGGCGGCACACGAGCAGCCATCGACATTATGTCCTCTACCGCCACCGACCTCGATCAAGCCTATCAGAAACTGTACAAATGGTGCTCTTTTGAGTTTCGCCAGCCTATCAAGGAAGGGCTCGAAGTTTCACCTTCCCTTCGCGAAGCTACTCGCCGACTCAAGAGCTCCCGGCAAGACTTGCTCCGATCAGCACTTACAACACTAGTACAAACTCGTAGCTCCATTCTCGCCAATGCATTTATGGCAGCACTTACAATGGGTGCAGGTCCACCGACATACCTCCCTGGACCTATCGAGCTGCACGCTCACGATCCAATTCGGTACGTTGGAGATATGCTAGCATGGATTCACCAAACGGTTGCTTCCGAACGAGAATTCCTCACCTCGCTGTTTGACGAAAAGGAAGGCGAGGGTGGTCGACGCATTGGACAGCGTCGTCGTGGTCTAGAGGGCTCCGTGGACTTGACTGGGTCTGACCCAGATTCGGCGCTGCTCGGAGCTGGTGAGGCCCTTGTGAGGGAAGTCTTGAATTCGAATTTGGATGGTTGTTGTCGTCCGCTCAAACTGAGGATCCAACAAACATTGCGGTCCCAAGAGGGCAGTGTCACTTCCTACAGGCTCGCACATTTGGTGCAATTCTATCGAATTACGATGGAGAAGACCATCGGGTCGCGTGCCACGCTCAGTAGGACACTGGCAGAGCTGTCAGATGCAGCGGTCAACGCGTTTGCAGAGACGGTAGAGAGACAGAGCAAAGGTATTGAACGGTATGACGGACAGCCTGAAGCTGACCTCTCCCTGCCACCCCCACTCACGGCGACGATTGGAACACTGAAAGAGCTTCTAAGCGAGTTCTCTAGAAGTCTTGCCGAAGATCCTTCGCAAACCCCTTCAGTGGGCACGGCAGCTCCAGCGCAGGAAAAGATCGCACCATCACTTTCAAACTTCGACTTTGTCTTGCAGACCCTCATTACTCCACTCCTAACTCTGATCCAGCGCATGGCAAGCTTGCATGTTTCCAAACGACCTCGCTCACGCACGGAACAAACAGCAAAATGGGAAGCCTTGCTTTTCACTGCTAATTGTCTCGATTCGCTTAACGTCACTCTTTCGCCGCATAGCTTTGCCGAATGGAAAGTAGACGAGATTCGAAGGGCATTGGAAGGGGTGTGGGAGGAAGTGAGTCAGATTCATTCGTCGAATCTCCTAAGCAATTCTGGACTAGCATCAGTTGTTGCTGCGATGGAAGCGCACGACGGACAGGTGGAAGAGAATCTGGTGAAAGCAGCGTTGAACAAGTTCGAGCAGTGCTTAGCTCAAGACGATCTCCTGACCCCGTCCGGGCTGGATAGATTGGCGGATCCCAGTGCGAGACAGAAGGTTCACAGGAAGGGGCTAGAAAGTTTGACGTCTGCATATGCACGCGTTACAGCCTCTGTTCAGGGTGAAGGCTTGGTGAAGCGAACGCCCGAAGAAGTCGCTATCTTGCTTGGACTCTAACTTCACACTCATGCGCACTTTGCAACCACACAGTGATACTATTACATTTCAGAGATACTTGAGCCCTGCCCAGGCCGTTCCGACAGCAGTCAAGAAGCTGGCTAGAAAGTTGACGCCATTGTTGCTCAACACATCTGCACCCGTCACCCTTTCCCAGACTGGTTCCGGGTCGTCACTTTTGTTCCCCTCAATAACATCGGTGATGCTTCCAACCAGAACCTTCTTAGTCTTTGGGTTGTGAAGGGTTTGTTGAAGCGTTGAGCCGAGCACGCTGTCTATGAGCGAGCCGGCGAAGCCTGAGAGTGTCAGCAACGCAATCAACTTGCCGTATGGTATTGTTGAGGGCGTTGCGGTAGGATTGAGATGATAGTGAACCGCGAGTGAAAGTGATTGGATGAGACCGATAAGGGTTCCTCCTAACGCAGAAACACCGAGCCCGAGAGGAGAAACACCGCCATTCGTGCCCCTTGGAACCTTTCTCCACGGCTCGGTGACCAGCCTCGGTTCTCCGCGCGATAGGATTCCAAGCTCAGAAGCGAGGGTATCTCCCATACAGGCCGCGTAATGTCCGCCTACAATCAACGTCAGCAGCACATTTGTCACCTTCACACCCTTCCACACGGTCAACACCTCAGTGCCCAGCGGATCGACTTGGTATTCCCCTGCTTTCGCATTAAGCACTCTGAAAGCAATGCAAGCTGCTACAGCAGTCAGGCTATTGCACAGCACCTGAATCGCATTCCTGTTACCCGAGGTAGTATCCCTCTTCTTGCTTTTTCTCTCTTTCTCTTCGATAGTGACTGTGGAAGGCGGAGGATGAGCTTCAAGTTGAGCTTTGATGTTCGCTTTGAACTTTGTTGCTCGAGAGCCGGTGAGATAGAAAGTGATGAGAGTGAGACCGTAGCCGATGAAAGGGTTCGCCATGGATGCATATCCGACAAGAGTAGCGGTAATGGCGCCAGAGAGGGAGAGGGACCCTTTGCGGTAGCCGGAGAAGCCCAGATAGGTGGCTATTCCCAGAGGTATGGGGTATAGTTCCGACATCGTGCCGAACTCAGTGAGAGTCTCCGATGAAATGGTGAAGAGGAACGAACAGGATGGAGACCCGAAAGAATCAATATGACGCTTTAGCGGTCGGTCTGTGCGAAGCGGATTCTCGGCAATACCATTGCATATATCGGGCACACGCGTTCCGAGGTCCCGATTCGCATCATTCGCACATTCGCTCTCGTAACGGGTCCATTGTGCGGCAACGTCATCACTCATCGAGGTGGATGTACACTGCTGGGATGTCAGCAAAGCCAGAGGAAAACTGCTGTTCGCATGCGATGTTGGGAAGAGTCAATCTTGAATAGGTGTGAGTAAATAAAAGTACATGTGAAGAGGTGGCATCCGCAATGGGACGGATGAGGGACAGGACAACATCTCTTGTGCCTTGTGTCGACACTACTGAGACAAATTTGGAGCCGTACGAGCTTTTCACAACATTCTTCGCTTCTTGGGCCTGACACCACCAATCTTTACTGGGGTATTATCCGTCATCTTGCTGATTAGGTTCTTGGTGCCTTGTCCCTCTCCCGCTAATAAGGCTCGGTAGACGGCCTCTCTCCCTTGACCGAATCCATTCCACAGGACCTCCAGGTGGCTGATTCTCCAAGCATCCTTGTACTCGTTGATCTTGCCGAACATGGCAAATGCTGCTCTGTAGCCTGCTTCGTATCCTGAACGAGCCGAGCCTTTGAAGCCGACAGATCCACCGGAAGCGGAAGCAAGCGGATCACCGGTGGGCGATGTGAGAGTGAGAAGAGTGTTGTTGCGAGAAGAGTTGACAAAGAGTCGGTGAGGCTGTGCGGATGAAGCGGAGGCGAAGAAGGATGGGGAATAACGGGAACCACCACGGATGAGTGGGCTTCGACCCTCTCTGAAAGTTGATGTAGATTCTGTTGTAGAGGAGGAGGCGTCGGATCCGGGAAGGGAGGACGCGGCAGAAACAGAGCCTAGGATGTCATCGAGATTTGTGGAAGGCGCTTGTCTGCCGCTAGTGCTAGCTTCGGCTTCGGCGTCAGCATCAGCAGAAGGGGTTTCGGAAGAGAGCTCGCGTTGAAGGGCATCTGAGACATTGCTGCTACCAGCAGGAGAAGGATCGGAAGTGGGCTGCCCGGATGCTTGCGACTCGAGCTCTTGCGTTGTTGCCGATTTATCCTCTTCGCTGTTCCACCTTGACGAAGAGGTTGTGAAGTTGCGTTGCAGTGCGATGGGAGAGATGCGAGCCGCAGAGCAGGACGCATGGTATGACGATTCGGCTGCAGCTGCTTGACGCAGCGCCGGTACGAGCTGTCTAGTGAGCCCTCGAAGCATGGTTGTTGGCCAGTATATCCTGGGAGGTAATGGTGATGATATCGATGATGAGCAGCAAAAGGGTGAAAGTGTCACAAATACGACATTTTTGCTTTTGATATTTCCTTTCTTCTTGACGCGGACGGAGCCGACTTTGAATGTCACGCTTATGTCAGCTGCTGGATCTGGTGTAACCAACACATCAAAAAGAAAGAGGACCCTGACAGTCGAGCTCGCTTTCTTGGCTGTTTGACAGCGACAGTCAGTGAGTGAGTCCACGTCGGTCTTTGAAACGACACGCGCACAGTTCTTCTTGACACAGATTCAATTTCAGATTAGACTTGTGTACGCTGTTGCTGTGCTCTCCGCACGGTCTTCGGATAAGACTACTGACAGCTGTACCACAGAACGTCCAACACCACCTTCTTTCGCACCCTCATTTGCATCATCGCTATTCTCGGTCACCTCACCTCCTGCTACGCTGAGCTGGCCTCAGTTGATGGTCAGTCGCTCAGCTCTTGCCAGCTGAGGTGAGCCTCGCCACGCCACCATGCAGTCAGCATACTCAACACCGGACTCGCGAACTCGCGCAAAGGTTCGCATGGAACCCGTCGCATCACCCACCCGACCTTCTGGTTCATCAGTCAACGGCAGCTCCAATTCCATGCTTGGTTTCCCTATCCCGACCGACCTCTTACTCGGCTTGCTGCTCAACAAAACTCTCCTCGCATCAGCCGCTTTACTCGTTCGCACTTGGCTTTCGTCCTCACACAGCGAATCTATTCACTCTCAGCTCTCATCAATAGCATCTTCAACAGCAGATATTGGGACAAGAGTGAGCAGCACTAGTTCCTGGGCCATCGCCACCTTTGCGTTTCTCATCGCAGCGGTTCTTCAAGCTGTCTGGTTCAAGGCATGGCAATGGCTTCCTGCAGTCAAAAGAGTCGATAAACGCCGACTTTGCACCCTTGCAGCTATCACCTTCTCCCAGCTCCTGGTCTGGCTCATGGCTCTGCGCAAGCTCGATGCTGTCAATGTCATCATCTTCACCCAGTATTGTGAGATCTGGGCGGTGGATCTCGCAAAGAGTCTGAGTGGCAGAAGCTACGGTGGATATACAACGCTTTTCGCGCTCGCAATCTCCTTCCTTTCCTCCATTTCGAGTGTAGGCGGTGCGGGTGCGGGAGGATTGGACTATTCGCGTCCCATAATGGACATGTATGCAGATGCGGACCTGCCAGATAGTCTGAGAAGGAACAGGCCGGCAGGGCTAGCGTCGCCTTCTCAGATAAGGGCAGCGTCTGCTGCAGTGGAAGCCTCGGCGGCCAACTTTAGCGTATTTGGTACATTAACGGGGCATTTCTACTTGTTGGTCTTCGCGCTATTGACGATTGAGAAGGAAAGTGCATTGCTTAGTGCCAGTAGAGATACAGGCGGAAGAAGGAGAGCAGGCATCGTGGCCACCATCGTTGCTGCTGCCTTCGTTGTACCTACTTCGATCTTGTTGCGGCTGTTTGGACTCTCAACGTTTCCGGCAATCTCGACACTAATGCCATCTTCGAGCGGTACTGGTGGCGAGGCCGGGGCTTTCAGCCATCTCCCGGCCTATCTCGCTATCAGCTTTGGATGTCTCATCCTCGAACCTCTGGTCAGCACTTCGATCGAGTCGCACGCTTCAACCAAAGACAGAGTTGCGCACGGTTGGCCCATAGCCATTCTTGCCTCGTTCGCCGTCGGGCTGGTTGGTTTCGCGTACAAGCCAACGTGGTCTCAAGTTGCGGTCGCTTTGCTTGTTGGACAAGCACTACGAACTATCCTCAAAAACTCGCCAGATCACGTCTCTTCCCGTTTCGCATCTGCTTCAGCATCCTCGCCCAGCAAAGGTGACAGTAGTCATGGCACTGCAGTAGCATCCTCCTCCTCCGACGTATCAGCTCTGCACGAGCTTCTCGATTCGTTCACTTCCGCCATCGCAGCCACCAAACGAACCATCAAGATCATCCTTGCCAATCCCGACTCACGCAAGATCTTCCAGTTTCTCGTCGTCAACCTTGCTTTCATGGGTGTACAACTTCTGTGGGGTGTTTGGACCAACAGTCTAGGGTTGATCAGTGATGCGATCCATATGTTCTTTGATTGTGCCGCGATCGGAATGGGTTTATTCGCGAGTGTCATGGCGACTTGGCCAACGGACTCGACTTTCACATATGGCTACGGCAGAGTGGAGACGCTGAGTGGGTTTGCTAATGGAATCTTCCTGATCCTCATCTCGGTGTTCATTGTCTTCGAGGCAGTACAGAGAATCATTGAACCGCCAGTGATGAACAACAACACGCAACTGCTGGTTGTTAGTAGTATGGGATTGGCGGTGAATCTGTTCGGTATGTGGGCGACGGGTGGGCATCATCACCACCATGGACATTCGCATGGGCACGGGCACGATCACGGGCATGGTCATTCGCACGGCCACGACCACGGGCACGGACACGGCCATTCGCACAACATGATGGGCGTCTATCTTCATGTCATGGCCGACACGCTCGGCTCTGTAGGTGTCATCATCAGCACGCTGTTGATTGGGCAGTTCGGATGGACAGGTTTTGATCCGATTGCATCGCTGTTCATTGCATTCATGATCGTCGGATCGGTGATCCCCTTAGTGTTGGAGTCGGGTAGGATCTTGTGTTTGGAAGTGGGTGAGCATAGGGAGGATGAGATGAAAGAGGCACTGGATGCATTGAGGAGTATTGAAGGTGTGGTGTCTTATCATGCGCCAAGATTCTGGCCGAAGGACGCAGAAACGTTAGTGGGTGTGATTCGGGTACAGGTCGCTTGGCCTCTTGCTGCTGCTGCAGAACATGGTCATGATCACAAGCACAAGCATGAGCACGATCACGGACACGGACATACTCATGACCACAGTCTCGACCATGGTCACAAGCATCAGGACGCTAGCGAGCATAGTACGAACGGCATTACTGCTTCATCCGCACAAGGATCGGAGACGCCCGAAGCCATCACAAGAAAGGTCGAGAATTTGCTCAAGGCTCGCATTCACGGCTTGGAGAGCGTAGCTGTGCAACTGGAGAAAGTGAGCGCAGGAACCGCATCGCCAGGCGGAGCAGGTGTATTTGCAAGCACGCCCATGTCAGCGTCGCCATCATACAGCAGCTTGTACGAAGCAAGCCCATCAATGGCCCGCAGTCATAGCAATGGGGCGACCGACTTGTCGCCAGCTACTGCGCATCGTCATCACCACTAGTCGAACTCGAATAGACACAGCATAAATCCAGTCAGTGAACATCAGTGATGCCTGCGCATGTGCCCAAATCACTATCTCTTTGTGTGTGTGTCGCAGTGTGATGTTTGTCGAGACTAGACCAAGAGAAAGCTTTGCCTTGGAACCCGAAGCAATTTCATTATGATGTTAGGCTACAATTTCGCACAACGCCAAATTGCTCTTGACGTCATGATCAGCTGTGCTCGGGCCTCCTTTGCCGGCATGGCGCAGCAATTCATTGTTGTAATCTTCCACCATCATATCCGCAGCATCCGCACGCAGTCCGGATGAAACCGAACAGCTGTCGAATACTCAGAAACTAATCTCGAGCTCACGCGGAATCCGTTGACAGTCATGTCTAGTCAATACTCTTACGGCGGGGGCGGCGGCTACGGAGCACCTCCTCCTGGACAGCAGGGAGGATATGGCCAGCAGCAGCAGTACGGAGGTGGTGGAGGTGGATACGGTGCGCCACCGCCTCAACAGGGCGGATATGGAGCGCCGCCTCCCCAGCAAGGTGGATATGGTGGTCAACAGGGTGGCGGATACGGCGCACCTCCTCCTGGACAACAAGGTGGAGGATATGGAGCACCACCTCCCGGTCAGCAAGGCGGCTACGGCGGTGCTCCACCTCCGTCGCAATACAATCGACCTCAAACGTACAACTCATCCACAGGTCCTCCTCCTGGTGCCGACCCTCAACTGTGGCAATGGTTCATCGCAGTCGACCGGGACCATTCTGGTCAAATCAACCCTACCGAACTCAGCCAAGCTCTCGTTAATGGGGATTGGACACCTTTCGATCTTGATACAGTCAAGATGCTCATGTCGGTCTTTGATGTCGATCGTTCCGGCCATATCAGCTTCAACGAATTTGCCGGGCTGTGGAAGTACATTCAAGACTGGCAAGGCGTGTTCCGACACTTTGACCAGGACCGCTCGGGCTCGATCGATCAAGGTGAACTAGCGAATGCATTGGCTTCTTTCGGATATAGACTGTCCCCCAAGCTGCTTCACATTGTCTCTCAAAAGTACAGTAAGTATGAAATGAGGCGTGAAGGTGTGGTGGAATCAAAGAGAATTCAAGACTGACTTGCTGACCTTCGTTTCGTTAGTTGTTTCTGATTCTGCTGCAGGCGGAGTTGGTGCAACTGGTCCAGGTGCAAGAGGGCCCCCGGGGATCACGTTTGATAGGTTTGTCAGGGCCTGTGTGGTTATCAAGACGCTGACAGAGTCGTTCCAGAGACACGACACCCAGAGAACGGGCTGGGTTCAGATCAACTATGATACTTTCATGGAGATGAGTCTTTCTGCACCTTGAGACTACTCCAAGGACTTGCACCGTTTGGATGAAACGACCTTCCTTATCTAGCTTACGACAACTCGATTGCTCGCTTGCTGTGCGGACGATTCCGCGATACCATGCCCATTGCTTGTATAGTGTATTGTGTATTGTTCCTTAGGGGTCAACACGACTCGATGTACTTTTGCTCCCTTTAATGAATCAACAATTCAGACAAATGCCCGCAGTATGCTGCCTCTTGCCCATATGCCAGTGTCGATGCTCACTATATAACGTCTTCGTTTCAAACGCTGGACAACACCATACAAATGACGGGAATGGTTTTCTGGCTTGCTTTTCTCGACCACCATTTTCATTGAATTTCGACCCACTTTTTTGCAGTAACTAAAAAAACAAACTCATGGCTGGTCGGACATCGCACAGTCAGCTACGCCTGCTCGACGGCATTGATTGGAAAGTGTAGGCATCTCAAGCTCTGTCTCGTCTCACTTTTGAATGCCTTGTATTGCCGGATGAGCCGACCGTATGACTGTGACTTCTCACGGTTAAGCGACAGCAAAGTCAATGGCTAAAGAAAGGGTCCAAGTTCTTCCTTCAGCAAGATCGCGCTGTCGAACCGCGAAATTTTGATTTGACTGTGTATGCACTCACGCAGTTGACTTTTGGTGTCGTGACTGCTCTGCAGCCGCTTCTTTGATACTCAAGTTAGTAGCCGAAGAACGACGGATGACACTCTTCTTTGTCGGAAGACCCTTCAGAAGCTTCTTGAACTGACTGAACATCGTCAACCACCTTTCAGACATCACAGCGCCATCATCCTCTGTCCAGTCAGCAATCGACAACGACGCTGCTCCAACAATCCTCACGTCTCTTGGCCAAATTTCAGCCTGTTTTAGCTCAGCTTGCCATTCCGACACTGGCCAAAACGAACGAACGATCCGACCCACTTCCACCATCTTGATTGATAACCGCTCCGACCCTTACATGAGCGTCCTGTATCGAGCGTGACCTCTCAGTAGCATCGATGCTCTTCTCTTAGGCGCACACCTTACCTTACGTTGCAGCTGATAGCGCCGTCGTAGGCTGCTCGGCTGGCGTAGCGGCATCTCCGCAAACACAATGGCCGCCGGACTGTTCGCATCGCTCTTTGCTGGGGCATCATCCAGCTCCGACTCCAATGCGGACGCATCGTCATCCAAGTCGAGATCTACTGCTACGCTCATTGCACGGCATCCTAGCAAAAACGAGGAGGAAGAAGCCTCGAGCCACGTCCGCACACCAAGTGACAGGACGGAGCAGCACAGTGCTTCCTCTTATGATCAAGATGTGATCATGGTGGATCATTCAGCCTCCATAGCTGCTCCTTCGCCATCGACCATGGCTCAGGCAGCTAGCTTGAAGGAGGCGCAGGAAGTAGCTGACATCGATATGCAGCTATCGTCTCCTCCGAGCTCGCCGCCCCCATCCGAACCTCCAACGCCGCGGTCACCAGCAGTACCGCTTTCTGCACCACAATCAGCGAAGATGGAGCCATCGTCCTCCGGTCCAGGCAAGTCAGCCTCGTCCGAGTCACCACTATCGACGCCTGCATCGGAACCTGGACCATCCAGTGCCCGGACAGCATCAGCCTCAACCCCTGTCAACCAACGCACCTCTCGCCGACGCATGATGCCCGCGCGACTGTCCCAAGTCTCTTCGCTTCTCGCCGGCTCTATGCTCGAAGAAGAGCTTCTGTTGATGGATCCGACATCTTCACCGTCCTCCTCTAGCTTCCTTCCCAATCCAGCGGCAGATCCCACCACGAATGGAGCAGATCCAACTTCATCAGTAACAAGGCGTGGCTCACAATCATCTCATGATCCAAAAGCGGCGCCAAATCGCACCTTCACCGCATCTTCCATCGTCGTCCTAACATCCGATCCCAAAGTACTCTCTCGGGCTGTCTTTCCGCGCGCATCCGTACCATTGGATGGAGCCGCAGACAGCGGTATCGTAGTTAAAGCGGAGAAAGTTGACAGCGATCTTTCCTCGATCACGACATCAGCAGAGACAAGCGGCTCCATGAAACCGCCAGCAGCTCCGTCATCATCGATCGTCTCAACACTAGCCATCAAGCGCCAACAGCTTATCGAGACGCCTGATTTCAAGCCACGCGATGATACGCTCTACATGCCCAAAACACGTGGTCTCCGATCCGAAGCTGCAGAAGACACCTCAGACGCTGTTTACGAACGTCGGCATCGCAAACCAGAGACTGCCGAGAAACGTCAACGAAAAGCTGAGGTTGACCGTCTCTCTCGTGATCGTCAGAAGCTCCTGTCCCGCATCGATCAGCTCAAGACTGTTGAGGCGCGCATGCTTCAACCTATCGTTCTCGCTAGAGATCAGGTCAGAGCAGAGGCTGTAGCAAGCAATGGAGACGACGATGCCCAGCAAGAAGCGTCAGTCAGGCCTCTGGCCGAGCGAATCGAAGATGTCCGTAAAGAGCTTCTCGCTGACGCTTACGAGACCTTGAAGCGGTACGATCTTCTGCTTTCGACTTCCAACGAAGCCAAGCTAGCCTCACCAGCACCTCCATCTCTTGCAAATAAGGTTGATGTGGCCACCGACAAATCGGCTGATTCTGCTCCAGCGGAAGACCTCAGCACTCGCAGCCAGTCTCCACGGCTCAAGATTCGCATCAAGGGTGGTCGCGCCACTTGGGAGACAGCAGAGAGTGCCAGTCCGACAGCCAAACAATCTCAATCGCCCATGCCACTCGACAAGACCGACACGTCTCGCAGACATAGCGCACGACAGCCAAAGCAGAGGGTCGAGAGCCTTCCAACTCCACTCACCGCTGCGGCTGTCGAGGCTGCGAAGGATGACCGCCGCAAGCGACGCAGGTCGTCAGGAGGGCAGCCTCAAGAGACAAGTCCGACCAACAAAGGTCGTCCAAAAGCTCAAGATGATGACACGCCATCAAGGCGCAAATCCGCCTCTGACTCGACCTCGCCAGACAGACGCACGCGGCGACGTGGCAGTCCAGACGTTGGTGGCACTTACAAGGGCAAGTCGACACCCAAGGAAGATGGTCAAGCTTCCACTGGAAGGACCAATGGTCGACCACAACGTGCAGCCGCAGCAGCTGCAGCAGTCGCCTCCGCCCGTCAGCGCAAGTACGCTGAACGTTCCTTCTCCGATTTTGACTATGATGACGAGGATGAAGAAGTCGAGTCTGCGCTTGACGATGCCAGTGCACCATCTTCTCCAGTCAAGCATCATTCGCCGCTTCGTCGTGCAAGTCACAGCCTTCGCCGGTCGCCTCTGAAGGTGCGCGACAATCGTTCCCCTTCCGCGTCGTCGGCTACCTCGTCTGTATCTTCCATAGCCTCTTCGCTCGGCTACATGTATCCAACGGTGCAAGAGACTGGCTCTCAGAAAGTCTCACAGTCCTTGGCCGAGATCCAAGCCACGGATCCTGAGGCGAGATCGAGTCCTGTGACCGTCGCCGACCTAAAAGCAGCTGCACAGGCCTCTCCGAGTAGAGGTGAAGCGGCGAGAAAGAAGCTCAAAGTGGTGCTATCGCGCTCCCCTTCTGTATCAAGCCTGGCCGACGACGCACAAAAGGTATTGACCGAAGCCATAGACTCGGATACGGAAGAGCGAGGTCCGAAGCGTGACAAGGGACGAGCATTTGGTGGTGCTCTTACCGAAAGTGAAGCAGAGAGTATCTTGGCCGCCTTTCTTGGTACAACGCCGATTGGCAAGGGCGCCAAGGCGGCCGCGGTCGCCAAGCCAAAGGAAAACGAGGAGGCTGAGGCTTCCGATGGAGTGACATCTGCACGTCCTCCTGTCGCTGCTTCTGCGTCTGCATCTGCGCCTGCACCTGCTGCATCACCACCAGCAGCAGCGCCGATAGCGCCGGCGGTGTCATCACCAACAACAGCTTTAGCGACACCATCGGTTTCGCCAACCAAGCGGCGCTCCTCTCGACGTGACGCAACCCAGTCGTTCGGCGAGAAGCTGCCAGATCTCCTCACAAGGACGGCACAATTTGACTTTTCAGTCATGGGCTACTTCCGGTCCATTGATCGGCCTGGAAGGACGAGTAAGCCGGAGCAGCTTAAGCATGGAAGGGACCAAGGCCGAAACAAGCCTTAACTCAATTTGTATTTTCGGAACCGAATGTCATCATTTAATGCTTTCCTGCGGAAACGATACGATTTCTTGGTACACAAGCGAGAAGCCGCGTCGTTGGAACTCCTGTTTTGCATGAAATCTGTTTTATCTCGGAGAATAGGCGCCGAACGTGACGCCTTCTCACCGGCGGCCCCGCAGCGACCAGAGAACGCAAACTCAATCTGAGACTCAGGTACAACCGAGCCGATGTTTTGAACGGAGTACAATGACGCCGCCTACTTCCGAGATGTAAGCGAAGCACAGCAATGTCACCTTCTTGAGACTTTTCCGTTGGAGTCGGACGACGATCATTGCTATGCTTCCATAAGGAACTGCAGATCAGTATTCGGAACGCGAAGTACCTGACTCCGACAGTGACGTTTGAGCTCGGCGCTTCCGCCGACAAAGTGGAGGGCTTCGCGCAGGCGGAGAAGACCATGCTTTGCCGCCGCTCGCAACGCCTTGTGAATGAGACATGAAGCTGCTGGTGGCAGCCGACATCCTAGTACAGTCCTGTACAGGCACGATAGTACACTCTCTCGTGTGACTTCATGGCATTAGAGGCAGGCTGGCTGAAAGATATATAAGCCCGAGTCGAAGGACGATTGTTCACCTCGATTCATCACCAACCAACGGCCACCAATTCCTACATCCGTACCACTGCTCTCGCTCAAGACCCTTCAAACAATGCCTGCCAAGTTCAGTGTCGCTGCCTCGGCTGCTATTGCGATGGCCATCGCAATGGCACGCACTACATCTGCTGCTCCCGTTTCCGCTGCCGCTTCGTCCAGCAATTGTGTCAGCCTTGGTAAAGGCGCCTTTGGCTACAACTCGACGGACATCGGCATCTACTCTAAGGCACCACCAGCCTACTACCTCAGTACCAACGACGGCCACGTCATCTATGATCACAGGGCCATGTGGAAGGGTGCAACTCAGTTTGAATTCTTCAACTGCTCCATGGCACCTAACGCCAACCCGTACGACGAGGGATCCATCACAACCTTCCAAGGCTACATTCAATACAACAATGACTACTGTGTCACCGTCGAGCGACTCAAGGAGACTCGCGTACCTGTCACGATCAAGGAATGTCAATACACCAACGATGCGTCTCTCGGCAACGTTGAAGCCAAGCAGCACTTCCAGTTCCAGTACGACACCTTCTACGACTACTACACAGCTGTCTTCCTTGGTGAAACAGCTGGTCCTGTCGATGACGGAGAGGGTCAGCTCGGCATGGGAGGCAACTACCACTTCACTCTTGACGGCGCTGATCTCTCTGCAAACTATGAGGTTAACAGCCCTCAGAATGGCGACAAGGCGCACCAGCTCATCGGGCAGCTTGGAAACCAGTACGAGGTCCCCGTGCGTACGATCCCCACTTGCCAGCTGGTCAAGAGTGGCGCTATGGAGCTGGTCAACACCAAAACAGGCGAAACTCAGACGGTTGACGCTCAAGATACCGCCGCTTTCCCTTACGGCATCTCGCCAGTAGTTAACGGTACCCAGAACCCCACTTTCAGCTTCTACCAGTGCGATTCCTATTACATGGGATACGACAGTAACAGCACCAACTTCTATGGCCACTTCGCCAACAACGCCTATGACAACACTTGCTTCGCTGAGCAGACCGGTAGCTTGAACAACTACATCGCCGAAGCCCCCCCAAGTGGCAGTACTTCTCGCTGCTCGATGAAGGATGACGAAAGCCAAGAGCAGATCTTCTTCCACCTCGAGAAGACCAGCGATGGCTACTATGAGGTCAACTACCTCGGTCATCGTGAAGAGGGTACTGATGTTTACCAGTCGCAGTACGGATGGCAGCTGTACAAGGACCCTCAGCAGACCGATGGCACCAGCGTTGTCCTCGTTGACCCTAACTCGAACGACTACAAGCTTCGCTTCAAGAACTGAGCAAGCTCTCACACCAAGACGCGCGGGGTGCCACTTCGCTCTGTCTCAATGTCTTGTCTCTCTTCTCCACCTCTCCTGCATGAACATTATCATCTTCACTTCCATTTGCAATGTAGCTCGCATCTCCGCAATCTTTCCAATAGATCTTTCATTTTCTTCGCCAAGAGGCTGTCCGATTTCTTCGTGTGATCTCATGCAGATTTGAATAGCACAAAGACGTACTCTGTTTGTCTTGGGGCAGCTGCTTGTGGTTCATCTCTCCCTAGGTATGGAGAAACATGAAATTGAGTTCCGCTCCGAGAGGTGAGGCACTGCATCGGTACGAATGCCTCGATTTAGCGCGCGACTTTCACTGTTGTCCCCGGCGATGTAACAGCTCAAGTCACGTGCCGAGGCCAAAAATTGGATTGGAAAGGTTCTTCTCGAGAATCCTCCTGATCCTGCCGATACCTTCTTGACCTAAGTTCATCGCAACCATCATCTTCTCTCTACACCGCATCCTATTTGGAATCTCACACGATGAGCGCCTCACTAACAAGACTCACAGCAGCTGTGCGCGCCTCTACTCGAGGCTTTGCTTCATCAGCCCGAGTACAGGCTGAGGCAACAACCAGCGCCCCCACACCTCGACCTCGCTCGAACAACCAATCAGAACGATCATCGACTGCTGGAGGTCGAGCTGCTGACCGACTTCGAGCAGGCCAGAGGAGCCGAAATGCTCAGGGAAATGGTCAGAATAACAGCAGCGGCAACCGCAATGTAGGCGGCGAAAGACGCAATCGACGACTGCCCTCTGTCTTTGACGAATCTTCATCCTCTCTCGCAGCTCGTTCTGCTCGAGGCGGCGGAGGCATCAAGAGCCAGAACAACAAGAAGATGCCAGCACCCATGCCAGCCACCGACTGGAACAGCCCGCTCTTCTCACGACCCGGATTTGAGCGTCTCGTTGCTCAAGCTCCACGCGCGTCTTCGATCTTTACTCCAGAGTTGACCGCAGCTGCACCTTCCACACCGGCAGCAGGAGGCAAGGGCAAAGGTAAAGCTGCTGCACCTCAAGCTAAGGTCGCCAACGCGAAACTCAATCTTCCTGGCATCAAGACCGCTGTCAACGCTCTCAAGCTTCACATTCGTCCTGGAGGACGTAACGTTTTGGGACCGATGAACAACCCGACTGGTGTAGCTGCGGGGAGCATGTCTCAGAATCGTGTCGCTTTGACACGAAGTGGAAAGGAGGGAGGTGATGATAAGTCATTAGCATCCGAGCTGAGAGCTGCCAGGATTGCACTGCAGAATGAACAGATTGGTGGATCGTATGAGAGATTTGGAGCGGAAAGCGTGCTCAAGGCTGCTGGTGTGGAGGCTAGTGATAAAGGAGCATCGTTACAGACAAAGGCGGTAAAGGATGCTGCACAGGCCCTGGCCGTGAACGCTGATTTGGCTCCGGAGGGCAAGAGATTTGTTGCCAAGACGATTGCCGATCGTCTGAATGCTTAGAGGCCTCATCTGAATACGATAGACGCATGCAATCTCATTCACGTTTCGCATCGCAAGACCGAGCATGGGCCGCAAACTAGTATGTGCAATACGTCTGCAAAGAATGCATGTAACGGCTCTAGAGTGGTGCTTGGATGTCGCAATACTGTAAAATGAATAAGTTGCGCGAGGTTGTTAGGCTGAGTTGGTCAGCAGGGTCGATCTCGACTGATGCGTCTGAAGAGTGTGACTTACGATTGGCACATGATCGCTGGCACCATAGCATTCGTGTCGAATTTCGCATTCGAGGGCTTTGCTAGCGATGCGTTCGGAAAGCTGCGGGAATACGGGTGAGATAAGGACTGGTGAGCTAACGGCTGCAGCTGGAAAGTTTTGAGTCTCTGTAGATGAGCGAACTTACAATGAATGAGTCGAGTCGCCAACCGATGCCTTTTGTTCTACAGAAGCCTCGCCATCCGTAGAAGGCTGTGGGTCCAGCACAAAGGATCAAATAGTGTCAGATTGTCAAGGATCCGGACCAAGTGCGTACAAAATCCAGATCGAGCGGCTCCACCTTCTGTGGACGCCTCGTTCAGACAAGATTACTCACTGTAATGACCGACTGCATCAGGATGTTTCTGCCTCCAGACATCGACCAACGGTTTGGCCGATGGAATGGCAGTACCCTGTAATAGCTCACGATGAGCATCGCATTCGATAGCAGTGTATCCAGGACTCTTATTCCACTTCTTGGAAGCAGCTGCCAAATCTCGTTCATCCTGGACGACGTTCAAGTCACCACACCAAATGACTGGTTTCTTTGCATCGAGTTCGGCTAGGTATGTTGCAAATGCAGCGTTCCATGCTTGTTTCGTTGCCATGGTCTGTCATCGATGCACCGATAATAGTTGAGGAGCATAGAACGAGGTCAGTATCGTTCGGCTTGTCTGGAGATGATGAGCTAGAGTAGAGAGAGATGATTGTTGGAATGTGGCTAACTTATCAGGCCCTCCGACGTCGAAGATTGGTGCTGACAAGAATCAGACCGAAGCGTACGGAGAGATTATGAAGAAAGCTCTTCTCCCTGCGGAGATTAGTCTGTGGGCTGTGCAAGAGATCCCCACCTTGGGAGTAGCGGAAGAGATCAAAGAAAGTGCACAGCCCGGCGATACAGGGACTGGAGGGAAAGGAGGAATGCGAAACATACCTTCAAGCCTTCGCCGGCATTGACTGCATATGTTCCGACGAGGTATGAGTTTTCGAACTCTAGAGTGACTGTGGTCGGGGAGTAAGATTCAAGAGTTAGGTCTAGTCGTCTTCCGATCGAAGGCTGAGCTGCAATTCGACTTACTTATACGACCTTTAGTGTCCTGATCCTTCAGCCCTGGCAGACCGTACACCGCCTTGACAGGCTCAATTTTGGAAAGTATCGCCAACCCAGCATACCCCTTCTGCTTGCCGATACCCCAATACTGATGTTTGTAGATCTTGGTGAGACCAGGATGCATAGGAACATCGTTGACTTTTGTTTCTGATAGGACCACAATTTCTGCGTCCTCTGCCTCGATGTACCGCATCATCCCTTTCGGTTCGCTTGACTTGAGGCTGGTGATGTTCCAACATGTCAGACGGACTGCTCCAGGTACTGTCGGGCGTGGGTACGAGAGTGTCGCGGGCATCTCTGTGTTCTTCGGTAAGCTAGGATCGGCCGTGGTATCTTCTCCCTTGGGAGCACTTGGTGAATCAGAATCGGAGACAGCTTTCTTTCGCGGCTTTTTGACTGGCTTAGCAGCTGGGGAGTCAGCATCTTCTGCGTCTGGTGCGGACTCTTGAGAAGCACTGCTGGCTCCGTTCTTTGGTGTGGCCGATGTTGCAGCATCTGTGGCTTTGCGTTTCGACTTTGACGGCGCTGGGGAAGCCGAGATTGCTTTGTCTGTCTGTTGATTTGCTGCGGCGGTTGTACTTCGACCTGAAGACCGTCTTGTCGGTGTTGTGCAGGAAGCTGCCGGTGCCATAGTGAAAGCGTGGAAGTATGAACGTGGCCAGTATCGAGTTGCTACCACTGAAGGTGACGAGCGCAGGGAGAGAGATTGGAGCAGGATCGGTCTTATTCTAGTGACTTGGTTCAGCATGCCAGCGTTGAGCAGGCGAAGGTCTATGATCGTCTATAGCAGACTGGCTTGTGGAAGAAGGTCAGTAGCGTCGTACAAGATTACAATAGTATGTCCGTGCATGACGGCAACTTATCCGAATCTTCTTGCTTAAGCTTCGGCGGCTTTTGAATCGCGGGCGTGTCGCGTTGAGCCGTCTGCTGCTGCAAATTTCACAGACTGAATTTGTGGAGGGTCAAGTGCACGTGACTGCACGCGGCCAGAGACCAACACTCGCCATTTCCCGCGAGATTTATTTGGAGCAAAAACACGGAAGCAACACTCTCTGCAGCGCTTGATATCCGTCATCCTTGCCTTCTCGCTATCAACCTCAACACACCCGACAACTCAAGGACTCACGCTTCAAGACATCGCTTGCACACTCGTGCTCTTTCTTCTACTCGAGCGAGAGGACAATTGCCATTCGGCCTTGGCAAGCACACTCATACTGAACCTGGCAGGGACGCGACAAACAAACTTGCACGACTTCATTGAGGTTTTCCGTCCTTCATCATGTTTGGGTCCACCTCCAGCATGGGACCTCCCGCCGTCACACCTCGTAAGGCACCCACAACACCATCTGCCAATCACGCCTTTGCTTTCGGTGTCACGCCACACAAGACACCACTTCGCACACCAGGAGGATCCAAGGTCGAACAAACCTCCTCAACACCCATCATCGATTTCAATGCTATAGAGTCCCAAAAGGAAAATGTACAGCCTCTCGCGAAGGGTAGATCGGCACACGCTCTTTCCAATACACTCAACATGCAGCACAAACAGAGACAAGCACTGCTCGCTCAGCAGCGCGCCGATCACGAAGCACTTGTGACATCGGAAGAAAACGCTGACTCCGACGATCCTTTGGAAGTTTGGACAAAATACGTCAAATGGTGCATCGACAACTATCCATCCGGTCAGACTCATGAATCCGGTCTCATTCCACTTCTCGAGCGAGCGACACGTCACTTCAAAGACTCTGAGCAGTATACCAACGACCCTCGTTACCTCCGTCTCTGGATTCTCTACGCTCGAAACGTAGAATGCGCACGCGATGTCTACAACTTCTTGCTCGCCAACGAGATCGGCACAAAGCTTGCCAGTCTATACGAGGAGCTCGCTGTTGTGCTTGAGGGGCAGCGTATGTACGAAGAGGCCGATGCTATGTACAAGCTTGGCATCGCCCGTAGAGCCAATCCTATTGATCGCATCAAGCGCAGGTACGAAGAGTACAAGACGCGCATCATCCTCGGTCAGCAAGCAATCACAGAGGCTTCCAGCTCATCAGCATCCGCACTTCTCACCAACTATGCCGATGCATTGAAGGCTGCCATGGTCACTGCAGGAAGAAGCATGCTCGGCGAGAAGGAAGCCTCGACCGGTCCAGCACGCAGCCACTCTGCAAACGTCATGCGAGGCGCAGGAGCGACGGTCGGCGCCATCGGACTTAGCACACCAACCCCTTCTGTCAACAACGGTCGCAAGCTCAACGTTTTCCATGACGATGACGATGCTGGTCCCACTCGATCAAAGTCGCAAACTTCCAGTACAAAGGGTTGGGAGGACATCGGAACCGTTGCATCACGCAACCAGGAAAACGTTCAGGCAGACCGCTTGTCCGGCGTCAAGAGCTTCAAGATTGGTGCCTCTGGTGGAGTCTCGAAGAAGCCCGGCTCCGGTCTGGCAGTGTTCAGAGATTCCGACGATGATGATGATGACGAGGGCGACGAGGTGCCAGCTACTCCCAAGCCAGCAGGCGTGCTCAGCCCCAAGGATCACTTCGGCAAGCCAGCACCAGGTCTGGGTCGCAAGCCACAATCTAGCGAGACGGATCTTCTGCGCAGCAACCCCTTCGCCTACTGGGGCAAAGATGCAAAGCTTGTCCCTGATCCGGCCAGCTTACGTCCTGCCGCTCCTGAAACACAATCGTCACGCAAAGTTTCCAGCTCTGGTACAGGTTCCAACAGCGACAAGCACCGCGTTAAAACCACTGTCTCACGTTCCGCGCAGCCTGCCGCCTCCTCCACCGCATCCAGCCCACAAACAGCAGCAGCTGCTGCTGCATCTTCCTCATCAGGAAAGCGAGAGAAGCACGCTGCTCCAGTCGCACACATGTACCCTCCTTTTCGATCAAAGAGTCAAAAAGCATTCTACAAACAGCATGGATGGCAGACTGAGCTGACACTCGAAGAGCTCATCGCCAGGAAGCGAGGTTTTGCCGCTATCATCGAAGGCTGGGAAGATGCTGCCGAGTCAACTAAGGCCGCTTCCGATCCATGGACCTACCTCGACCAACTGGTCGGACGCTGGCTACCTGAAGATCCTGCACCGGTCAAACCTGCATCGCCTGCACCAAAGTCATCAGAAGCGCCGAACCCCTTCGAGCCAACGGCGACAGTCAACATCGACCAAACAACTGGTATGTTCCCGTCAAGAGACGTCTTCGATCCGGATAACTCGGTCGCCAACGCCATTGCGCTCAACCTGCGCCCCGGTCTCAAGAAAAAGAAGAAGCGAGAGGGCGAAAGGACCACTAAGATACGAATGAGTCCTACACTGGTTACCAAAGCGACGCTGCTCGAGGTGGAGAACATGTTTAACGGTGACAGTGACTCCGACGAAGAGAGCAGCGAGGAAGACGACGACGACGAGGAGGATGACGATGAATATATGGCGCGACTCGCGAGTGTTCAGCGACCTGGTCACAGTCAAATCAGCCTCGGCTCCGCTGCAGACGTCCCGCCAACACCGACGCCGCTGTCAAGATCCAATCATCTGCCCAAGTTTGGCGTGCAAAACGATGAGAATGCTGGTGTTGCTGCAACTCCTCTCAGAACGCCGGGCGGCTTGGCACCCAAGCTCGGTTTGGGTGGTGCTACTCCCATGCGCACCCCACTCGCTTCCAAGTCTACGCTAGCAACACTTGGCTCCAAGCCCATCTATCGCGAAGAAGACGAAGACGAGGAGGAGGAAGAGCAAGCCCTGCCGCCAATCAGAGAGGCTGCCGGAGAAGATACCGAGCCTGCCACGGAGTCAGCTTCCCCCGAACGCGCATCCACTTACGCAAACGAGCAAGAGGCAATAGCAAGTGCGCCTCTGCCGGTCCCCGCGACGCCTATGCCAGCCAGTCGGCAGTCTGCTAGCCGACGCTGGATCGAGCCCATGACCGAGGAAGAGGAAGAGGAGGAGGAAGAAGGCTATGCTGTCGACGAGAACAGAGAGCCCATTGAGGATCAAGGCACTGGCTATGAGGGCAACGAGCATCTATTCAGGCCGCAGTTCCAACCTCTCACGCCCATCACAGAGGCGACCTACGAGTTTACACGATACACCAATGCCCGCACTCCTGGCACCGCAACGCGATCTGCGGTAGGAAAATCAATCAAGTCCTGGCGCCCCGAGGAAGAAGATGATGATGACGAAGAAGACGGTGCTCCGGGCGCTATTTTGACTGCCGGTCCAATCGCTTCTCAGGAAAAGGCTGCCCATCCAGGAGCTGAGCAAGGCGGCGACGACTCGCAGAGCCGTTCTGATGACCGCAGCTTTGCTTCTACTTCGGGCGAGGACGCCAACCGATCCGCTTGGAACGCTGACAACAAGGCTTCCTTCGAGCTCACCAAGGGCTTGACCATTCGCTGCGCAGCACTTGAGGATGACGAGGAAGGTGAGGACGACTTCGACGCTGAAGCCGAGCAAGACGAGCGTCCTCAGCGACGCGAGCTGCATGAGCGCTTCGAGGACTCACTCGTCATTCAAGATCCCAACGCCACCTCGCACGAAGAAGCCGAGGCCGAAGCCGAAGCCGAAGCGGAGGCCAGTGAGGAGACTCGCGAAGCAGATGCGGAAGACTTCGTTCCTCCCAACCCGTGCTCACCCGTCGACCCCGACGTTCTTAACGCCATTCTAGCACGGCTCGAGACACCAGTCGATTCGATGCCCGGCTTTGTCAGCCTCGCTGACGCCTCATCCGAGAACCTTCTGGCTGAGCTTCAGAAGAAGTGCAAGTCGAGCCTCGCCTCAAACCAGATGACTCGCAAGAGCATGGGAGGCACTGTCTTCCAGGGTACAGGCATGCTCTCGTCCCCTTTCCAGATTGAGATTGGTGGCAGCCCTTTCGAGATTCGAGGCAAGCTTGGCGAAGGTGGCTATGGCGCTGTATTCCTCGGCTACGACATCGATTCTGCCGCTACCGCTGATGCGAAGAGCGGTGCTGCCGCCAAAGACGATGCTGATTCTGATCTCTCCGACGACGAGGACGACGATGACGACGAATCAGATCGGCGCAAGCAAGTTGCAATCAAGGTCGAATCGCCTGCGAATCGATGGGAATTCCACATCCTCACTCAGCTGCAGTCGAGACTCTCCGAGGCCATCCTTCCCTCCATCATCACCGCGCGCAAGCTCTACTGCTACTCGGACACATCCTTCCTGCTCCTCGACTTGGGAGAGAAAGGCACGCTGCTCGATGTAGTCAACCATTCTTCCACCGCTGGCGTCGCTGCTGCCGGAGCTGACACTGGCAGCGGAGGCGCTGGACTCGAAGAAGTGCTCGCCATGTTCTTCGTCACCGAGCTTCTCCGTGCCGTTCTTGGCATGCACAAAGTCGGCGTCGTCCATGGTGATCTCAAGATCGACAACTGCTTGCTCCGTCTCGGCGATGTCTCACCTGCAAGTGCTTGGTCGAACCTCTACTCTCGCGACGGAGCCGCCGGCTGGGCGCACAAAGGTCTCACCCTCATTGACTTCGGACGTGCTATCGATCTTACTGCCTACCCCGACCCAACATCGCAAACCTTCATCGCAGACTGGGACGCCGACAACAAAGACTGTCTCGAGATGCGTCGCGGCGAATCGTTCACCTTCGAGACGGACTGGTTCGGCGTCGCTGCCGTCGCGCACTGTCTTCTCTTTGGCAGATACATGGAGACAAAGCAAGAGGGGGCGAAGCACAAGATCGCCGCAGGGATGAAGAGGTACTGGCAGTCGGAACTGTGGAATGAGTTGTTCGACATTTGTCTTAACCCGAAGATCCGGGATGAGGAGGGTCAGGTCAAAGAGCCGCTCGATACTATTGCAGTGTTGGAAAAGCTCGATTCGTGCTTAGACAAGATGCAGACTTGGCTGGAAGGTAACTCGAACAAGGGAGGGAAAAACCTGAAAGGCCTCTTGCGAAAGCTTGAGATATGGGCGATGAAGCAGGCACGATAGATCCCGCAACCTCCGGTGTTGCTTATGAGTGTAATCTGGTGCGGCACAGCGTCGCATTATGAATTCATCTACTAGTGACTCAACACACAATCTCTCTTTGGTCTTCTGTTTGCAGTCAGTCTGTGTAGTCGTCGTCAAGCAGCTGTCGGTGTGAGGTTGGCGTCTCGTTAGACAAAAATCCGAGAGCTAAATAGAATCATATCATTCAGAGCGCATTCCTTTCGGAACTTTGATCACTCACGATGAGACTGCTGCTGGGGCCTGACACCCCCGTGTCATCATCACATTACTGCTTCCTTGTCCAACATTGCCCATGTTGCCACTCTCAGTTCCTAAGTGTCTCTGATTTCAAAAGGCAGCAAAGGAAATCCTGACCTGCTTTTATGAAAAATCTACCACAGGATCCTCAAATCTCCCAGTCCAACAGTCCCTCTTGCCTTCTGCCCCTTGCCCAATGGAATTGTCATGCTTGGTGTCAAGGTGTTTGCAAAATATGCACAATGTATAAAAGTGAGTCCTGCAGATAGGGCAAGGGGGCACATGTTGCAAGTGCAGAAGGTGTGATTCTGAGATGTGGCATGCCAGATTGTGAGCAACCCATGACCTTGCCCTGTGGTAAGGGTTGGGAGACCCGTCTGTTACACCGCAGCTTTGCAAGAGTTGTCAAGGCTCAGTATGTCAAATTAATGTTCAATGATGAAGTTACCATTATTGATGAAGATGAGGATGTCAAGCAATGCACAAAGAAACAGGAAAAGGCAATGGCAAGGGTGATAAGCGCATATGGTTCAAATGCAAGGCGTGATAATGACAATCCAATTTACTCTAAGCTTATCCGTGCTTGCTCCCAAACACTCAAGGCAAGAAACAAGGCTTGGGCTCAACTTTGAGCGCAACAATCAGGGGAGAATGCAGCTGCACTTGAGAGGCTCATCTTCCAAGGTGGAGATGCGGTAGCAGGGTCTTCAGCAACTAATACATCAATGTTTGCCCTGCCCTCTCAATGGCAACAAGGACACCAGCCCTTGTTCACAACTCATGACATGCAATGATGAGAATACCTTCGAACGCTGTATAGAGATATACAGCAAAAAATCTGCCAATATTTTGATGTCCCTCTGAAAGTTGACGAACACTTCTGCTCTAGTGACAATAGGATCTCTCTTGCAAGATTCGATGAGCTCTTCAGCTCTGGTGGTGGAACTTGGATGGCAAAGTGGACAGGAAAGCCCTGCGCTTGCTGTGGTAAGGAGTTTGCAAGTATGACTCATGCTTATGCCGCCAATCTCCTGCGTGGGTGCTTTACCAATGCCTTGGCATCGTATCTCTTGGAGAAGCTGTATGAACAATTCAGTGTACAGCAAGGCTGTCCCTTTCTTCACTGCAACTCTCGGATGAGATCTCTCCAACAGAGCTGATCTATTGCAGCATTTGAACAAGTATCACTCAACCATTGGTCATATGCAAATTGATAACTGGATTGCTGGATCAGGTGATGGCTTTGAGGCCTTAAGTCTGGCCTCTGGTCTTGACATTGATCAGGTCCAACATAATCTAAGGGAATATATATTTAGCAGCCAAGATGTATATGACATTATTCATGGACCAGAATTAGAAAGCCTTTGTATGGCTGATGATGCCTATGAGCAATTTAAGTGGAACAAATTTGACCTTTGCAGTGTGGTTCTCAGAGGCTCAGATACTGGAGGATGTGGTACACTATACTGTTGATCTCATTTGTGTTGCAGTTGTACTCTGTCAAGACATCCCTCTGCCAGAAGGCATCACACATTGTGAAAGGGCACAAAAAGAGTCCAGTAACAAATTACTCACCTAGCGGCTGGACCAATTGACGGAAACATTGATCTCCTTGGCCCCAGGAGGGCCTTGCATGGTGATAGTGAGAGCCTTTCCTTCTGGATTGGGTTGGTAGCTGATTGCTGGCTCTTCAACTTTGAGCTTGTCTCCCTTGCTTTTGTCAGTCATCTCCTTGTTGCCACCCTTGGCCGATGCCATCTTGACCTGGTTCTGCTTGAAGGTTCCGATGGTCTGTGCAGTCTTATCTTCTGCAAGCTTCAGCTTCTTTTTGGTTGGCTGATTGTCAACAGTTGAGCTTCCATTGATGACAGAGCTGGGAGAATGGGGACACATTTTGGAGTAGGTTGAGGAAGTCATGTTGTCACTAGGTGCATGAGCAGGATTAGGTGTCTTGGGCTTGGTTTCATAAACCATGGTGATAGTGTTTGTATTGGTATAGTGGTGGAGTTGCTGGATGTTGGGATGGTTTGGCCGGATTTGTTGCGTTCAAGGGGATGTTGGATCCGTCAAGCCAATGATATGTGTGCTTTTTCCCATTGAGAAACATGGAGAGACCCATGTTGGGAAAGCCTTCATTGGTAAGCTGGAAGCAAAGAGTTGCTTGCATTTCCAAGAGGAAAGGCTGACCGGCAATGTGGCTGAAGTTGAGATCATTATGGAGTGGCGTAACCCAGGCCAAGAAGTCCATGTCCTTGTTTTGGATGGTCATAGGGATTGTGATTTTTAGCTCTGTGCCAGCGGAGGTTTGACCATCTGAGTGTGCTTGAGACCAGCCATGGCTGCCAGCGCAGGGTTTGAAGTGGAGTAGCGCATTGGTTTTTTGCGCGTCTCCTGATTCATTTGAAAATTGCCAGAAATTTTGAAATGCGCTGAAGTTGGACCTTTATAAATTTTTGTGACGCGTCTCATTTCCAAAATTCCAATTTGTATTGCGGCAGAAGATGGGTTGAATACAAAAAAGAAGTTGGCCAGCTACAAGCGGGAAGATCGGCGGCTACAAATGGAAGATGGCTTGCTACAAAGAAGACGGACTGCTTCAAACATTCAGTCTGCACCGTCAACACCAACTTTCACTCATTTGACCTTCTTGCTAGCAGAAATGACCCATCTGCAATGCCCCATCTGCTCCTTAGGGGTTTCATGTGCGTTGTGTGAGCGCTCTGACGCGTCAAGATGGGTCCACTTGGAAATTGGCGGAAATTCTTGAATTCAATTTTGACGGACAACTACAAACTGGGAGACGCGTTGTAGTCTCTTGAAATTGGTTAATTACTTTGCGGCACAAGATGGGACAATTACAAACTTGGAGACGGACAACTACAAACAGGAAGTTGGTGCATTTCAATCCAGAGATGGTCAGCTACAAAAAGATGAGCAACTTCAACTTTCCTGGTCCGCATCCCATCTCATCTCACCTAACCTTTCCGTCTCCATTCAAAACATGAGTCACGTACAATGCCCAGTCTGCACCTTTGCGTACAAGACATCCAACATCCTCAATCACATCCGTAAGTCCCACCATGATGCTGTCATCAGCCAGGATGCAGCCGCTCAATGTGGTTTGGTGGCGTGCCACTGTGGTCAATTAGCATCCAATGCGGCCGGTCTGAAAAGACACCAAGGTATCCGTCAATGCCAGCCAGCATCAGCAGCACCATTTACCGTGCCAGCCACAAGGGTAACATCACCAACACCGGAAGAACTCACTGCAGCAGAGACAGATCACGCTGAACCAGATGCGCAAGATGTCACTGCGGCAGAGGCATATTATGCAGAACCAGAAGCCGCAGATGGAGAGACTGCATTCATCCCAGATGATGCGGCAACTGATACAGTTGAAGTTCCACAGCAGCCATCCACTCCACAGGCACAGGCTAGTGAGCGCTCACCCAGTGTGGAGTCAGACTTGGATGCGCCAACACTTCCCTCCTTACCAGCAGAATTGCAAGCAGCAACCCCGCCAGTAACACTAGAGGAGGAGATAGAGGATATGCCAGCAGACGGCATTGTTGTTCTGCTAGCACCGCCAAATAATGAAGTGGAAGAGCAGACACGGCCAAGCATGCTGCTAGATGCGCCACAGGATGAATCAACAAGATTGCCGCCTATCCCACCACTCACGCCAATTGAAAATTGGGAGAATCTTCCATCGGACACAGATGTTGATTTTTTCTCTGTCACCATCTCACCGGCCACACTCCTCCATATTTATCCTCCAGGCTGCTATCTTGCACTGTGTGCACGCGCACCAGAGACACGTGATTTGGAAATGTATAAACACTGGGTATTCTTTGCGGAACTCAAGTGCCGCTTTGCATTTGAACCACAATTCAAATTGCCACTGGTCACGCGTCTCACTCAAGAACCACAGAAGGCCACCATACTTGCTTCTCCTCACGCACATTCATTCACTTATGGAGAGTTGCGGGTGGATGTTGGCATCCTAGTGAAAGCGCTTCAAGACATAGGTTGCACCAGTGTACGCATGTCAGCATTTGGCATCAAGGTCCCCATCCACCGCTTCACAGATCCAGCAGCAGTAGAAGAGCACACACTGCAACACACCAACATGTTTGACATTGGACGCACAGTATACACAGGAGCAGTGACAACACTTGCGCCCAAGAGCAAGAAGGGACGGTACAAGCAGTATCCACTTGCACTGCAGGTGGGGCGTGGTTATGGAGGTGTGGAGCGGAAGTGGACCAACCGTCAAGATGGACTCATGCACTTCAAGGCATACTCCAAGTTTACGCACTTGCTGAAAGCAGGAGCAGCTGGTGCAGGTAAAGGATTCCAGCCCATGACTATTGGTATTGTCCAAAAACGCATTGAGACTTTGAAGGCATGGAAGGAGAGGGTCAAGCAAGCGCCACCACGTCTTGGTCAAGGAGTACGTCTGGAACTTACCATACAAGCACCCACCATGGCACAAGCGCAAGCAGCAGCGGAAGACAGCAAGTTTTTGGATGCGCCATATCTTTTCTCATCAGAGGCAGGTGATCTGCAGTTACTCTCACACACATTCACACGGCAAGCTGTCTTTGACAACACAGAAGCACTGCTTACGGTGGCAGAGGAGAAGCAAATATTCCGTGGCAACCACAGCAAACCATCCACATTGATGCAGCGTCAAGCGGTAACAGATATCTACAATGCGCTAGGTTGGAATCCAGGCCGCAAGCCAACAGTCTTGGACAGTCCATTACCGTGATGGGGAACAAGTCAAGCCGCATCAGAGTTGGCGCAGCAGCTGGAACAGTTCAGAACGGTAGCGCAAGCAAGGATGCTTTTTGCACATGTACAGATGCATGTGCGGTGTCAAGGTTGTCACAGACACGGCACATACAATTTGACCGGAGGTGCTAAAGGCTTCAACTTGCGGTGCAACCAGTGCAGACATCCATTGAGCAGATCACGTTTCCGTGCGCATCTGGCAAGGGAAGCGCTTACAAGGAGAGTGACAATAGATTTAAATGCGGTGGTGGTTAATCTTGCAGAGCTGGAGTTGAGGCCGGTACCAGAAAGAGTGCAGTTGCGGCAGCTGAGTGTCAGGAGAAGGGTTACGTGGATTGATGGCAACAACA